>OY987255.1:99645142-100053158 GCA_963920725.1 Rhamphomyia laevipes | reverse complement strand
TAATGCAGACGCGCTCAGCAGAATTCCCATTACAGAAACGGATGAAAAACTAGAAAACATATTAACACAACCAGTGAAAATAAATGTTTTGACTAGAAATCAAAAGGCCAGGTTACTACATAACGAATCATATCAAGAAATTTCTTGTGATGAAAGTAGTTCTTCGGACTCTGATAGTGACGAACCAACAGAAAAATTAGCAAAGAGAATGGAAATAGTAAGTAAAATAGAAATTGAGAAAATTATTAAACAGTATCACGATTCACCGCTAGGTGGACATCTAGGTGTAGTAAAAACGTACAACAGACTAAAAAGACACTATTTCTGGAAAAATATGCTAAAGACAATTAGGTGGTACATTAAAAGTTGTCCTAAATGTCAAATTACCAAAAGAGGCAAAGTAATTAAAATGGCAATGGGAATCACGGACACTAAACGTCCGTTTAACAAGGTATATTTGGACATTGTGGGTCCTTTACCAATCACCCACAATGGAAACAAATATATTCTGAGTTTTCAAGATGACTTGTCAAAATTGTTAGATTGTGTAGTTATACCGAATATGGAGGCGAATATAGTAGCTCACGCATTTTATAAGAATATCATCCTAAAATATTCAATTATTCCAAAGAAACTGATTACTGACCAAGGAACCAATTTTACCAGCCACATTTTTAAAAGTTTGTGTAAAATTTTAAAATTCGGAAGGTAGAAACAACGGCCTATCATCCACAATCGAATGGTTCACTGGAACGCCGGCATGGTCCTTTAATTGAGTATTTAAAGATGGTAGTCGAGAAAAATGTGCAAAGCTGGGATGAATGGTTAGCTGAAGCTGTATTTATCCATAACCACACACCACATGAAGGTACAAAATTTTCACCATTACTTGTTTTGTATGGATTTTGTGATCCACTACCTAAATTTATGAATCGAGCTGCTGAGCCTATATACAATCATGATAACATAAGTAATGTAATAAAATTTAAATTGCAAAGTATTAGACGTTTAGCTCGACAAAATCTTAAAAATGGTAAGTTTAAATCCAAAAAACACTACGATCTAAATGAAAAATACAATGTCAGTAAAATACAATGTAGGCGATAAAGTTTTATAAAAAAATGAAATAAAAAATCATAAACTCAGTTTAGGTTGGTTAGGGCCTTACTAAGTGGTGGAGGTACCTAATGAATTGAATAGTGTACTTAGGGTAAATGGTAAATTAAGAATTACATAATAACAGAACAAAATTATGGACTGACAAAAATAAAATTGAATAATAATCAAATTATAATAATATTTTTTTTTTGTATACGAACTGTACTATATTGTGTACTCTATAGTAATAGTAAGTTTTCTTTTATATTATAATTAACAATTTTTTATACAATTATTAATTAATAATTAAATTAGCATATTACTAACTAAATTAGCATATTACTACATTAATTAAATTATCATAGCCCAATAGATGGCAAGCATTTCCTTCTCTATGGTAGCGTAATTTATATAAAAATGGCCACTAAATCACAGACTTTCAAATGGAGTAATGAACACCAGATAGCTTTTGAAAATGTGAAACAGTTATTGGTCAATCCACCACTCTTGGCTTATCCGGATTTTACAAAACCATTCAATTTAACTACTGACGCGTGTAATTATGCTTTAGGGGCTGTGCTCTCACAGGATGAGGTAGGAGAAGATAGACCAGTTGCCTATGCCAGCAGAGTATTGGGTAAAGCAGAAAGAAATTACGCTACCATAGAGAAGGAAATGCTTGCCATCTATTGGGCTATTAAGAATTATAGAACATATTTACTTGGCCGTAATTTCACTGTATTCACTGATCATAAACCATTGATAAGTGAATATAATAAAAAAGACCCAGAAGGTCGTATTAATAGGTGGAAAGTTAGGTTGGCAGAATATAATTTTCATATCCAATACAAACCTGGCAAACAAAAAGGTAATGCAGACGCGCTCAGCAGAATTCCCATTACAGAAACGGATGAAAAACTAGAAAACATATTAACACAACCAGTGAAAATAAATGTTTTGACTAGAAATCAAAAGGCCAGGTTACTACATAACGAATCATATCAAGAAATTTCTTGTGATGAAAGTAGTTCTTCGGACTCTGATAGTGACGAACCAACAGAAAAATTAGCAAAGAGAATGGAAATAGTAAGTAAAATAGAAATTGAGAAAATTATTAAACAGTATCACGATTCACCGCTAGGTGGACATCTAGGTGTAGTAAAAACGTACAACAGACTAAAAAGACACTATTTCTGGAAAAATATGCTAAAGACAATTAGGTGGTACATTAAAAGTTGTCCTAAATGTCAAATTACCAAAAGAGGCAAAGTAATTAAAATGGCAATGGGAATCACGGACACTAAACGTCCGTTTAACAAGGTATATTTGGACATTGTGGGTCCTTTACCAATCACCCACAATGGAAACAAATATATTCTGAGTTTTCAAGATGACTTGTCAAAATTGTTAGATTGTGTAGTTATACCGAATATGGAGGCGAATATAGTAGCTCACGCATTTTATAAGAATATCATCCTAAAATATTCAATTATTCCAAAGAAACTGATTACTGACCAAGGAACCAATTTTACCAGCCACATTTTTAAAAGTTTGTGTAAAATTTTAAAATTCGGAAGGTAGAAACAACGGCCTATCATCCACAATCGAATGGTTCACTGGAACGCCGGCATGGTCCTTTAATTGAGTATTTAAAGATGGTAGTCGAGAAAAATGTGCAAAGCTGGGATGAATGGTTAGCTGAAGCTGTATTTATCCATAACCACACACCACATGAAGGTACAAAATTTTCACCATTACTTGTTTTGTATGGATTTTGTGATCCACTACCTAAATTTATGAATCGAGCTGCTGAGCCTATATACAATCATGATAACATAAGTAATGTAATAAAATTTAAATTGCAAAGTATTAGACGTTTAGCTCGACAAAATCTTAAAAATGGTAAGTTTAAATCCAAAAAACACTACGATCTAAATGAAAAATACAATGTCAGTAAAATACAATGTAGGCGATAAAGTTTTATAAAAAAATGAAATAAAAAATCATAAACTCAGTTTAGGTTGGTTAGGGCCTTACTAAGTGGTGGAGGTACCTAATGAATTGAATAGTGTACTTAGGGTAAATGGTAAATTAAGAATTACATAATAACAGAACAAAATTATGGACTGACAAAAATAAAATTGAATAATAATCAAATTATAATAATATTTTTTTTTTGTATACGAACTGTACTATATTGTGTACTCTATAGTAATAGTAAGTTTTCTTTTATATTATAATTAACAATTTTTTATACAATTATTAATTAATAATTAAATTAGCATATTACTAACTAAATTAGCATATTACTACATTAATTAAATTATCATATTACTACACCAAAATTTTTAGGAATGGGAAAATTTAAATAATCCAATCTATTTCCATAATTTTAGGATTTTCATAATTCCTTCTGTTTTATTTTCTCTTTTCTTCCATCTCTATTAATTTTTTTTTCTGTTCATCGAAGTTAACTACTATATTTTTCGGAATTATCAGTTCTCAAAATTTTCAAATTTTTTAAGATTGATTTTGCGTTGAAACTTTTGCATTTTTAATTTTACTTAAAAATGCTCAAAGATTTAACCCAAATACAAATAAGTTATTATTGCTATAATTTTTCTTTGCAAAAAACAAAGAGAATTTTATAACACATAAAATTTAAAGTGAAGAAACAGCGGGAATTTATAGAAGAAAATAGGAGGAAGACTACGTCAGATCCTCTAGAGCTATCGTTTAGGGAAAAGTAGTATAGTGGGATTAGTTTCAATTTTTTTCGTAGTATATTTAGATTTTCGTGTAGTAATATAAGTTTTATTTATAGTAATGGTAGTAACATAGGTTGTAGTAATATTTGTAGTAATTTTAGTTTTTATATTAATTTCGTTTGGGTTATAATTTTTTAGAAGTAATTTTAGTTTTTATATTAATTTCGTCTTATAAGAACATCCTTAGTTTATGTGTATTTAAAGGAAATTCGGATATTTATAATAAAGATAAATAAAATTTAGAGATTTGTAATTAAGTAAATTTTGGAGATTTGAAAAATTTAAGAAACAATATTAATGTATTTTTTTAAGTGTATGTATGAAAATTGATAAAATTAACTAAATAAAAGAAAATATTGAATTAAACAATAATTTATGGAATAAATGTAATTTTTTTATAATTTTTTAAAAAAGAAATAAATTTAGTAAGTTGTTAAAATAAATAATTTAAAAATATTGGTCATCCTATGTATAAACTAAATTCTCAAGTAAATTTTATCTAAAGTGTAGGAATTGTTAAAATTTGAAAAATTGAAAATTTGAAAACTAAAAAAAAAAAAAAAACAGATAAATTTGTAAAATAAATAATATATATTAAAATAGTTTCGAGAATATCAAAATTGGAAAAGTAATTAAATAAGAATCTCGTAAATTACAAAGATTTTTTTTAAAATAAATGTATTTTTTTTATATTTCTTCAAAATTAATAAAGTTAGTAATTGTTAAAATTATGATTTTAAACCAGATGTAGTCGGAATAAATGTAATTTATGCACAAAAGAAAGCATAATAAAATCTGGTTAATTATATAAGAATAAATTTTTTAGTAATTGGTAATTTAATTAATTAGTTAAAAATCAGAACGCATCGTGAATCAAGTTTACCCCGATCTCTGGAAAAAATCCAATTTTTACAAAGTGGTATTTTTTTCAGGGATTGGGAGATGTTGTGTAAAATTATGGTCGGTCGTTAGTTCAATTACCTGTTTAATACACGCGTACTTTATTTCTCAATATAATGCACTTATTAATTATATTTAATATTTGAATAAATTGCTTAATTAACAATATGTTAATTTAGCATATTAATAATTAAATGTACAACAGGTAATTGAACGACATAAACAAGACCTTGATTTTCGTTAGTAACGAAAATCAACGCAAATGACCGTCTGTAATTTTACAATTTGAAAAAAGAAATTAATGATAAAATAAAAATCGAAGAGTTAATTCGCGACCCGGTTAGAATTAGGACGTATTTTAATTAATCTAAGTTTTTATATTATTATATTAGTAAAATTAAGTTTAATAAAGAATTAATTATACGAGTTTAAATAAATAAATCTTGTGTTCTTATTATTATATAAGAGATAGTAAAGTAAAAGAAAGATAGAAAAGTTAAAGTAAGTACATTTATGTTATGGAATAACACACCCTATTGACATTGACCAAAGTATCGATACCATTGTCCCTCTGAACTGTGATCTAAACGATAATTGTATTTCTGACGTGATTGATGATAATAATAGTAACAAAGAACCATACAATTGTATTAAAGATTGCCCCTCTGAGGTCAGGCCAAATAGTAGTGCCAACGTTAGTGATAATTATTTTTCTGATCTTTGTTGTATTGATGCATCATATGATCATACAATTGATGATTTTGACATCGATAGTTCTATATCCACAAACGAAAGAGAAATAGTTCGCCAAGTTATACGTGAATCCTATTTGAGACCATCTAAAATTGAACCAGTCGAAAAACATTTTGAGATGAATATTAACTTAACTAATGATCACCCTGTACGTAGTAATCCACGACGATTATCCTATAAAGATAAAATTGAAGTCCAAAACATTACTTATGACTTATTGAAAAAGGGAATAATTCAGGATAGTGATTCCCCTTATGCTTCACCTATTGTCTTAGTAAAAAAAAGTGGAGAAACTCGTATGTGTATTGATAATAGGGACCTTAACAGAATCACTATCAGAGATAATTATCCACTACCTTTAATTGAAGATTGTCTGGAATATTTAGGAGAAAAAAAATATTTTACATTGTTAGACCTTAAAAGTGGTTTTCATCAAGTGAAAATGTCCCAAGAGTCCACTCCTTATACCGCTTTTGTTACACCTCATGGACAGTTTGAATGTGTTAGAATGCCTTTTGGACTGAAAAACGCGCCCTCTGTTTTTCAACGGTTTATTTCTCGTATTTTAAAAGATTTTATTAAACGAGGTGCGATTATAGTATTTATGGATGACATTTTAATTGCATCATACAATTTTGCCGAACATATGCAAATATTGAAAGAAGTTTTATTGTGTTTAGTGTCAAATGGTCTTGTATTGAGAATTGACAAATGTAAGTTCTGCTACCTCAAAAAAGATTACCTTGGTTACAATGTTTGTGGAAAAGGTATAAAACCTAATCAGAATCATAAAGAAGCCATCTTGAAATATCCAGAACCAAAGTCCTTTAAACAAGTACAGTCTTTTGTTGGACCATGCTCTTACTTCAGAAAATTTGTACCCACATTTGCCCACTTAGCTAAACCTCTGTATGATTTATTACAAAATAATAAAACATTTATTTTGATAATAAATGCACTGAAGCTTATAATGAGTTAAAAAGAAAGTTAATTGAATCTCCAATCTTGGACATTTATGATCCTAAAAAAGAGACCGAATTGCATTGTGACGCCAGTATTAATGGATTTGGTGGAGTAATACTTCAAAGACAATCGGATAATAAATTTCACCCCGTATTTTATTTCTCAAAAAGAACTACGAGTGCCGAATCTAAATATCATAGTTTTGAATTAGAGACATTGGCTATCATATTTCATATATTCTCTCAATTCAATATACTTTATTCGAATGAAATCTGATAATGACAGTGACAATACTTTTATTTCCTTTTTCTAAATTTCCTGATTGGAATCAGATTGATGACAATGACAGATTACCCTTACAACAAAATTAGTTATAATTTAAATATTTTAGAATTTATAGTAATATATAAAAATTAATTAACAAAATAATATATTATTGTAAATGATTAAGTATTGCTTCATAGTAACTGTTACGAAATATTGTATGCTATAAGTTTAAAGTTTTTCCAGCTACGTATATGAAACGTTTCTACAATTCTGTCTTAAGGAATCTGAGTAATTTGGCAATTCTCAATATCTCTAATGACGTAACGGTCATTAGGTAAAACTTTATGAATAACATATGGTCCCTTAAACTTTGGAATCAATTTCTTATTACACCCTACTGACACATCAACATTTCTGATAACTACATAGTCACTAACAGTATATTTTTTAGCGGGCTTATTGCCACGAGTGAAATAAAGTTCGTTGTATTGTTGAGATGATACAATAGCTCCGTGTGCTTCAGATCTAATACGATTCAAATCACGGTTTTTCTCTTTTTGATTATCTAAAAATTCTGTTAATTGATAAGCGATTAAACCTCTCTGTCCAATACCAAATAGTAGTGATGCCGGAGTATATTTTCTGGAACTATGTATAGAGTTATTTATAGCAAATTCAATTTCTGACAGTTTATTATGCCAATCGGAATGTTGGTGCTAGTCGACTTAACTGGATATAATTTAACAAATTTGGTGAAGGCGTCTATGACCACTAAAATATGTTTATTTTTTGATTTGACAGAAAGTAATGGGCCCAAATGGTCAAGATGTAGAGTATGAAAAGGGATTGGTTTCTTAAGTATACTGAAAAGGTTACGTTCGTTTGACCTAGCTCGGGGAGAATACATAATGCATTTAATACAATTGCGAATGAACATCTCAATTTTGTTTTTCATTTCGGGAAACCAATAAGTCATTTTGTTTTGGTCATAACATTTATTAACCCCCAAGTGGCCAATTTTTTCGTGAACCATCTGAATGATATTATTTTTCATTTCTTTTGGCACATAAAAATACAATTCTTTTCTATAGACCAAGCCGTCTTTCAACTCATATAATTTAAGATTACCAGATTCCAGTTTGTTTCCTAAGTTGACAATATCTAGATCCCTATTTTGGGTGGCTTGGAGTCTAAATTCGATATCATTTTCACTAATAGCCGAAACTATTTCAGACCGACTAAGAGCATCTACATGTCCCATTTTTGTTACCGCCCTATATTGTAAAGTATAATCATAGTTTTGTAGTTCGAGAGCCCATCTGGCTATACGGGGATTTAAAATTCTTTTGTTCAATGTAAGTGTTAACGAGTTACAGTCTGTAATGATTTTAAAAGGAATACCTTCTAGGTATACCTGAAATCTTCTGAGAGAATATATGATAGCCAATGTCTCTAATTCAAAACTATGATATTTAGATTCGGCACTCGTAGTTCTTTTTGAGAAATAAAATACGGGGTGAAATTTATTATCCGATTGTCTTTGAAGTATTACCCCACCAAATCCATTAATACTGGCGTCACAATGGAATTCGGTCTCTTTTTTAGGATCATAAATGGCCAAGAACATTATAATAATTATATTTTTTATACTATTGGTATCAATGTCATATTCATAGTACTTTCCAATCAGTAAATTTAGAAAAAGGAAATAAAAGTATTGTTACTGTCATTATCAGATTTCATTCGAATAAAGTATATTGAATTGAACAGACGTATTTGTATTTCTGAGAGGCCATTAATATATATATATATATATATATATATATTTATAATTATATCCGTCTTCCCGGAATATATGTGGTTATTCACACCAAAAAAAAATATGTGTTCCTCTGAACAATATTCAAAAAAATTATGGAGGATCCTCCATAAATCGTGATACTGTTTAATAATTTTCTCAATTTCTATTTTACTTACTATTTCCATTCTCTTTGCTAATTTTTCTGTTGGTTCGTCACTATCAGAGTCCGAAGAACTACTTTCATCACAAGAAATTTCTTGATATGATTCGTTATGTAGTAACCTGGCCTTTTGATTTCTAGTCAAAACATTTATTTTCACTGGTTGTGTTAATATGTTTTCTAGTTTTTCATCCGTTTCTGTAATGGGAATTCTGCTGAGCGCGTCTGCATTACCTTTTTGTTTGCCAGGTTTGTATTGGATATGAAAATTATATTCTGCCAACCTAACTTTCCACCTATTAATACGACCTTCTGGGTCTTTTTTATTATATTCACTTATCAATGGTTTATGATCAGTGAATACAGTGAAATTACGGCCAAGTAAATATGTTCTATAATTCTTAATAGCCCAATAGATGGCAAGCATTTCCTTCTCTATGGTAGCGTAATTTCTTTCTGCTTTACCCAATACTCTGCTGGCATAGGCAACTGGTCTATCTTCTCCTACCTCATCCTGTGAGAGCACAGCCCCTAAAGCATAATTACACGCGTCAGTAGTTAAATTGAATGGTTTTGTAAAATCCGGATAAGCCAAGAGTGGTGGATTGACCAATAACTGTTTCACATTTTCAAAAGCTATCTGGTGTTCATTACTCCATTTGAAAGTCTGTGATTTAGTGGCCATTTTATATAAAATTGCACCAGTTGCAGCTAATTTTGGCATACACGGTCTATAATAGTTGACCAAACCGAGAAAAGACTGAAGTTCCTTTGTAGTGCGTGGAACTGGGTGTTCTTGCACGCATTTTGTTTTTCAGGGTTGGGATAAACTCCTTCTGACGTAATTTTATGCCCTAAGTACACCACTTCTTTCCTAAGAAATTTGCACTTCTCTGGCTGCAATTTTAAATTATGTTCCCTAAGACTTTGGAACACTACCCTTAGCTTTTCGTCGTGATCTGCTAAATTCCTTCCATACACCACAATATCGTCCAGGTAAACAAAGCATTTAAACCCTTGTAATCCAGCTAGTACACAGTTCATCATTCTCTGGAACGTTGCTGGGGCACCTGTCAAACCAAATGGCATGCGCTTGAACTCAAAATGTCCGTACGCTGTGCTGAAAGCAGTTTTTTCTCTATCTGCTGGTTCCATTCTAACTTGATGATATCCGCTAGCAAGATCTAGAGTTGTAAAATACCTGGAACCTCCCAGCTGATCTAGGATTTCCTCAATTCTTGGTAACGGAAACGCATCCCCTATCGTTACTTCATTCAATTTTCGGAAATCAATTACAACTTTTTTGTATGTCTTTTTTCACCATTTGGTCCGGCTTTTTTCGGCACCACCAAGAGTGGCGAATTCCATGGACTGTTACTAGGCTGTATGATGTCGTCCTCAAGCAATCTCGTCATCTCTTCATTAATTACTTGCTTGTGACATTCTGCCAACCTGTATTGTCTACTATTAATGGCTTTCGCTTCAACTTTTACAGGTATCGAATGCGTAATGTCACCAACACAGCTTAATTTATCTCCAGGTAAGTGAAAAATATCATGGCATTCTTGACATATTCTTTCCAAAGTTTCAGTTTCTTCTTGATTTAGTAAATCCTGACTACAAAGTTTCTCCTTTAAAATATTTATTCTATTCTTTAATTCCACATTATCAGATTCAAATAAATGTCTTATATAACTGACATTTTCTTCCACATCACCTGAATTCAATTTTGTTTCACCTTCTCCCATTTTAAAAACGTTGTAATTATTCAAATGTACCCAGTCCGGCTCAAAGTATTCTAATGTTTTATCGTCCATGGCAATATTCATTATTCCTACAAGTACTTTACCTTCCTTAACTTCACTAATTCCATTACCTAAAAATACGCCACTCTCTAATTCGGCTGATAAACATAAAACATCTCCTTTAACATTTTTATCCTTAATAAATACTTCTATCATCTTCTCCGAACGTGCTGGTACCATAAATGTTTTTTCCGATTGTTTACATTCGTTTTTTGAAAAATCTATTAATTCTGGCTTTTCATTATCGATTTTGGATTTACCAACAGGATCCACTGAAACTTGTCCAGCTCTTGTGGTAAAATCTTCTATTTTATGACAATCACCCAAAGTCATATCACTAATAGTTTCAAAAATGGGTTGGTCCATTAAATTCATAACTTCATCAGGAATAGATTGGTCCATTAAATTAATATTCATAAAATCAGAATCCGTTTTGTCTAAAACTTCCAAATTCTCAAAATTATTTTTAATTTTCCAATCAATATTCAGTTCGATATGGACCAATTCGGCGTTTATTATTATTAAGTTTGATTTATCTACCAGATACGCTTTCTCAATAGAAGCTCCAGCTTCGAAATCTCCTAAACAATTTTCAACGCATCCTAAATCGTCACAAACAAACTCCGAATAATTTCCTTTACTATAATTATTATTTACTTCGTCATCCCCTAAACTATATACTATTTTGTGTGATATATCTTCTTTGTCAGTCTCTAAATCATTATTACTTTTTACTGCTTCTATTTCTTTAAATTCTATTAAATCCATATCCGTACATATTAAATCCCCTTAAGTATTTTTATTTTTATTATTATCGTCCTGTAATATCAAATCATTATTTCTTACCTTTTTATTTTCTGAAAAATTATAAAAATTATCCTTATTACTATTAAAAAAAGCTGCCAAGTTGGAAGAGTGCTTCATATATCTTGTGTTCAGTCACCCTTTTGTGGCATATATTCGCATCCCTTTAAATTATACCACTGTAAAATAGCGGGGGTTGAGGTTAGAGGGTTGATTTTTTCGGTAAAGATGTAAGACTATATTATTAAGAAACTAATTTCTCAGTTTTTAAATCTAACCCTCCGCAGAGGGGATGTAAGTTATTTTATAAACACCCTCTTATCCACCCAAAGGGGGCAGATGGTAACAAAATGAATTTATTTAGAAAGAATCTAATCTGATAGACCTAAGTTAAAAGTTAAATCATCCCATCTTTCATAGTTTAGTTTTTATGGACTTTTAAATCTTAAAAAAATCAAATTTAAATAGAAAATGTATGAATTTTCAAAATGTTTACTTTGTCACCCCTGTAAAATAGCGGGGGTTGAGATTAGAGGGTTGATTTTTTCGGTAAAGTTGTAAGACTATATTATTAAGGGGGCGAGTGGCGGCGACCTCCAAGGGTGCGTGACAAGTCCATCACGCCGGTTCGCGTTTTACGTAGCTAACAGCCGCCTTCCTATCCCCTCCCCCATGACCTCCTATCACTTTCCTTATTTTTCCACTTCCGCATTCCCATTCCAAACCTAACGTCAAGGTGGTGTGAGCACCGTGCCGATGTCTGAAAGGCTGGGGGTTAAACCAGTCGTTAACGAGCTCCCTCCGATGTCTAGGCAAGATCGGTTGTACTAAGTGCCTTATCTTGGTAAGACGGCTCTGGCAAGATGGACCCCATTTCCGGTCACACTCGTGGGAACAAGAATGGATAAAACTACAACAAATACAACAACAACAGCAAAACAACAAATCGGTTCATTTTCCGAAGATGAACTACTAGCCTCTAGCCAAGAGACTATGATATCTGCCAGTACCAGTTTCGGTACTGAACCTAAAGCCGGTACCAGCCATAGTACTGCAAAGTTACCTGAACGCGGTGGAAGTACCAGTCATAGTACTCCTAAACGTTCAAGTAAACAGTGTACAAGCCATGGTATCCTTAAAAAAACCAGTCAGGTCAGAAGTGCCGATGCCACATTCAAAAGGCTGTACTCGAAAGCCAAATTCATTTTAGGCAAGATCGCCAAGAATGAAGCTGAGGGTACAGTCAATGAAAGAGACGACGCTGACAAGATTAAATACATGGCAATCGTCCAGGAGTACGAAAACCAATCTTCTCAAAAAAAGGTGGCTAAAAAAAGAGATAGGTCTCAGGACGAACCCTCCGAAAGTACGCAGAGTCATGCAAAAGTCGCCAAAAATACCAGTGGTAATAATGACAAACAAGCCATTCACAAGAAGCTCAGTGATATATTCAGAGATCACTTAAGACTAGCTGTAGTGAATGAGAAGGCGCATAATAGGCAAGTCACAGCCGATTTGTGGGTCAAAATAGAAGCTAAGCTGTCGGAGATGGTAATAGATTGTGTCCTTTCAGGTAAGGGTGGAGCCCTTCCATGCTTTGATTCATCCGAGGTAGTCAGAGGCTACCGGGTGATCAAATGTGAGGATCAGTTCTCTATGGATTTCCTTAGCGAGTGTGTTGCTAATATTAGTGACACATGGGAGGACGCCAAGATTGGCTTAATCCCTGCTAGGGAAATTCCTAGAAGACCTAGAGCCCGCATTTGGTTACCGCGGATGGACATTGAAGGAGAGAAGCTCCTCAAATGCCTGCAAGCACATAATCCAACTGTTCCGATGGCTAACTGGGTAATTCTGAGGAAGGAAACGGACTCGACGGAACTGCAGAGGAGTAGTTCATCGTTCCTTCTCCTAATTAGCAAAGAAAGTATCAAGCCTCTGGAAAAGCTGGATTCCAAGCTTCGATTTGGTATACGGCAAGCTAAGGTAAAGATCTTCCCTGAGCTTGACGAGCTAGACATAGCCAGTGACCTGCTAGAAGAGATGTCTCTAGCCAAAGAGACGGTGGCAGTGAAAAATGCGGATGAGGGTGGTACAGGTTAATCTTAAGCACTCGAAGTGCGCCTCGGATAACCTGCTGGTCTTCCTTAGCGAGGAAGACCTTGATATTGCCCTTATTCAAGAGCCCTGGGTGAATGCGTCCAAGATTAGGGGTATGAACCACAGGAATTACAACCTATTTTACAAGCCTGTAGATACAGTGGGAGGTAAGCCCAGAACTTGTATCCTGGTTAAAAAACACATTAATGCACACTTTTGTTCTAATTACAGCTACGAGGATTTGACAGTTGTCAAACTGGAGCTAGATAGGGACAAGGAAATATTCATTAGTTCAATGTATATGGCCCACGATGAACCAGCTCCTCCGCCAAGATTTCAACAGCTGGTCCTAGACAAAGGCAATGAGCTGCTTGTAGGCTGTGACGCTAATGCCAGACACACCTTGTGGGGTAGTTCTGAAATAAATGAAAGAGATGAGTCACTTTTTGATTTTATTCTTAATACTAACTTATCTATATGTAATAGAGGTAACACTCCTACCTTTACCTTTCCTAGTTCAGACAGTTTCGCTGGATGGAAAGATGTAATCGATATTACCTGCATTAGTAATGTTGACTCCTTAACGGTTGACAATTGGAGGGTGTCTACTAAAAGATCTTTTTCGGATCACAGCTGGATACTCTTCGACGTTAATCTCAAAATTCCTACCCCCAAACCCTATAGAAATCCGAAGAATACGGACTGGGGTAAATTTAAAACTGTGTTGAGGCAAAAGTTATTAGTCACAGGTAACGCCGAGGCTAGCATAGATACGGTTGATAACCTTGAAAAGGAGACGGACAGATTTGCCAAAGCCGTGGAGGTTTCTTTCAAGGTATCGTGTCCCATAAAACGTAGCAAAAAATCATTTCCAGTTTGGTGGAATGAAGAACTTACCAATCTGAGGAGGATGACTAGAGAGGCATATAATGTTTGCTATAGGCAGAACACTTGGCAGCTCTACAAAGATCGCCTCAGAGAATATAAGAAAGCAATACGTACGGCCAAAAGTCTCACTTGGCGCGAGTATTGTGAGTTGGTTGAAAGTACTCGAGACTCGGCCAGACTTAGCAGAGTCCTATCCAAGGAACACTCTAATCCTTCCTTCCTAAGAACTACGGAGGGGGTTTGGACTGAGTCATCTTATGATTATTCTTATTATCTACTTTATTACTAATATCGCAGCTAAACTCGATATCAGTACTATGTTTTTTCGGGAAGTGCAATAACTTGTCCGGTCCTAAAATATTACAATTTTGTCCAAGTAAATCGTTTCCAAGGATTCCGTTAGCTGGTAAATTACAATTTTTTCCAACAACTTGGAAATCGCAGTCCAAATGTTTTGGTGTTAAAAAGTCCCTGTACATTTCCCTAAAGTCTCGCTTTTGTCGTGTACTGTCTGTATTACCGTTTTTTCGTCCATTAAAATGTTTGCTTTCTTGTCCAATTTTTCTCTTTTCAGCAAACTTACCTGGGCCCCAGTATCAACTAATAAGGTGACCGTTTATGTAATGGTAAACAATATCTAATGGTAATGTCACCAATGATTCAGCCCTGGTCTTCTGTACTGTACCCGCCACTGATCTTAATGGGGATGAACTTTGGGGTTTTAGTTCATCCCATTGGTGTTTCCCGAAAATGTACCCCTAGTTTGGTACTTTTGTCTTGCTGTACATGTTAATTCCGTATGTCCTGCTCGGTCACACCATTCACATACAACTAAACCCAATTCTTGGTGAATCGTGTTGACTTGAACTCTTGGTTGTACAGGTGGTTGTTCCAGTCTTCTGAAAGGACAGTTGGTACTCAAATGACCAGAGTTTCGGCAGGATGAGCAGACCTGCCTTGACATAGTTGGTGTCTGGTTTATCCTTCGCGGTGCTCGACATTCCCATCTAAAATGACCAACACGTCCACAATTATAACAAGTCTTGCCCTGTCCATTATTAATGTTGCTGGTTCGTGTCTCAAATGAATTGACAGGTGGTCTAGATATTGGTGGTCCTGTTCGTTGTCTGAAAATGCAATTGTCCATTCTAGGTTCTCGTCTAGCTGTCTCATTATTTAATTTCAATTCTCTAATCATGTCCATAAGTTGCCTAGTTGTGTCAGTCATAGTTCGTTCCGTTGTTGCCATGCCAATTTTCTCTGGTCCTAAAAGCTCTAAGGACTCCCTGGCAAACCGATAAGCTTTATTTAATGTTTGTTCTAGGTCCGTACAATTTTGTCCAATTACGTAATACTTAAGAGATTCATTTCGCAATCTTCGAATGAATGTTTTCCTTGCTGTCTCTTCAGCATCCCGGATAATCCCTTCAAATCCTGTGGGATATTTATGTCTGGCAGGCATACGGAAACAACCCAGCTTCCTTTCAACCCTGTCTCCAAACTGCTTCACAGATTCATCCGGTATCTGCACACATTCCTCTATTTCTCTTCGCAGTTGTGTTATATCCTTATAGGGAATGAAAGCATTTTCCAAAATTGCTTTAAAATCTCTAAAATTCGATACTTCTCTGTCCTGGAAAATGTCCGCGGCTCTACCTTTCAGTTTTCCCCTGATGATCTGGTTTAAAACTGCAGGTCTGTCGAGTTCATCCGTTTTAAAATAAGCATCGTGTGCCAACGATACAAAATTGTGTAGTTCCAACATCATCCTGTCCCCTTCCCCTGTAAAAATTGGCACCCCCTGAAAATACGTTTTATATGTCCTTTCCAGTGGTATTGTATTATTATGTGCACTTCCCGACTGTCCTAAATTATAAGTGTTGTCTATAGATAAAATATTAGATCTTCTTCTAACATCTTTATTGTCTAAATTATTTTGAACTCCTAACCCATCATCTTTTGTAAATTCTACCCTATCATTATTTTTAAATTCAAATCTTTTATTCGTTGGGAAATCTAATCTATTACTATCTCTACTATTATTTTCTAATCTATTTTGTGTATTTGAAGTTCTATTACTATTACCGTTAATTAAACTTTCGTAATATACGTGCTGTACCCGTGGTATTGAACCCTGCGCACCTACTTTATGTGTATTTTTGTCCGGAGAAATCATTTTATCACTTAAATTACTAGAATTACTTAAATTTATAGAATCTATTTTACTATCAAAATTATTTATTTTATTATCTTTATTATTTAATTTATCAATTAATTTAATACTTCTACCTATTATTTCTGGATTACCACCAACTGCACCTTCTTCTTCTAAACTGCTTCCACTTGATGAAGTAACAGATTTTCTTGACGCTGACGCTGATAAAGATGTTCTCGGAGTTGATTCGACTAGAGGAGAATCTTGAAAACTATTACTGATTGAATTATTAGTTTTTCTCCTCAGCCAATCTGTTGTTATTGGAGTTTCTGCTTTCTTTTGTTTACGCGTTATAGCCATAAAATTAAATTAACTTTATTTATGTAATTATACTTTAATTGTAAAGAAATATAATAATTTATTTTAATTCCAAAATTATTAATACACACAGAAAAAAATCAAAAAATTTTAATTTTACTTTACTGATCAATATAATATACACAATTTTTCAATTTTAAAACTTCTCTAATCTTTTATTTATTATTTTTTTTAAAAAATCAATATTATTTATATAATTATTCTAGTCACTATTTTACTATGTCACTATGTATTTTTTTTTTTTACTAATCACTATTTAAGTTTCACTGTTTGTTATCAAAAGTTATATATTTATTTATTTATTTTTAAAATTGTTACACTGCTTTTACTTATTCTTTAAATTAAATTTACCACTGTTGCTTTAAATTAGATATACCCCTGTTTTTATTTTAGATATACCACTGTTTTTATATTAAATTTACCACTGTTTTATTTTTTTTAATCTGAGCTGTATTTATTTATTTATTTATTTATTTATTTACCAAACAAGGTACAGTAATTACTTACATATAAATTACATATTTTTATTTTATAGTTACATAAGATCTATATTTAAATAACAAAATGAAAAATTTACAATAAAATCAATTAAAATTAAAATTAAAAAGAAAATATATGTACATTATTCTTAAATTACAATTATGATTACTTTTAAAGTATATTTTATCTATATTTATAATTATAAGTATGTTTGAGATATTTTTTATCCATAAACACATAGAAGAAGTTAAGTTTCTAATATAGAGAGGTTGGTTATTAGTTGTGACTTAAAAGCGTATTTAGAGTTTGAGGTGTTAGAGTGTGTAGCGAATTTATTGTAGATTGTACAACATCTGTTAATTGGTTCATTTTTTCCATAGTCTGTACGATGAAAGTATTCAACTAGAGGCTTAGACACTCTTGTTTGTCTTAAATCGTTATTGGGTTTTATTTTATCAGATATGTAGGGAACTTCAATATTTTTGTTTAATACATCATAGGTAAAGCATGATGTTAACAGGATTCTTCTTGAAGATAACGGTAATAAATTAATTAACGCGAGTCTGGTAGAATAAGATGGTAAATTGTCATAGTCATTAGGATCATGTAGGTCTCTTAAAGTAAATAGCAGAATTTTTTTTTGAATTGATTCAATTCTCTTACTATTAATTTGATATATTGGATCCCAAATTTGACAAGCATATTCCAAAATAGGCCGTACGAGGGAGCAGTACAAAGTTTTAGTCACCCATATGTTTTTAAACTCCTTCGCTCTCCTTTTAATAAAGCCAAGTAGTTTATTAGCTTTTGCAATAATTTTATCATAATGATAATTGAAAGAGAGCTTGCTGTCAAGAATAATGCCAAGGTCTAGTATTTGCTCAACACGGTCAAGAATAGTACCATTTAAGCTATAGTTGAATTTGCTGGTACATCTTTTGCGAGAGAAAGTAATTACATGACACTTAGATATATTTAGATATAATCTATTTTGTATGCACCAGTCATTAAGAGAATCTAATTTTGATTGTAAAAATCGTGCATCAGAGGGTGAATCAACAACATAATAAATTTTCAAATCATCAGCATATAATAGATGAGGTATGTCATGTAATATTTCAGAGAGGTCAGAGATGAAGATGTTAAATAATAGAGGACCTAAGTGACTACCTTGGGGTACACCAGACGTTACAGATATTTGTTTTGAAACGTAGCCTTGAAATTTGACATACTGTGTTCTGCTTGTTAGGTATGATTTTAGCCATTGGAGCATTGGTCCTGAAATACCTTTTTTTTCTAGTTTTTTAAGTAGGATATTATGATCAACTTTATCAAAGGCTTTACTGAAGTCAGTATAAATGACATCAACTTGTTTACCTTTTTCCATTTCACACAGGCAGTTCGAGACAAGTACCATGAGATTAGTTACAGTTGATCTGTGTTTACGAAAGCCATGTTGTGGTTCATTGAGAGTTGGGGTGATTAGAGTAGTTATTTTATCACAAACTATTTTTTCAAAGATTTTAGGTATAGAGGATAAAATAGCTATGCCTCTATAATTATCAATATTACACTTATCACCATTTTTGTAGATTGGTGTGAGATATGATGATTTCCAATCAGTCGGAAAGTACCCTAATTTTAGCGATTTATTAAATATAATATATAAAGGAAATGATAATTGTTGTGCACAATTGTAGAGGAATAAGTTTGGAATTAAATCAGGACCAGGACTCTTATTCGTATCAATTTTTAAGAGTGAAATCATAATTTCGTCTAATGATAGTGAGAGCTCATCGATTAGAGTCTGGTAGGCAGGGATAGTTGGAGAGGAATTTGAATTATTTGAGTTTTCAGAGAAAACTTCTTGAAAGCGTTCCGCAAACATATTATTAATCTCTTGTGGATTTGAACTGATGGAATTATTCTTATACATATTTAAAGGATATCCTAAGGTTTTTCGTTTCATATTAACAAAGTTGAAAATTTTTTTGGGATTCTTAACGATGTTTTGACCCACCTCGTTAACGTAATGATCGTATGCTTCATGTGATAATTTGGAGAAATTATTGGCTACACTGTTGTACTCCTGTTTTAATTCTTCAGAAATATTAGTACAATTTTTTTGTTTTTTGTATAATTTATTTCTGTGATTTCTCAGAGTTCTCAAATCCTTATTCAACCAGGGTTCTGATAACTTATCTTTCTTTATAATTCTAGGAACAAACTGATGGATTAACTCGAAAATGTGTTCATAAAATACGGAAATCACACTATTAAGGTCATTGCTAGATAAAATATTTGTCCAGTTAATATTAGAAAGATGTTCATTAATGCTTGTGAAATCAGCATTTTTATAGTCAAATACAATTGAATTATTGTAAGATTTAGAATAAGTATTATCAGTGGTAGGGAAATCGACAGTGATTGCAGTGTGATGAATTGTGTTAGAAAATAAGTTCTCAGCATCACAAACAGGTGCAACTACCACATTGTCATAAGTATTAGTAAATACTAAATCAAGCCAATTCCCATTACTGTTAGGAAGAGATACAATTTGATGTAAATCATTGCCATAAAATGTTTCAATTAGATCGAGATCTATATCGTCCATAAATTTAATGGGAAGCAATTGACCATCTGATTCATCGATAGTAAATGATAAATTCGGACGATTGAAATCTCCAAATACTATGATATTGTCGTCTTCATGGAGAGAAGAATGAACAGATAAAAAAGAAGTAAAAAAAGCATTATAAACAGTTTCGTCTGACACAGGCGGTATGTATACTGCTCCTACAAAGTAAAATTTATTATTAACTTGAAGTTTAATAAATATGTGTTCAAAAAATTTTGAGGAAACGGTTTCAATGGCTTCATTATGGATAGTGTTTCGCACAGCGATTAAGACACCACCACCTCTAGAAAGACCTGTAGACTCATAGTCTCGGTCATTTCTGTACACTGTCCATTCGCCATTTGAAAATTCAGAGTTGATAAATGAATCATTTAACCAGGTTTCTGTTATAACAATAATATCAAATAAGGTTGAGTTAATGTCTACAAATAAGTCCTTAATTTTACCTCTAATGCCACCACAATTGTGATAAAAGAACTTTAAAGATTTAGAAGGTTTAGAAGAAATTGATTTACCAGAAAGGGGATTTCTTTTGTTGTTGAGAGGGGGCACGAAAAAACTTGTCAGCGGCTTCACGAGAGTTTTGAAGATAAGAAATCATTTTTGAGTTTAAATGTGACGCATAAGATGTTAAGTGTTCAGTGACTTCAGCTGGAGATAAATCTGAACCTTCATGAAATTTGTCGAAAATATTTCTAAGAGCTTTATAATCTGTGGGAAGCCCCTCTTTCTGAATTGCAACTTTTAAGTTATTTTTAGATCTATGATCGATATAAACTGAGTCTGATTTGTCATGAAAATAAGCAAGATAGAGTCTTACGTTCTCAAAAATTCTGTGATCATTAAGGCGAGATAATATATAGCGACCATTATCTGTGGAAGCTGATAATTTTGTTAGTTTTACAGTTGGAGGTAGGAGGGGATCTAAAAGGGAGCGTGAACTTAGGTCAAGGGGTAATATACTTTGGGTTTCGGTATCCGAAATAGCTGGACGAGTAATTTTATCATAATCATTGGAATTTAATAAGGATAAATCGGTGGAATAAATTGATGGATCTGTGTATAAGTAGGGAATATCATTAACTGGGGTAAGGGGATTTAATGCAGGAACACGTACAAATTTTTGAATTTTTTGGAATTTTTTGGATAATGTACATTTTAATCCTTTACAAGATGTTTTTCTACTTGTTTTACTATCGATAGTCCTATTCTGTTTAGTTAAGCTTACTTTACTAATGTTATGTTGTATACTATTATTATTATTACTACTATCATTATTATTATTATTATTGGTAGGCATAGTTATAGAAGGAGAGCTGGAGAGGGTGAATGGAGAGTCATGAGAAAAAGGAGTGGTATAAGAGGGGATCGGATGGTTACCTTCATATATATCATTGATAGTAATAGAAGAGGAACAATTAATTTCAGGATTATTATTGTTATAATTTCTAGAAAAGTTAGTAGGAAGGAAAATGGAAGGGAGAATGGGATTCAATGTTCGTCCTTGTACAAAGTTTCGGTATTTTTTATTAATATTAATATTATTATTATCAACTATGTTAGAATTGTTTATGTTTAGAGATGGTACTATGTTAGCATTAGTCTTAATACTATTATTTTTATTTTTATTTATATTAATATTATGTTTTTTTTTACTAATCCAAATTTCATTTATATTTACCACTATTTTTATCATTAATTTTGACCACTGTTTTTCTCATTTACATATACCACTGTTTTATCACTTTTCCTATCACAACTCAAGTTTACAATATATCACTAATTATTTTCTTCAAATCTACTATTTTATTATTAACCTTATCTTATCATAAAAACTTTTATGTATATGTATACATATACTTAACACTGTTTATGTATATATATAAAAAATTCTATTAATATCAAAAAAATCAAAAAACAATTAACACAAATTTGATATTACTACTTTTTTTATTTTTAAAATTTCTATTCACTTCTAATTTCTAATCTCTACACATATTTACTATTTAATCCACATTATTTATTATTCTGTTCTATAATTCACTGTAATTCACTGTTCTATAATTTTTAAAAATGTATTAATTCTTTTCTTTATTAATTAATTAAATTTTCACTGTTTATAACACAAATAATCCTTTACAACCGATTTAAAAAATATATTCAATAATTATTCAATATTTTCACCAAATGTTCCACTTTATTACAAAAAATATTTCTCGTCGGCAAAACAATATTTCAATTTAATATAATATATATACATAAACTTTTTTTTTTTAGTGTCAAAAATATAAATTTTATATATTACCAAAACAAACTTATTGGTAATCTTTTATTATTATTGTAATCTAATATCTCAGTCAAGGTCTATTATTATTTTATTTTCAATGTCACTATATTAAAATGTTACTTAGAATTTTCTTATCACTGCATAGTTGTTTTTTTTTGTATATATGTATTATATATTTATACACAATTCACTACAATTTTTTCAAAAGTTTATTAATTTTTTTTTTATATACAATTACTCATAAAATTGTTTTTTTTTTAAATATATATATATATATATAATATACATAATACCGTATGTAAAGTTTTAAAATGTTAATTTTACCGAACACGTACATTCTTACTAGAATGCGTAAATTCTAGTTAACCGGCTGTTCCAAGGTTATGCTATTATTCCATAACATAAATGTACTTACTTTAACTTTTCTATCTTTCTTTAACTTTACTATCTTTTAATATATTTTCTTAAGAACACAAGATTTATTTATTTAAACTCGTATAATTAATTCTTTATTAAACTTAATTTTACTAATATAATAATATAAAAACTTAGATTAATTAAAATACGTCCTAATTCTAACCGGGTCGCGAATCAACTCTTCGATTTTTATTTTATCATTAATTTCTTTTTTCAAATTGTAAAATTACAGACCGTCATTAACGAAAATCAAGGTCTTATTTATGTCGTTCAATTACCTGTTGTACATTTAATTATTAATTTGCTTAATTAACATATTGTTAATTAAGCAATTTATTCAAATATTAAATATAATTAATAAGTGCATTATATTGAGAAATAAAGTACGCGTGTATTAAACAGGTATATGAACTAACGACCGACCATAATTTTACACAACAGGTGTATGTTTTCACGAATATTTTGTATATTTATACTTGTAGGAATACAATTGTTTTCATGACAATTATCAATAGGTTGAATAATGTTGTTTATTAAAGAAGAACACGTTTCAAATTTTGATTGATCAAAACAATTATTTTGTTTTTTATTAATATTTATTTTGTGGTTATGATACATGACAAAGTGAATTTGAAATATTCTAAAAAAATCTCGTCCCAAAAGAAGTGGTTTCGGTAAAAGTTTTTCATCAACTAAAAATAATGTAATTGTTCTAATTTTATTTAACAATTTAATTTTACAATTGATTTTACCGTATGTAATTAATTTTGGTCCCGCAATTCCACAATAATTGGTATCAATTGGGACATCATTGTCAATTTCAATAGGGACAATATTTTTTGAAACAAAACTCACTGGGCTACCACTGTCAATTAGAGATTGACAATAAAAAGAACAACAACATTATTCAATTCGCTAACATTAAAAGCAACACTAACCTTTTGGAATGGTGAAATTTCACTGGGTGACGGATATTCTTCATCAATTTCCTCGTTGACTACGTTGACTGCTATGTTCTTTCGACAATCTTTCTTCTGATGTTCCTTGCTACCACAATTAAAACAGGCACCAACTGTACGTTTAGGCTTTGTTCATTGTGCAGAATAGTGGCCATATTCGGAGCAATTGAAACAACGGATGCTTGATGGTAATACTGTAAGTAGTGCATTTATATATGTTCTAGCATCTAGCCCAAAGAAAATGTGCAAATAAAACGTGCAAAATATTGAAAATTAATTCTATACTGCATACATATAAATAAGCATTTTAAGAATTTTTGCACATTAATTATTAAGTAATTTTCATCTTAATGAAATTCGACACCGCTTTAATTTAATTAAAAATATTTATACTTAATTATAATTGCAATTTTTTTTTCTACTTGCGGTCAAGAATAACATGTAATATGATCTAACTAAATTGATTTACTTTTCTAAAACTTTTGGTAATTTCAAGGGTCAATGAATTGATTCGGATGCACGTGCATTAATATTATTTTTTCACGTTTAAAATTTAGCATAACCAGATAATTAATTAAAAAGGTCAAAATATTATAAATAAAATCTATACCATATACAAAATAATACACATTTTGCTCATTTTTGCACATTTTAATAGTTTATATGAAATAAGTAATTTTTCGCAAATGAGTAAAATATTGAAAATAAATCCCATACCGCATACAAAATAATGTACATTTTGTTTATTTTTACACATTTTATAGTTATATGAATTAAGTAATTCATCACAAATGGGCAAAATATTGAAAATAAATTCCTAGCCCATACAAAATAACGCACATTTTGCTCATTTTCGCACATTTTAATAGTTTATATGAATTAAGTAATTCTTCGCAAATGTGCAAAATATTGAAAATAAATATCCACCCCATAAAAAATAACGCACATATTGCTCATTTTCGCACATTTTAATAGTTTATATGAATTAAGTAATTTTTCGCAAATGGGTAAAATATTGACAATAAATCCCATACCCCATACAAAATAATGCGCATTTACCGCAAATTTTAATAGTTTATATGAATTAAATAATTCTTCGCAAATGGGCAAAATATTGAAAATAAATTCCTACCCCATACAAAATAACGCACATTTTGCTCATTTTTGCACATTTTAATAGTTTATATGAATTAAGTAATTTTTCGCAAATGGGTAAAATAATGAAAATAAATCCCATACCGCATACAAAATAATGTACATTTTGTTTATTTTTACATATTTTAATAGTTATATGAATTAAGTAATTCTTCACAAATGGGTAAAATATTGACAATAAATCCCATACCCCATACAAAATAATGCGCAATTTCCGCACATTTTAATAGTTTATATGAATTAAGTAATACTTCGCAAATGGGCAAAATATTGAAAATAAATATCCACCCCATAAAAAATAACGCACATTTTGCATTTTTTGAACATTTTAATAGTTAATATGAATGAAATGAGTAATTCTTCGAAAATGGGCAAAAATAAATCCCATACTCCATTCAAAATTATAAACATTTCTTTCATTTGTGAACGCATTAAGTTTCGATTAAAAATATTTACACTTAAGCGTAATTTTAAATGTTTTTTTACTTCCGGCTAAGGCTAATATATAGAAGGATCAAAATGGATTTTTTTTTTACTTTTCCAAAAGTTTTGGGAATTTTAAGGGTCAATTAATTCGGATTCAGTTGAAATAGTCAAATGAAATGGGTGAAATATTGAAAATAAATTCCATACTCCATATAAAATAATGAACATTTTATTCATTTTTGCACATTTCATGTAAATTATTGAAATTAATTCGTATAAAATATTGAAAATAAAAAAATTGACATCGCATTAACTTTCGATTAGAAATATTTCTCTGGCTGAGGGGCAAAAGCACTTAAGTCATGATTTATAAATTGTCAGAAAAGCGTTTTTATCGAATATGTTCTGTTACTTTTACATTTGACAATAGTATTATATTAAGATTTTTTATCCACACAGAATTTCAAGTAGTTTTACAATTAATTCTAAACTTCCTGGCAGCCCTTTTTTTGGCCCGCAATTAATTTTAGTAATTTGGCTTGGTTGATCAATGTAGAATTGCATAAAATATTACATTCAGATCGAGTTAGATGTTTTAGCTAAAATATTCGATTGTCATTGAACTTGGCTTAGGCGAAGTAATTTTTTTTTTTTGAAATTCTGAATTAAATGGTTTTGCCCCGTAGTCTGAAATTTATACTTAAGCGTAATATTCATTTTCTTTTTACTTCAGGCTAAGAATAATACATTACAACATGATCTAAATTGTTCTAAATGTTTTACTTTTCCAAAAGTTTTATGAATTTTATGAGTCGATAAATTGAATTGGTGCATTATATATTGTTTTTTTCTCACTTTTAAATTTCGAATAAGTCATTACTTAAAATTTTGAACTATCAATTTTAGCGATTTAATTATAATTTAACGGGAATGAATTCGTTTTTTGTTAAATCAATTATTATCGGAACAATAATATGATGCAGCAAAGAATTTAATTATAAATATATTTAATTAAAATCCTGATTTTTTGTTAATTTTATTAATTAAGTAATAAGAAATTATTATTAACGTAAATTTGATAACATATCGTAAATAATTTTAAAGATAAATATTTTATTTTTCTCAATTAAATTTGTTAATTCATCAATTAATAATTCATTATTACTGAAAAATCAAATATTTATGCTTAAGTTCAAGTTTAATAAAATACTTCGCAAGAAAACTTCATACCCATAAAAAATTCCTCGCAGAAAATTCATCGCACGAAAATCAGTTGCAAAGAAAATAAAATTCATTAAATAGTATTAAACGCGGATTATAAATGCAATAATAACATAATTTGAAGTGTGATGGATAGAAAATAAAAAAAAAATATTAGAATTTGCTTATAAAATATTATATAATTTTTTTTATTGAAAAACAATCAATTTTATAAAGAAGTATCAATAAGTTTAAAAAAAAATATGAATGTACTTTATACAGGCTCATGAATCTGCTGAAAGTGCTAATTTAAGATCAACAGATATATCGCGTAACTAATCTTAGTATCAAATTTATTTGAAAGCGGGTAAAACTTACTTTAAATGATTTTTTGAACTTATAACATTTTCCTATGACATTTCAGAATGATCCCGCTGAAGTTTCCTAAATAAAAATATTATACTTTGAGAATTCGGATTTATATTTTAATTTTGGATTCATATATACAGGCCATCGAAATCGTCATTAATGAAATAATGCATTATGCTTAATAATTAATAATAATTATTGGATTGAATTTAGGAAGTAAAAAAAATTAAACTTGAACTTAAGCATAAATATTTGATTTTTCAGTAATGAATTATTAATTGATGAATTAACAAATTTAATTGAGAAAAATAAAATATTTATCTTTAAAATTATTTGCGATAGGTTATCAAATTTACGTTAATAATAATTTCTTATTACTTAATTAATAAAATTAACAAAAAATCAGGATTTTAATTAAATATATTTATAATTAAATTCTTTGCTGCATCATATTATTGTTCCGATAATAATTGATTTAACAAAAAACGAATTCATTCCCGTTAAATTATAATTAAATCGCTAAAATTGATAGTTCAAAAATTTAAGTAATGACTTATTCGAAATTTAAAAGTGAGAAAAAAACAATATATAATGCACCAATTCAATTTATCGACTCATAAAATTCATAAAACTTTTGGAAAAGTAAAACAATTAGAACAATTTAGATCATGTTGTAATGTATTATTCTTAGCCTGAAGTAAAAAGAAAATGAATATTACGCTTAAGTATAAATTTCAGACTACGGGGCAAAACCAGCGGCGGATTTAACCGTAGGCAGATTATGCATTTGCCTAGGGCCTCCGATTTATAAGGGCCTCCAAAAATTAAAAAAAATTAAAAAGTTTAAATAAATTATATATTTTTGTTTTGGATTTTTGAAGACCCTTATAAATCCAGTTTTATATTTTGCAGAGTTTAAAACCTTTTCGGGCCTCAAAATTCTAATACTGGCAATTGAAAGGTACCTAGTCAAAAAAATCAAATATGACTCTTTAATCGACAATTTTGCAAGAAATACATCCCGAAAAAGAATATATAAAAATTATAAATGAAAAATTATAAAATTATAAATATAATTTTATAATAGAAATATTTCTAATCGAAAGTTAATGCGATGTCAATTTTTTTATTTTCAATATTTTATACGAATTAATTTCAATAATTTATATGAAATGTGCAAAAATGAATAAAATGTTCATTATTTTATATGGAGTATGGAATTTATTTTCGATATTTCACCCATTTCATTTGACTATTTCAACTGAATCCGAATTAATTGACCCTTAAAATTCCCAAAACTTTTGGAAAAGTAAAAAAAAAATCCATTTTGATCCTTCTATATATTAGCCTTAGCCGGAAGTAAAAAAAACATTTAAAATTACGCTTAAGTTTAAATATTTTTAATCGAAACTTAATGCGTTCACAAATGAAAGAAATGTTTATAATTTTGTATGGATTATGGTATTTATTTTTGCCCATTTTCGAAGAATTACTCATTTCATTCATATTAACTATTAAAATGTTCAAAAATATGCAAAATGTGCGTTATTTTTTATGGGGTGGATATTTATTTTCAATATTTTGCCCATTTGCGAAGAATTACTTAATTCATATAAACTATTAAAATGTGCGAAAATGAGCAAAATGTGCGTTATTTTGTATGGGGTAGGAATTTATTTTCAATATTTTGCCCATTTGCGAAGAATTTTTTAATTCATATAAACTATTAAAATGTGCGGTAAATGTGCATTATTTTGTATGGGGTATGGGATTTATTGTCAATATTTTACCCATTTGTGAAGAATTACTTAATTCATATAAACTATTAAAATGTGCGAAAATGAGCAAAATGTGCGTTATTTTTTATGGGGTGGATATTTATTTTCAATATTTTGCCCATTTGCGAAGAATTACTTAATTCATATAAACTATTAAAATGTGCGAAAATGAGCAAAATGTGCGTTATTTTGTATGGGGTAGGAATTTATTTTCAATATTTTGCCCATTTGCGAAGAATTATTTAATTCATATAAACTATTAAAATGTGCAGTAAATGCGCATTATTTTGTATGGGGTATGGGATTTATTGTCAATATTTTACCCATTTGTGAAGAATTACTTAATTCATATAAACTATTAAAATGTGCGAAAATGAGCAAAATGTGCGTTATTTTGTATGGGGTAGGAATTTATTTTCAATATTTTGCCCATTTGCGAAGAATTATTTAATTCATATAAACTATTAAAATTTGCGGTAAATGCGCATTATTTTGTATGGGGTATGGGATTTATTGTCAATATTTTACCCATTTGTGAAGAATTACTTAATTCATATAAACTATTAAAATGTGCGAAAATGAGCAAAATGTGCGTTATTTTTTATGGGGTGGATATTTATTTTCAATATTTTGCCCATTTGCGAAGAATTACTTAATTCATATAAACTATTAAAATGTGCGAAAATGAGCAAAATGTGCGTTATTTTGTATGGGGTAGGAATTTATTTTCAATATTTTACCCATTTGCGAAAAATTACTTATTTCATATAAACTATTAAAATGTGCAAAAATGAGCAAAATGTGTATTATTTTATATGTGGTATGGATTTTATTTCTAATATTTTGACCTTTTTAATTAATTATCTGGTTATGCTAAATTTTAAACGTGAAAAAATAATATTAATGCACGTGCATCCGAATCAATTCATTGACCCTTGAAATTACCAAAAGTTTTAGAAAAGTAAATTAATTTAGATCAATTCCCAAAAATTTTGGAAAAGTAAATCAATTTAGATCATGTTACATGTTATTCTTGACCGGAAGTAGAAAAAAAATTGCAATTATAATTAAGTATAAATATTTTTAATTAAATTAAAGCGGTGTCGAATTTCATTAAGGTGAAAATTACTTAATAATTAATGTGCAAAAATTTTTAAAATGCTTATTTATTTGTATGCAGTATAGAATTAATTTTCAATATTTTGCACATTTTATTTGCACATTTTGTTTGGGCTAGAACATATATAAATGCATTACTACTGTAGGTGGTACTTTGTTGTTGACCTTGTTATATATGTTGATATCATTGGTGCGTTTTTTATCGTATTTAATTAGCAACTCTTTTAATTCATCTAAAGTTTGAGCAGTGTACAACATTGAAGTATAAGCAGTGCGATCACGAAGGGTGTACAAAAAAAATTAATTAAGGGTGTATATATGTTTTTTGTAACATTATTTTTAGAATGTCTGGCTAAAGTCACACCACCCATGGATTGATGACGTCGGCCCGTATTTCCCTTATTCCCTTCCCTTGGTTTTGATGATTTGAATTGCAGGTAGGATCGATTGGTTGACTCACGCCCCACAGACGAGCTAAGCGGGCAAAAAGGAGGAAATCCCAATCGGTCCTTGAAACTTTCAATGTTTTTTGTTTTTTGTTTATAAATTTGGTCTTGTCCTTGGACCTTGGTGTTGGTGGTCCGCGGTTTTGGATCACTCAAGACCTGGCGCCCGCATGATTTGAAAACCTTGGAAGTTTCTAAATCGCGTCTCCTCCGCAATTTCGGTAGTAACCCGACCCACTTGGTTTTATAAAATGATAATTATTTTATTTTTGTTATAATTTTTTCAAGTGGCGCTCAAGATTTTTTTTATTGAGTGGGCCAACATTTTTTTTGTTGGTCGAAGTTGTTGATGGTGCACGGGTACCATTGCCACCCCACAAAATAAAATTGAATTTAAATTAAAATAGCATGCCAAAGCCAAGTGGTGTCCTCCGGTTCACTTGCAATTTGTCAACCGAACTGTGCGGTGTTACAATATATTTAATATTTAAAAAAAAGTCTTTTTTTATTAAAATTAAAATGTTACCTCAATTTTGAACACCCTTTAGATCACGAATACCTACAATATCAACTATATTTTTTTTTTCTTGCTTTAGTCTAGTACATTAACTTTATTTTCAAATACAATTATCTTTTTATGCATTTCTGTATTATCTTTTCTTAGTGTATTCATTTCAAAAAGTGCATTAGAAACCATTGATTTTTGAAGCTACTAATTTCTTGATAAAGTAGTTGAATTATTATTGTAGGGTTATTAACCCCTATATCAACAATAGAATTAGAGTAATTATTAATATTCATATCAGTAACAAAAGATGATGGTGTTGATGTATTGCCAGAATTAGTAGATTTGTATGTATTCTTATTTAATATTAAATTAGTTGTTTTCGAATTTGTTGGTAAAGTTGCAGCAATTGTTGATTTGATTACATGGTACTAATGTTTGAATTTGTAGCGATATTTCCATTCGAAGTTTCATGCAGTGAATTCCTCCTTATTACATAGCAACTGGTACAAATAAATGGTTTGTTGTTCTGAGCCATGTATTCGATGTCGCTTTGAACAAGATTCACACATTTTACATGGTAAAAATTTGAACAGCTAGAACAACTCGCTTTTAATTCGTTTCTATCAACTTTATTATTGCAAGAACCCGACATTGTTATAATAATTGCAATTATAATATTTTTTAATTATTTTTTTTTTTTTAAATTTGCAAAAAACCCAATACAATAAATTTTAACTTTTTAGTTTAATTTTAACTATATTTAGATTTTGTAAAAGAAACTGTTCTTAAAAAATATTTTTTTTTACTGTTTTATTAATTTGTTTAAATTCCCACTATACGTGTGTGAGCAACACCACCTATTAATCATATACTTAAATAATCTGACATATCACTTTATTATTTTATTATATATTTGTATTAGTGTATAAGTTTGATGAATGAATAAATCTTCACTTCCGTTTGTTAGTTAGTAATGAAAACACATGTATATGTATTATTGATTATCTTAACTAATCCCTAGAATCATATAACAATTATCAACCTGAGTGAGTTCATCAGATTCTTACCACTGAATCCTAACTCTCACATGGCGCAGTCGGTAATTACTGCAAATATACAAAATGTCTCTTTTACATAATCTATTAGAAATATCCATTGATGAAGATACTTTTAACCAATTTACGCAACTAGCACTCAAAGCTGAAATCACAATACGAGGACTAGAGTGCGAAGATTCTTCAAAAGCAGGCATAATTGGTGCATTAATTACAAACAACCAATTATTATTAGCTGCTTTGCAAAAAAAAACAAAATTTTGACAATAATACAGCATCATCATCCGCTCAACATAACACTAATAATTATCAAAATCCTCCAAATAATATCCAACATGTCATTTTAAATCCAGACATAACACCAACAATTTCTCAGTGTAATGGTGAAGATAGCTATTCAACAGAAAAAATTTTAAAGTCCATAGATAAAATTGCAAGATTAAATCATTGGAATGATGACATCAAGCTAGCATTAGTAAATTGACAGGCGTAGCTAAAAGCTGGCAAAACTACGAAGGTGAAAATATCAATGATTAGATCACTTGGGTCGAAGCACTGAAATTAAAATTTGTTAAAGCTCCAACACTTCGTGAGTGGAATGATCGTCTTACAGCTAGGAATCAACGTCAAAACATCAGTTGCAAATTGGAGATCATATCTAAACCACCTAACAACATAGTCATTCCCGTTGAAGAATAAATTACATATTTAATAGAAGGTGTAACTGATGATACCGATCGCAGATTACTTCGTGTAGGTATGCCTGATTCAATTAATAAACTTTTCAACATAGCTCAAAAATTAGATGAAGATACAAAATCAAAACAATGTAATGGATGGATGGATGGATTGAAAGAGGGGAGTCCGTGAAGGACTCAAACACTCAGGCCAGAACTAGGCCCATTGTATCCCTCGGTGCGAAGAACCTTCATGTCACTCCCGCTGTGGCGGTTGTGAGCCATCCGCTATCTTTACCGAATTTACAGATTTGCTGCCATCCATGAACCCCCGCTTTGCTCAGTTCGTTCAGGAGATAGTTTGTAGGTGCATGACGTAGGTGCATGAGGCAGGGACAATGACACATGAAGTGTTCAATAGTCTCTCTATCCTCACCGCACCCCCTACAGACGTGCACTTCAGAGCGCCGGATTTTGTAGGCATGATCCCGCAACATAGAGTGACCTGTTAAGATCGCAGTGCCCAGATATACCGAGCTCTTGTTGAGCCGCAGGTATTTCTTGGTTACTTCCTCCTTCGGGATGCCCCAGAGACACCGCGTGGTGTGGCCCATATCACTAGCTAGCCAGATTTGTCGATGAGATTCGTCGGCCCATCGTTTTAGGTTCGCTTTAAGAGTCTGCAGTGCTACCACAACTGTGGTCGTGATGACCTCCAGTTGCGATCCCTTTCTTGCTAGCTCGTCTGCTTTTTCGTTTCCCGGTATATTGCTATGTCCAGGAACCCATTTCAGTGTGACCCTATTCGACCGCGCCAGGTTGTTAAGACTGTGTTTACATTCTTGGACCAGCTTGGATTTGGTAGTATAGGATGTCACCGCTTTTAACGCAGCCTGACTATCTGAGTCAGGTCCCTATCTGTGGTTCCTTCTAATAGAAGGTGGTTACAAATTTCTTTAATTGCCACCACCTCTGCTTGGAAGACTGTGGCGTGGTCTTCCAAGCGAATAGACCTTTCTAGATTTAATTCCTCATAGTACATTCCCGCGCCAGTCAGGTTTCCCATTTTGGAGCCGTCGGTATATGCTGTTAACAGGTCAGCTGTTTGAGACACTATGTCAGTGTTCCAATCAGCTTTAGAAGGGATACTGAGTTTTACGTTTGATTCCAGGAAGGTTTCTTTCTGGGAATCGCTAGGTTTCTCAACATTGGGTATGATGGATTTCACAAATCCCAGGATAGACTCATGAGGTACAGAAGAACCTGCATGAGTCCATGCCTGGTTTAAGTGAAGTCTCAATGCAGCCCCCGCAGCAACTTTTTTGATGTGGATCCCAATTGGGTGGATAGTCGTAATGGTTTCCAGTGCTGCTGTTGATGCTGTTCTCATTGCGCCAGTAATACTGAGGCAACAAGAACGTTGAACTTTTTCCAACAACTTAAGATTGGAGAGTTTCTCAATCGCCTTCCACCAGACGAGAGATCCATAGGAAAGAGTAGGGCGGACGACACTGGTGTAGAGCCAGCGAATCATATCCGGTTGTAGTCCCATTTCTTTCCCATCGCGCCCGGTACATGCCAAAAATCCTATAGGCTATTTTAGCTCGTTCTTCTAGATGCGATCTCCAGTTCAATTTTTTGTCTAAAATAACGCCCAGATATTTAACATTAGCTTTTAGTGCTAGCCGGGTGCCTTTTATAACGGGAAGACTCAATAGTTGAGTTTTCCTTCTCAATGAGAATAAACAGATATCGGTTTTTAGCGGGTTGATGTTCAGCCCACAGTTGTCTGCCCATTGCCTACCAATATTCAGTGCAGGTTGCATTAACCCAGAGAGTTCCGATTCAAATTTGCTTGTGACGAGAATTACCAGGTCGTCTGCGTAGCATACGACGAGGTATCCCTGCCTTGTGAGTTCGAATAGGAGGTCATTCACGACTAGTATCCAAAGGAAGGGTGACAGAATGCCGCCCTGTGGTGTACCTTTGTGAACTTTACCTGCCCGTTCTTGATCCCCAAGGTTCGAATAAATTCTCCTGTGTGCTAACATGTGTTCAATCCACTTGGAGATTTGTGGGTTGATGTTTTGTTTATGTAGCACTTCATTAATTTTTTGCAGGAGTACATTGTTGAAAGCTCCTTCCACGTCTATAAAGGTTCCAAGCACAGATTCTTTGAAAAGAAAGGCTTTTTCAATGGTGTGAACCACTTCATGAAGAGCGGTTTCCACCGATTTACCCTTTAAATAGGCGTGCTGTTTGCCAGATAAGGCTGCCGATGAGAGCTTATCTCGAATTTCTCTTTCGCAGATTCTTTCCAGAGTCTTTAAAAGAAAGGAAGTCGGGCTGATTGGTCTGAATGCCTTGGTGGATGAATAGTCATCTCGACCCGGTTTTGGTATAAAGACCAATCTAACCTCCTGCCATTTTGCCGGGGTATATCCAAAGAGGATACACGCCCTGAAAAGGTTTATTAATCTATCAGCTATGAAATCCCACGAGTTTTGAAGGCGAGCAGGGAAGATCCCATCTTTACCTGGGGATTTAAATGGTTTGAAAGAAAAACAGCCCATTTAGCTGCATTAAGGTTAATAAACTCTAATTCCGTATTCTCCAACCTACTGCTAGGCCGGTATGAATCTATTACAACAGAGGTGTCTAAGCATTTCGGGAAATGCTCTTCCATTAATAATTCTAGTGACTCCCCTGCTGATTCAGCCCTGATACCTTCACTATTGATTAAGAGTTCAGGTTGAATGTGGGTTTTTGCTAGAAATTTCTTAATTCGTGACGCCTCGTTTGCGCTATCTACACCATCACAGAACGATCTCCAAGATTGTCTCTTGGCTGAGCGGATGGCGATAATCTTTGAGCGTAGTTTGATATGCGTTCCAATCTTCATCACGATTACAGTTCTTCGCTTTGTTGCAAAGCCTGCGTACCCGTTTACGTTTTTCTTTGAGGTCTTGTGTCAACCAAAGAGGGTCAGAGTCGAATCTGGCCCGTTTCAAGGGACAAGACTCTTCATAAGAATCCATAAGCAGGTTCGTGATCACATTTACTTCTCTGTCAATATCTTCACACGAGTGCAATGTACGGGGGAAGTTAACTGAGAGATTTAATTTTGATTCCACCTTGCTCCTGAAAGAAGCCCAGTCAGTTTTTGCCGGGTTTCTATAAGGAATGGCTGGTGGGACCGTCGCATCAATTTCAAAACGTATATATCTGTGATCCGATAAGGATGCTTCGTTCGAAACTCTCCAATTATGGATGTATGCAGATATATCAATTGTAATTAGTGTTACATCTATTACTTCCCTACGAGAACGCGTGATAAAGGTAGGTTCTAGTAGTTATTGGGCCACCTTGTGCTGGGAACCAAATCCTGTTTGTGTGCACTCATGTGTCACTACTGTGTGCGTTCGTGTGCATAATTGTGCACTCATGTGTCACTAATGTGTGAATTCGTGTGTGCATAATTGGTTAATGATGTGTGCATAATTAATTAATCATAATTGGTTAATCATGCGGTTAATTGGTGTTAAGTAGTCACTGATTGATTGATCGTTTTGCGCAATCTCCTTTACTTCCGACGCAGGTGCGAAGTTGTTGACACTTTGTATTATGATCTTGTGAAATCATATGTTTTATTGTTTATATGCAAAAATAAGATATATCTCGCAGGTGCGTAGTTGTTGACACTTTGTATTATGATCTTATGAAATCATATGTTTTATTGTTTATATGCAAAAACAAGATATATCTTTATTGTTATTGACCTTTTGTATTTTCTTGTTTCTGATCTTGTAAAAACGATAATATTAATTAACTCTTATATGATCTTGTGAAATCATATGTTTTATTGTTTATATGCAAAAACAAGATATATCTTTATTGTTATTGACCTTTTGTATTTTCTTGTTTCTGATCTTGTAAAAACGATAATATTAATTAACTCTATATATATATATATAAGTTAATTATAAATTAATATGATACTTTTTAGTAAATCATAAATTCTTTTCCCACAAATTAATTTTAAATATAATTTTGTTATCATATTGTTCCCACACAAAATTATTGCTGACGATGCGTTTAATCTTTAGAATTTACTAATGTAATTAGAATAAGTAAAATAATTTGCTCATGCAAAATCATAAGTAATTCAGTCTTCAAATAGGAAAGACAAGTTTTTATAATTATAGTTAATAAGTCTTAGTTTAAGTTTTTCATATCGCACAATAATAAAATAAAATTTAACTTTTATATTGCACGGAAATTTGGTGTTTCATTTTTTAAATAAAAATTTAAAAGATTAATAACAGAAAATATTAACTGGCGCCCGAGCAAAAGACTTGATCGTGTAATTTGCAATAAAAATTGTGAAGTGGTGGAAAACATTAACATTGAATAAATTAATAAATGTTACTAAATAGTAACTAAATTTTTGTGTAACTTTTTTTTTATCTTATAATTAAACTTAAAGATAAAAAGTTAAAGACATAATTTTACATCAAAAATATTTGACTTAATCTAATAAGTAAAATTAAAGATTAGTCAAAATTCAGTGCTAATATTTCAATTCAAAATTGAAATCAAATAAACGAAAATTTCATCATATCAGCAATACAATCATCAGAATCGACATCTGATCATCATCGAAGCAGTTGGGAAAAGACGCCCCGAAGTAACTTCAAGCAGTAAAACGGAGTTGATAAATAGAATCTGACAAAGCAAAAATATTTATCAACAGCAGCCTATCTTGCCGAAGATCGAAGAACATTCACGATTAGTCCATTAAAATGTCCATCAGAATAATAATGTTTATGTAAGTCAAAAATAACTTTATTTTATTAACTATAAATATTAATAAATAATATACTTTTGTGAATAAATTAGTAACAAAGTAATACAATTCTATTTTAAAATTGAAAAATATAATTAAACTTGAACTTAAATCTATTTTAAAATAATTAAACAAAATTTTTAAAGAAAAATTATATCGAAAATACTTGACTTAATCTAATAAGTAAAATTAAAGATTAGTCAAAAACTAAATTAATAATAATTTAAATAAAAATAAATAAAAATTTAAGTTTGTAAAAGAAAGAAATATTTCTATAATTATTTTGAAGAAATTTCAATAAAATAAATATAAATCAAATAATTTTTTATTAAAATATTTTGAAATAATAAATGAATAAAAATAATTTTTATTTTTTTGTCTGTTAAAGAATAAAATTTTGTTTGTTAAAAATTAATAATATAAAACAAATATTATAAGCAACAATAAGCTTATCAAATAATTAGTGACATTAGTGGTAGAGTTATTTCTTCTTTGAATCGGAAAGATAAAAATATATTTACAAATTTTACAAATCATTCATCGAAATTGCTTTCTTTTTGAATTTTTTTTATTGTCATATTATAAATAAATTATAATGAGTTTCCCAAATAATATAATACGACCAAGTACTTTTCAAAACCCAAGCGGAAGCGTTGAACAAAGTTCTACCGAAAATCCAGAACAAAATTCTGTACAAGTGTTTAATCTTAATGATTTAAAAATATTAATAAAAGAATTAATACAAAGTGAAACAAAAGATATTATTCAATCTAATTTAAACCAAAATGAAAATCAAAGTTCCCAAAGCAATAACGTTGATCAAAACGTTAATCTTGCTGTAAATTTAGAAGGAATGGATAAAATTCCTGATGTTGTTAAAAGTATTAAAGAATTTTCTGGTCAATCTAGTCAATTTAGTTCATGGAAAAAAAGCGTAAATAGAATTCTATCGGCTTATGAGAATTTACGTGGCACTCCTAAATATTATGGTATTCTCAATGTTATTCGAAATAAAATTACTAATGATGCTGATATTGTCTTAGAATCTTATAATACGCCTTTAGATTGGGAACAAATTTCTCGTTGTCTCTCTTCACATTATGCTGATAAAAGAGATCTTGGTACTTTAGAGTATCAAATGACTACTTTTGTTCAAAGAAACCAAACTATTCCTGAATATTATCAAGCAGTTTATCAACATCTTTCACTTATCTTAAATAAATTGTCCTCTATGGAATTGGGAGAAGAATCCCTTAACGTAATGACCAAATCATATCGCGACAAAGCATTAGATACTTTTGTACGTGGTCTTAAAGGTGATTTACCACGATTACTTAGTATGAAAGAGCCTGTAGATCTTCCACAAGCACTACATCTCTGTTTAAAATTACAAAATATCGATTACAGAATTCAACATAGTCATGGTAATATTAGAGGGGTACAAAATATTTCAAAACCGCCTCCTCTACCACCCAAAAAAAATCAATTTTCTAGAAATAATTTTAACCCTCAGTTGTTACATGATCCTCAATGGACAAATAAACCAAATTTCGTAAAAAATAATTATCAACAACGAACAACATCTAAATTTCCTCAAAATAACTCAAATAATCAAAGACATTTTCCGAAACCGGAACCAATGGAAGTTGATCGTTCGATAAATTCTTGTCAAGTTAACTATAGAAATAGACCTCAAAATCAACAAAAATATAAAAGACCACCTTCACAACAAATTCAAAATCAAAATAAAACTCAAAGAGTTTTTCATACAGAGCAAAATAAACAAAATGTAGATTTTCAAGAATATAATAATGGAATAAAAAATTATGATGAAAAGTTTAATGAATCCTTGATCGATTATATCAAACAAGAAAAGCAACCTGAATGTGAAAAATTTCATTATTTAGATGACGTTCATTTTTTAGAGTAAGGCGCTCTTCACTACCATATTTTGAACATAAAGTGAAGAGTGGCCAAATATTCAAATTTTTAATAGACACTGGGTCTAACAAAAATTACATTCAATCTAAATTTATTCGAAATCCTATTCCTAATGAAGAAGTTTTTTACGCAAATTCAGTTGGTGGTAATATTGAAATTACGCACCATGCTTTAATTAATTTATTCGGATCGGAAACTTCAAAAATTAAATTCTATATTTTACCTCATCTTTCTTCTTTCGATGGTATCTTAGGAAATGATAGTTTAAAAGAATTAGGTGCTACAATTTACACCGATAAAAATTATATGACAATAAACTCTAATACTATCATTCCATTAAAACAACATGAATCACAATTCGTTAATACTATCGATATTCGCATGTCACATATGACAAATGAACAAAAAGAAAAATTAATTAATTTGGTTAAAATTAACCCTAACTTATTCACTGATCCAGATGAAAAATTAACTTATACGTCTCAAGTAAAAGGAGAAATTAGAACTACAACAAATGATCCAATTTATTCAAAATCATATCCTTATCCAATGTGTCTAAAAGACGAAGTTCAAAAACAAATCAATCAATTACTTCAAGATGGTATCATTAGACCATCTAAATCTCCATATAATTCTCCAGTGTGGATAGTTCCAAAAAAACTGGATGCTTCTGGTGAAAAAAAATATAGATTAGTAATTGACTATCGAAAATTAAATACTGTTACAATTCCAGATAGGTACCCTATACCGGAAATTAATGAAGTTCTAGCTAATTTAGGTAATAATAAATATTTTACTGTTATTGATCTGAAAAGTGGGTTTCATCAAATTCCATTAAAACAATCCGATATTGAAAAAACAGCTTTTTCAATAAATAATGGTAAATTTGAATTCACTCGTTTACCATTTGGCCTTAAAAACGCACCTTCTATTTTTCAAAGAACTTTAGATGATATTTTAAAAAATCTTATAGGAAAAATATGTTATGTTTATATCGATGATATAATTATTTTCGGTAAAGACGAAAATGAACATTTCAAAAATTTAGAGACTGTTTTTAAAACTCTAGAAGCAGCTAATATTAAAATACAGTTAGACAAATGCGAATTTTTGCGTTCACAAGTCGAATTTCTTGGTTTTGTAATTTCAAGTAAAGGAATCAAAGTAAATCCCAAAAAGGTGGAAGCAATTGTTAATTTACCAATTCCTAAAACTTTAAAAGATCTCAGATCTTTTCTTGGAATGTCTGGTTATTACAGACGATTTATTAAAGATTACGCTAAGTTAGCAAAACCTCTAACTTTGCTTTTAAGAGGGGAAGATGGACGCGTGTCGAAAAATGCTTCCAAAAATAAAGATATAATTTTAGATGAAAATGCTATTAATGCATTTAATAAAATTAAAATTTCATTAACTTCTAAAGAAATACTACTTTCATATCCAAATTTTGACAAAGAGTTTGAGCTTACAACTGATGCATCCAATTACGCTATTGGTGCAGTCCTTTCACAATCTGGTAAACCCATAACATTTATTTCAAGAACTTTGTCAAAAGCGGAAGAACATTACGCGACTAATGAAAAAGAGATGTTGGCTATTATTTGGTCACTTAATTCATTAAGAAATTTTCTTTATGGATCAAGGAAAGTAAAAATTCTTACTGACCACCAACCTCTTACCTACGCGCTTAGTAATAAAAATACTAATAGTAAAATGAAACGTTGGAAAGCGATTTTAGAAGAATACAATTACGAATTAAAATATAAACCAGGCAAAACAAACGTTGTAGCTGATGGTTTATCAAGATTACCAGTATCAATAAATTCAATGAGTAGTTCTCAACACAGTAGTAGTAGCTCACCACAAAATTTAATTCCTACAATAGAAATTCCTATTAATACTTTTAGAAATCAAATAATTATAAAAATTGGTAATTCAAATTATGAATTAGAGGAACCTTTTCCATCTTATAAAAGACACATAATATCAAAAAACGATTATTCTGAAATTGATCTAATTACCATTTTAAAAAAATATCTTAATCCACACACAATAAATGGATTAAAAACTGAAGACCGAATAAGAGGAAAAATTCAAGAAATTTATCCAATTCATTTAAATACTTATAAAATCAGATTTGCCCAAAAACAGGTTGAAGACGTAATTAATGAAGCTAACCAAGATGAAATAATATTGAACACTCACAAAAGAGCTCATAGAAATTTACAAGAAAATCGATTACAAATATTCGAAAAATATTATTTTACTAAAATGTGTAATAAAATTAAACATTTTATAAAACTTTGTACTGTCTGCAAAGAAAACAAATATGACAGACATCCAAATAATCAAATCATTAATGCAACTCCAATTCCAACTTATCCTGGTCACATAATTCATATTGATATTTTTTCTACGGAAAAACAATTAGTTCTCACAGCAATTGATAAATTCACAAAATTTGTTCAAATTAAAAGTATTAAATCAAGAGCAATTGAAGATATTAAAAGACCTCTTCGCGACTTATTATTTCTCTTCAATATTCCTGAATCAATAGTAATTGATAATGAACCATCTCTCAATTCTGCCACAATAACTTCTTTATTAGAAGACGAATTAAAAATTAAAGTATTTAAATCACCACCATATAAGAGTGAAGTTAATGGACAAATCGAACGTTTTCATTCAACTTTGATTGAAATTATGAGATGTCTAAAAACAGATGGTATTTCACGTAATTTTGAAGAATTACTAGAAAGATCTGTTAACGAATACAATCATTCTGTTCATTCAACTACAGGGAAAAAACCAGTAGAACTATTTTATGGCAGAATTTCTAACATATCTCCAGAAGATTTTGAAAAAACTAGATTGGAAAATATCGATAAATTAAAAATAAAACAACAAAAAGACCTTAAAGTTCATAATAAAAAAAGAAAGCCAATAAAAAACTACGAACCAGGACAAATTATTTATGTAAAACATAATAAAAGATTAGGTTCAAAGTTAACTTTTAGATTTAAAAAAGAAATTGTTAGAGAAAACAAAAATACTTTAGTTATTACAGAATCTGGTCGAACCATTCATAAAAGCCTTATAAAAAATTAGTTCCTTTTATATTTCAGATCATTGTTTTACATGACAATAAGTGAGGTACAAATCTTGGATTATTCTAGTTCTCAATTGATTGCTGTCGACATAGGAAAAGCAAAAATACATGACGGAAATTTCAAGTTAATACATGTAATCGAATTAGATAAGTACCAAGAATTCACTAAAAATTTTAAAAATATTCTTATTAAAGATATCACTGAAAGTAATCCTCTTTTTCCTTATCTTGAACATGAAAATGAACAAATACAAAATTTATTAAAAAATTTAGAAATTCATAACCATAGATCTAAAAGATCTTTTAATTTTATTGGAACTGCATGGAAATGGATTGCAGGTAATCCAGACCATGAAGACTTTAAACTAATTCAAGATAAAACTAATAATGTTTTAAAAAATAATAATAAACAATTTATTATAAATCAATTGCATAATGATCGTATTAACAATTTAACTAAAATAACTAATGAAATAATAAATTCAATTCAGAAAGAAGCTACTTTTAATGATAGATTAGCATTTAACTTTCAATACAAATTAAAGTTAATTAAAGAAGAATTAACTAATATCGCCTATGCTATTCATTGGTGTAAATCAGGTATTGTAAACTCATTAATTTTATCCAGTTCAGAAATGAATTTTATTACTGATCTTGCTGACAAGGAATCTTTGCCTTATGCAACACCTGAAGAAGCTTTAGATTTTGCCAATGTCAAAATTATAACAAATAACACATGTTTGTTTTATATTGTAAATATTCCATTAACAACTAATGAAACTTTTAATAAATTGTTAATTAAACCAGTAAAAAATAATAATAATGTAAATGAAGTAAATTATAAATTCATATTGTCAAACAAAAATAATATTTATGGAATAACAAAGGATTGTAAAACAATTAATAATCTATCAATTTGTAACAAAAATAATATTGTAAACATTAGTAATTCTACTTGCATTCCCAAGCTTTTGAAAAGTCTTTCTTCAAGCTGTAACAAAATTAATAGTCATCATATTCCATCAATAGACGAAATATCTGATGGAATTCTTTTATTAAATCAATTTATTGGATCTTTAAAATTTCAAGACACATCTTACAATCTTAGTGGAACTTATGTTGTTAAATATCATAATACGACAATAGAAGTTAATGGTACTAAATTTATTTCGAGAGAAATCTCATCTATGAAACCACTTCCGCCAATAATGCAACCAACATCGTTAGAAAAGAAATATCGTGAATTATTGTCATTAGAAATTATAAAAGAAATTCAAATAAATAACACAGAACAAATTGATTTATTTAATACTGAGAAAGTTATTTATCAATCTATTAGTTACAGTTCAATTACTCTAATAATTTTAATCATAATTATAATTTCGATTTGTAAAATTAAATCAAATAAAACAATCATTTTTAAAACAAGAGGAAAAACTTCAAATGAAGAAAATCCATCTGTAGTAAATGACAAACACGAATCAAAAGTACCAAATCCAATAAACAGAGCCGCCGATTCATCAGCAATAATCTTCGAACTAACAAACAAATGAGGTCATTTGAACTTAAAAGGGGAAGAGTTAATTATAAATTAATATGATACTTTTTAGTAAATCATAAATTCTTTTCCCACAAATTAATTTTAAATATAATTTTGTTATCATATTGTTCCCACACAAAATTATTGCTGACGATGCGTTTAATCTTTAGAATTTACTAATGTAATTAGAATAAGTAAAATAATTTGCTCATGCAAAATCATAAGTAATTCAGTCTTCAAATAGGAAAGACAAGTTTTTATAATTATAGTTAATAAGTCTTAGTTTAAGTTTTTCATATCGCACAATAATAAAATAAAATTTAACTTTTATATTGCACGGAAATTTGGTGTTTCATTTTTTAAATAAAAATTTAAAAGATTAATAACAGAAAATATTAACTTATATATATGATCTTGTGAAATCATATGTTTTATTGTTTATATGCAAGAACAAGATTTATCTTTAATGTTTTTGATCTTTTGTATTTTATTGTTTTGTTAATGTGTGTGTGTGTGTTATATATTAACTACAAAACTATTTTTGTATTCAGTATATAAAATGCTACTGTATACAGAGGACAAAGAAGTGATTTCTATTTTTTTAAAAGAATATAAATTTTGTCTTGATAAAAATAATATAAATAAATTAGAAAATCTTGAGGAAAAACTAAAATTGTTAATTAATTCAGGTGTAGAAAAATCACAATTTGGAGAACATTATAAATGTTGTATATGGTCAAATAATAATGCAGAATGTGGACCAGATACATGTACCTGTGTATCAGTAACATTCCAATACAGAGAAGCTTTAAAAATAATACAAAATTTTAAAAATATTTACGAAAAACTAGTTAAGAAATTTGAAAATTTTAAAATATAAACATGTTACCATTTATACATCCATTTGCTATGATAATAGCAGGTCCTTCAGGGTGTGGAAAAACAACTTTTGTTTGTAATATAATCAGGAAGCATAAGACGTTAATTCAGCCAAACATAACTAAAATAATTTGGTGCAACCCTGAATTGACTGCTGTACCAAGGAATTTACCTTTTGATAATATTGATTTTTTAAATAATATACCTGAAGAAATAAATAACGAAAATGACGATAACATTTTAATTGTATTAGATGATTTAATGCTTTAGATTTAAAAAAATATATGGTATTGTGTAGACTTGAACCGCGGATGTTTCAATTTCTAGGTATACACGCTACTATCTAAGCCATCAAACAATATTTTTTTTTGCACACAAATTATGTGTTTTGATACTTTCGTATGTATACAACAAATATTTTAGTATGATTTATATTTTTAAAAAAACCACAAATATAATACGGATAGTGTATATAATATAATTTGATTGCCCATGCGCATAAGTATAATATCACAACAACAACAACTACTGTAAAAAGCATGTTTTCCAATATCAAAAACAAAATAAAAAACCACAATAATTACCCAGCCAATTATGCCTTTTTATTGATAATTTTAAAATATATATAATTATATACCTATATATATTAATGTATACTAAAGTCTGTGAAATTAAAAATTGGTAAATAAATAAATAAAATAAAATAAATAAAAAATCTTTTTTGACTTTATACAAGAACTGTTTATTGAAAATTTTAATAAAAAGACAATTTGTATTTATATAATAAAAAGACAATTTGTATTTAACTTTATAGAAACATTTATTTTTAGACATTTTATATGTTTTATATTAGACATATATTAGACATTATTTATAGATATAAAATCTATCTTTGCCATATTTCTTTTCGCAGGATCTCCTCCGCGAAAAATCATATTATAACATTTATTATTAAGCTGGTCCAGTTGCTCCTGTTTGGTTATTGTTTGACTTAATCTGTTAGGCAGGTATACCAGCAGCTGTTGCGGACTATCAAATTGTTGTAGTGTAACTGTTACACCATGTCCAAATCTTGTTTCCTTGAATTGGAACCGTATCACCTCATATGATCTGCCTATTGTCAGGTCATCCAGTTTAGTGCAGATGGTGTCCACTCCAGCAGCAGTCGCTTCAAATGTTTGTAAAAAGCTCTATAAGAAGAAAACAATTTTTATTACAAAAAAATAATAAATTTTTTATTAATATAATAAATATAATATTTATATTAAATAACTTGGCATGTTGAATTTTAATAGTTAACTGATAATTATGAGAAAATTATCATAATATTTATACTACTTTTTACCTGCATTCTTTATATATTTAAAAACTATGGTGAGGGTCTAATTTGATTTTCATTAAATCAAAAATTTCACTATTTCCACAACAAAAAAATTATTAAATTTTAAATAAAATTGAAAACAACATATATATTTTTTAATAAAAAATTACGCTTTTGTGTATGAAAATTTACATATAGTTTATCGTTGTTTTTTTTTTTTTTGCTAAAAATTTGATGGACCGTAAACTAATTCTTTAGACATTTACCAAAGTTATTTATTGAACGCAATATAATTACTTATTTTAAAAATTGCAGTGGATTTCTTTCACAACAAAGTAATAAAATTATAATTGAAAGGATAACTTGTATTTATTTAATTTACACTTTGTTGATTTCAATTAATCCTTATTTCATCTTGTTTATTAATATATTCTTATACATGTGGTTTTTAATGTTTTTTAAAAAAAAATAATGATATGTGATTTGCATCACAAACAATCAAATTAAAAAAATTTACAATCATAAGTAAAAATGTTTTGTTGAAATCAATACTTGCTTATTTTTTATAGATCTGCACCTATTAAAAACATACTTAATATTTACAAAAAAAAGTTATTTATTGAACGCAATATAATTACTTATTTTAAAAATTGTAGTGGATTTCTTTCGCAACAAAGTAATAAAATTATAAATGAAAGGATAACTTGTATTTATTTAATTTACACTTTGTTGATTTCAATTATTCCTCATGTCATCTTGTTTATTAATATATTCTTACTTATGTGTTTTTTAATGTTTTTTGCAAAACAAAAAATAATAATATGTGGTTTGCATCACAAACAAACAAATTAAAATAGCCAGCCATAAGGCACTGAATCAAAATTGTCTAAAAATTTGCGTTTTGTTGATGATGGCTTGTATATTTTCGTTTCGGGAACACAAATTACCTGATGATCTTTTGTACGTCGTATATTTTTCGAAAAAATTGAAATTGGTCCAGAGTCAGCGTCGTTCTCTTGTAGAATCATTTGTTTTATGCTGTCGAAATTTATTATATTTACGTTTTTGTAATTTAAGCAAATACCTTTAACTTTGCAACGAGTTTGCAAATTGTTCTTTGTTGTACTAAAAACTTGATACGCATAATTTTTTGGGCCACCGCAGACAAATTCAGTTATATAGCTTCCGACACCAAATTCCCCTTCTAATTCATCAGTCATACAACCAATGAAGTCACCTGTTGGTGGATCGTATTCATCTTTCCGACTTATGTATATTACAGAGTCTGTATCATAATACAGAACTCTGTTATCAAGTTTCTCCAAATACTCGTACAGTTTGAGACGAGCCTGAGCAGTTGTATATGATGCAATGCATACATTTACAGTTGAAAGTGGTGTGCATGCCTCTTCTGCATACTCCCAGTTTACAATTAATATTTCTTCATTAATTGGTAAAATGTGATTTACACTAATAGACGCATCTGTTATCAGTTCATATAAAACAGCAGGTTTATTTACTATAGTAGTTTTTGGTTGATTTTCTCTTTGACCAAATTTACCCCAGAAAGAGTTTAGCATTAATTTGGCCAAAGATCTTAAACCAGTATTTTTAATAATATCGCCGTATTCAAGCTGTATATTTTCATTCTTTAAAAACCCAACAATATATTGTTTTTGTTGTGAACGCGTTTCACACCATGTAGGAAAACCACTGGCAGATTGTTTCATTTTCAAAAATTTGTTCATCATTTCTGTAAATAAACCAGAAATATTTGAAACTTATTTCTAAAATTTTGTATCCTTTTTCTATTGCCTTGACCACTTCATCAAATATCCATGTTTCAGTTAAAGCTTTCTCATTGTCGATATGACAACACTCTGACTGACATAAATTTTTCGAGCATGTACGGCACAGTGTAAACATTAATTTATTGTTTTGTTTGATCGGTAGAACAGGGTGATACAAATTTTGTGGAGGAAGTATTTTACATTTTATCAATCCATTTTTGATTTTTAAATCAACCTGTTGGCATAGCTGATCACCTACATATATTTTAGGGTGGCCGATCGGAAATTTTCCATATTTACAGACCCATGGATAAAGTGAACATACATCAATATATTTAATTTTCTCGTCTTGTTCACATTTATAATACGTTCTTGTATTACCTGTTCTACCACCAAAAAATGAATCTCGAGCATTAAGTGATAGTTTATCTAAGAGAGGATGATTGTTTACATATTCGTGTATTTGTTTATTTTGATGGAGTTGTTTCAAAAATTTGCATTGCCACATTTCTATTACATCATATCCAAAAGATTTCAATCTATTTGTTTTTGCTAATGTGTTTTCATATCGAAGCTCAAATGTTTCAGCAGATTGATTAGATATCGGCTTGTCTCTATTGTGTTTTATACAAACAGGATGACCATGATAAAAACAACCATGAAATTCAAAAATTTGTTTTGTTTCAACACAATATCCATCTACCATTACACAATTTACAATGGCTTCTTTTTGTTTTGCTGCAAACTGTATATTAATTTTTCTCTTCTTTTCTTCATACAATAGCCATTGTGTAGCTATTTTTGACTGTCTGTCTCTATTTCTATAGCCGCCCATTGGTATAATTGCAATTGTGTTGGCTTGTAAAAAATTTCGTCTAAAAACTAAATTACACGCCGAAGCTATTGTTGTCGCCTCTGTAAATGGACAAACATTACATTCTGCAAGCATTAGTTTTCTAAATTTTAAACAGGCCTCTGTTAAAATATTGACATCACTCGCACAATAGTTTTCAATTTCTTTCTGTAAATTTAATTCCTGGTTTTTATTGAAATTATGCCATTTTAAAAACGCTTCGCGTCCATCTGCTTTCATTTCGTCACAGCCATAGAATTCTGTAGATGGTAGGCATCCAATATAATTTTTATTTTCTAGTGTATTGAAAAAATGTGGAAAATACCCTTTTTTAAATGTGTCTGGCAAATCAAAAGCTTTTGGCAATTTAGACAGAGCCATAGGGAAATAATTTATAGAATCTATAAATTTTATGTTCTGTATTTTCATCATAATAATTTTTGTACCCTGCATAATTAAATCGGGTGTAAAATCGGATTTTATAAGTATATAATTCAATATAAACTGATGGTCAAACGATTTACCATTATGCGCAATTACTATGATATTTTTAAATTTTTTCCTCAGTGTCAATAGGTTTTGGAGGAATAGATCTATTACATTTTCATTGTATATAGTCTGTCTAAAACCACAATTTTAACAAAAGACCAAATTATTTTCCTCAATACAGATTTCACAACATTTATTAAATATACACAAATTTGGTTCGTGTAAATTAATTACTGTATTTGGTGATTTTTCTGCAATAATTTTTTCCTGCCGGGTCTCCAAACCGTAAAAAATAAATAATTTATTTTTAAGACTGGATGTACTTGTGTTTTGTTGTATGAAGCATAAATGTTCCTGAGCAACAAATTTTGTACAAATTGTACAGAAATATTCACCACAAATGTGTATTCTGTCTGTACGGGGAGTTTTCAAACAGCTAAGACACCTTTTGATGTAGGCACAAATATTAGTCTTTTCAGATCCATATATAGTCAAATGGTTATTATAACAACTCTGACCTCTAAATAATCTGTTGCAATTTGTGCATGGTATTTCAGGCACAGTTTCTTTTTTACAGTTTGGTGATTTTTGGCAGCAAGGACATTTTCCTTCACAGTAATGCGAGTTTTTGTTATTGTACGGAATATGGCGTGTCTGACAAAAATATCGACAACAGAAAGCTGCTGTTAATGAAGATATCACATTATAATGATTTTTGTGATATAGCAAATTTAAATTTTTACCATCTGTTTTGCCATCATAAATAACATCTCTGCCTTTTGTACCATATTTGTATACAACAATATTGTAATTTTCACCAAAATGTTGTTGAAACTGTTGAAGTTCTGAAGTACCAGCCCCCTCCGTTGGTATGTTTATTTTTGTTGTCTGTAGTAAATTCATAGCTCTAATAGTTTGAATCTTATGTGCATCTTTCAAAATATGTTTATTTTTGTAAACAGCATCATTTTCTACCACGGCTATAGCTACAACCAAAGCTCTAGGCAGACAAATATAATCTTTATTTTTAATTGTTAGTATCCCTTTCCGCTTAGCACTCTCCTCATCAAAAGAGTTATAATTCTTGCCACGTCCTCTACCTATTGGTATTCTAACAGATGTTATTTGCATGTTGAAATTGTCTGTGCTGAGACCTTCGGAATTGCTTTGATAAATTTTTGATATAAGGTCCCAGACTTCGTCTATGCTAATTAAAGATGCTGGTTTAAAATTAATCCATCCAGGAGAGCGTTCTAATGTACTGTTATCACAAAATGTGATTCCTACCTGATCGGTAGGTAATAGTCCATCTGATATATATTGAATAATTTCTTCTACAGCCTTTTTAATCCACCCTGTAGGTTCCTCATTTTCCGGCACTTCTTTAATCGAAAATTCTACGCGACGTCCGCGTAAATTAAAACGTTTCACTAACGTTACTGATTCGCTTAAAATATTGAAACCCGACATATTGAATAGTTAAATTGGAACTAAACATAATAGATATTTATTTAACCTTTATATCTAGAAATAAAAAGCATTGCATACTAAAATTCATTTGTATATTTTCCCCAGTTATACATTAATATTTATCTTTTGATTTTATAAAATATCTTTTTTATTTATCCAAGAGTTATGTGTACTATCAAAACCAAGCCACTTAACAAGTACTTTGTCACCCCTTTGCTGCACTATTTTTTCAACTAGATATGAGTCTGAATTTTTTGTTTTTTGCATTTCATATTCGTAAAAACCCCCCATTATCGGTTGTTCTTTATAATCAATTAGAGAATATGTTGTGGGGTTTGTAAAATTAACTTTTGATATTTTAAAAATTTCAGTAGACCAGCTTGGCTCATATCCTTTTTGAAAAGTACCTTTGGTTTTACTGATGCGCACAAAATCATTTACCTTAAATTTGGCTTTATTATATAATTTAGGTCTATTGTAAATTGTTGATAATAAATGTTTTTCGTTTTTCTTTGTTACCTGATAAGGTTTCATTTTTATAGTACGATGCCAATTATAATTATATTTTTTATCAAATCATCTATAATTAAAATCCAATTGTAATTACCATTTAAACTAAATTGCTTCCACATATTATTTTTTAATGTGCGATTAAAACGCTCACAAATGGAGGCTTTAAGTTTTGTGTATGTGTGATAGTGATTTATTTTATTGGTTTTCATTAAGTTTTGAAAGTTATTATTAAAAAATTCTTTTCCTTGATCAGAATGAATATTTTTTGGGATTTTTTTACTTTTATTAAAAATATTCTTCATAGCGTTTGTCACATCTATTCCATTTTTAGACTTAACCGGTTCTGCATAAGCATATTTTGAAAAAATATCAATAACAGTAAGAAGATATTTAAAACCTTTATTAAATTTTGCAAATGGAAGCATTTCTACTAAGTCAATCTGCCAAGTGTCATTTACTCCTTTCTGTTTAACTTGTCGTCGTTTGAAATTTTTCCTTGCCGCTCTATGCAGCTCATCTACAATTGACTTTTTACTCATACCTTAGGCTTCTAACTAACTTATTAACGTGATTACAATTAGTTTTATAACTTCTCTCAAAGTATAAAGTTTGATTTTATGAAAATGCAGAAAAAAATAATGTTTGTTGATTTTCAATTTGTGATTGGTAATGGAAGACAGCTTTTCATAAAGGAAATGGCTACATTAAAACAAGGATCTCTATTATCGGAATTTTATTTATTTAAACCACCATATCCTAAGGAGGAGCTAAACAAAGAAACTTTGCAACAAAATGACTATAATAGGGAAAATATAAACGGTCTAGAATGGGAAAATGGTGTTATCGAATACAACAGTTTACCATTTATATTTAAAAGTCTTGAACAGTACACAATTTTTGTAAAAGGTAAACAAAAAAAAGATATACTTAACAAATATCTACCAAACACAACAACAACAACAATTGTGGATTTAAATAATACGAAAACTAGATTGATATAACTGCGAAATTAAGGGGTATATTGTACGATAGACTCTACAGAGCATCAAAATTCAAAAAAATGTGCTTTAAAAAACTGTTTTAATATGTATATGTATATGTTAAAATATAATAAAATTGATTTCTAAAAAATATTGTTTTATTTTTCAAAAGCCATTTTGTTTAGGTATATTTGTATTGTCAAAATGGAAACACATATCTCCAGAGATACCTGTAATTTGCTTCTTGCCTATCATTATTTTTTGAACGAAGATCACACAGCAAAAATTTCATTTGGTTTTCACCCCGATACATTAAAACCGATAGTGGTAATATCAAAATTTGGTAAAACCCCAATGAAATTTAGTTATAGTCTTTGGATTATGTTTGTGCAAAACATATGCAGTGAAGATGAAGCTCATAATCTATCATTTTTATTGGACAACGAAGAATGGAAAGAGGTCATTAACATCAGGGATTTCATAACAAGCTATGCATATTTTAATTATATAAACGAGATATATATAAAAGATTATGTATACGAATATTACAAAATTTGTAAATTTTATAATGTGAAAAGATTAACACAGGAGCATTTTTTTTACCAAAATTCAATAAATCGTTTAATTTTTCAAAACTATTTGTAGAAATACCTTTGTTAATTGCTGAAAAAAAATAAAAAACATATATAAAAAATATATTTGATTTTTCTTTACTTTTTATTGGTTTTTAAACAAAATTACAGATTGTTTACTTATTATTGTAGAATTGAACATTTAAAAAAATTTCATGGAACATTTTTATAATTAATTTATCATTGTAAATTAAATTCTTAGAACTAAGTTTTTTTAAAAAGCTTTGCATTGAAAGTCCTCTGCAAATACAAAAAAACACAGCAATAATATCCACATATATCTGAACTGTTTGATTGTAATCGTTTTTTATTTTTTATAAAACATTTTTGTCTGGAATTTTGATTGATTTTTTCTATAATATTTGTTTTTATTGTTTGATCTCCAAAAGAATCGAAATATTGGGCACATCCTTTTTTTTGGAAAATGTATTACAAACCAATGTAAACCAGGTTCAGTGTCTGGATCTGAATTAACAACAATACAAAATGGCTTCTTTTTTATCTGTTTGGGGATACGATTAAAAGCATAAACGCCCCAACAATTTTTTGTGTACTTATTCTTCTGAAGAATTCTTACAAGCTGTTGTGTATTCATGCTGTTCTGTAATATTTGAAATATCGTATATTTTTGATTTACACTTTATGTATTGAGATAAGAAGTCTTTTTTCTCTTTTCCGTTAACCAAAACGACAGGAAATTTGTTTAACTTTTTGTTTAGATTTTGTGTAATATTTTCATTGCACAAGTTTCCATTTGTGGCACAGTTTTGTTCTTCTGCTGTTAGTTTAGCGGTTGGGTATACATATTTGTATTCGTAATGTACTGTTTTATTGGATTCTTTAATTCCTGCAATGGTAACTTTACCCCCAAAATGCATAAATTTATCACGAACGAATGAAACGTCTACCAATGCATATGACATTACTCGGTTATTATTATTATTTGACATTTTTGTACAGTTGTATCATGTACGACCTTCACTTGTATAATAAAAATTATTACTTAATGTAGCAATATTTATAAATTTGTATAGACATTTCTATTTTTATCAATTTCTAGTGAAGCATCAAACTCTCCATAAACAATACATGTCAGTGTTGATGATAGTGAAGAGCTTAATTTTGCTTCAATTCTCACTATACCTTGATTCAACAGGTTTGACATGTTTCATTACCTGATCCATCAGCTGATAAATCAAAAGCTAATACTGTGTATCCCTTTGAAAAATATTCTCTTGTGGTCTGATGCCCTCTATCGGAATGATGTATTCCTGTACCCTTGAATAATGTTAAATATGCTCTGGTATTACAAAAGTTCTCAGAGAAATTTGTTTCAATTGGCGAATTAGGTACTTGTACACCGTTTACATATAATTGAAATTGTGATAAATTATTGTGATCAAAATGATATGGATTTTTTGATCGTTTTCCATTAAAATTCTCATTATTTACCATACAAAATAATAATGTATTAGGTAGTTGACCAATAAATACATTATCCAATGAAATGTTTAAAGTATTTGCTGGTATTGTAAATGTTTTCAATTCTCCTCTTTTGTAATGATATTTTGCATTCGCTTTTGCAAGAATAGTGTTGTGAGCCAATAAAATATTAGGGTTAACTGTAACATGTTTCATGTATAGTGTTGCTTCATGAATTTTTAAATAGCTTTCATCCGTATCAGCGCAAAATAAATAAAATTCAGGTTTTTCCAGTGTTAACGAAATTCTCACATCAACATTGTTTAAAAGCAAAGTAGGCGTGTTAAAAAAATCCACATGTAATTTTCCCATTAGCTCAACAGTAGAAGAGTTTTTGTACTGTTTTTGCCTTATTTTGGAACCTTCGTTATTAATATCATGAACATTTGGTTTATCTAACTCCCAACCGGATCCTTCCAAATGTATTGAGCTAGCATCTTTTCCATAGCTTACCAAGGATATTAAATAACTCTTATAATTATAAAAAGAATCAGAAGGTGTTACATTTTTCCCATTTAATGTTACATTTACTTGTTTAATCATTGAATGTAACAAATTATTTACTACACTAGAGGCTGTGGTATTGACTTTTTATCAGCACCTGATCCTGTTGTATCGACATAACTCCATTTTGTTCCATCTTGTTTTAATATTTGAACTTTAAATTTAATATATGTTGATGCTAAATCTCTGTATGTATCACCATTACCAAGTGAGACAAATTCTATTGCAGAAGGTGAGGCCTCTAATGAGGCTAATGGATTGTAGACTACTTCATCAGTTCGTAAAATACTCATCTGTATTGGTGGTGTTGTGAAAAGATCTAACTCTGACTTCATGCATTCTACAATAACCATTTTTAATTAAAAATATCTAGAATACGTGATTTTTTATTTCCTGCTCTCCGCCTATTTCTACTGATTGAATATAGTTTCGGTTTTACACGTCTTTTTATAGCTTTACGTCTTCTTTTTACTTGCATCATTTTTTTACTACTTCTTTTTCTCTTTCTACCACTACCATACATTGAATGCAATTGGTTAACTGCTGAAGTTCTTAAATTTTTTATGCCTGCTTTAGCTTGTTCCTCAAATACTTCTTTTGGATTTGACCCTGAGGCTATATCGTACAAAATATTAGAGCCAGTTTTCAATGCTTCGTCTTTTAGTAAATTAAAACCAGTAGCCAATGCCGGTTTTAAAAAACGAAATAAACCTCCAAATAAATTACCTAAACCACGCCCTCGCTGGATAGTTGGATATGCCTGTAAAAGTGGTCCTATTTCATTTATATTACCACCAGCTTGTGATGAATAATATTTAATGTATTCACGATGCATGTTTAAGTAAAACGATAAAGCTTTATGTGTTGTTTTTATTTATATACATTTTTTTATTAAATTCCCTTAAAATGTAGTACAATTTTTGTCGGATAATAGTTTGGTACAAAATCAATTTTTTTACCATACTGATCGGAAATATTAATGGCAATAGTTTCAAAAATCTTCTTTTCCAATGGAACGTATTGTATATTTTTAAATTCTATATTATTTTGTCTTCTAGAGTTATCAATATTTATTGCACGCAACGCTCGTATATTATTATTTCCAAAAATTTCTGGCTGAATAATATCACTATATACTAGTAACATACCACTTTTTTCATCTTTTATTTGTTTAAACGTACGTTCAAAAAAGTCTAGTATTGTTTTTTTGTATTCAATAATTTTTTTTTTTGCTGGAAAAGCTCTTTTATTAATTCTGGTATAGTATATTCAACATCTGGTTTTAAATAGAAACTGTCTTCGTTAAAAGTTTTTGATATACGTATAAATTTTAGGCTATTTGCTTCCGAAACAGGTTTATATTCACTCTTATAGGTCTCATCGTTCGATAGAGTGACTAACAGTTCATTATAAAACTCATGTACTACTTCGGTACGTGTACACGTTCCTAACGGTGTAATGTTGTTAATAAGTGTAGGTAAAAAATTTCGTTTCCAATCATCATGCATAAATTTGGCACTATGTTCATGGTAAAATGTATATCCCAGACGTTTTTTAATAAGTTGTTTATTTCTACCTACTAAAACTGAATGAACCCCCAACGCAATAGTAGCTGATTTTTGTTTTTCATATATATCAGTTTGTAGGTAGTCATTAACAAAAATTTCCGAAAGATCAACCTGCCAATCGGCTTTAGTTAAATCTAAATGTGTTGGTATTCTATTTTCAAAAGTTGCCAGAGTATTAGCGGGAAAAAAATTTACTGAATCATTACTAAACAATGTAATATAGAAATTATCTCGTGAATTCATAATTGCAATTGGTAAATTTAACCTTTTAACGCTTATTTATAGCTTTTTATCAGTTATTTGTAGTTTTCCCAGAGAGGAGGGGTGCCGTGTAGTTTATATTGCTTGGGTGTGTGCGGTGGAGTGCCAGGTGTTGCTGGTTTCCTTTTTTTAATATTTTTTTCTGCAGGATATCTTGACAAAATACTTTTTCTTAACAATGAACCACTTGCTTGTGCATGTTGTCTTGTATTTATAGGTGACAAAATACTTTGGTTAAAAAATGAACTATTTGAATTTGTACGTTTTCTTGTAGGAGACTTTTCTGGTAATGCTACTGTAATAATACCACCTGTATTTGTGTTATACAGTCTTACATTGGAATTAGAAGAAGACAATCTTCTAGTTAAACGCTCTTCAGGTAATGTCTTCTGCAAAGCAATTTCGGCAGCTTTATCATCATCAAATTCCATATCTATATCTTCATCACTAATCTGTTCTCTATATTGCGAGATTTGTTGGTTTTGTTCTTTTACTGGATCAAAATGAAAAACATTATCATCATCATCATCAATTATTTGCTGTTGTTTAAAATTGTTAAAATCTCTTTGTTGTTGCATTTCATTATTGTATTGGGTTTCCTTGTCTTTCAATATTTTATATTTTGTTTGAGTTTCTGCATTTTTACCTGTACTAGTAGTAGTAGTAAAATTACTTCTTTTTACATGCTCATTAGGTAATTGTGAAGCTGTTCTTCTTTGATTACTATATTTTACTAAATTCTGTCTTAACATATACCATTTTTGAATTGGATTTAAACTTTTATTATGTAATAGTTTTTCCATGTTTTTATTTAGAATATTTAAGTTTTTTTCATCGTCCAATAATTTTTTAAATTTTGAAAATAATTCAGGTGGTATAACAATCATACGCTGCAAATTATTCATTTTTTTGATTGGTAATCACTTATTAATTTTCCTATGAGTCCTTATAATACAGTACCAATCAAAACAGGTAAAAAACCACCTTTTTGTATAAGTATTCGTCGTTTTGCTTTCAAGGTTTTTTTAGTACTGGCTAGACAACGTAGCGTGTTTTTATGTTTTTTTAAAAGCGATACAATTTTTTTTTGGTACTTTATTATTACCATTTAAAGTATTTATTGCAATTTCAATTAAAGTCTTTATAACATCATCATCACATGTTTGTAATATACTATTACGAAGTTTTTTATTTGGTTTTTTTTAAAGATGTAATATATGTCGGTTTCTCCTCAATCGTTTCATATTTCTCACAATAAACTTTATTATTTAAATCATTTGGTGAGCAGTAGCAAACACAATAACCTGTTTCAAATATATTATTTCGTATGCGAAATAATTCAGAGCCTTTTTGTGTTAAGTCTAGGATGATATAACCATGAGGGCATGATGTAGCCTCGTTATATACTCTTACAAATTTACGGGTTCTTTCTAGAAAAATCTGTCGCGCTAAAGGCATGATTTGTGACTTGTCACGGGGATTTTTGAATAAAACCAAATATTTAGCATTTAATGATATGTCGCGACAGTATTTACCCTGATGAAAAATATTTTGTATTAATAATATAATTGATAAATTTTTATGGTGTGATCCCTTTGTAAACAACTCACAGACTTGTTTATTATATGTCACAAGCATTAAATCATCTAATACAATTAAAATGTTATCGTCATTTTCGTTATTTATTTCTTCAGGTATATTATTTAAAAAATCAATATTATCAAAAGGTAAATTCCTTGGTACAGCAGTCAATTCAGGGTTGCACCAAATTATTTTAGTTATGTTTGGCTGAATTAATGTCTTATGCTTCCTGATTATATTACAAACAAAAGTTGTTTTTCCACACCCTGAAGGACCTGCTATTATCATAGCAAATGGATGTATAAATGGTAACATGTTTATATTTTAAAATTTTCAAATTTCTTAACTAGTTTTTCGTAAATATTTTTAAAATTTTGTATTATTTTTAAAGCTTCTCTGTATTGGAATGTTACTGATACACAGGTACATGTATCTGGTCCACATTCTGCATTATTATTTGACCATATACAACATTTATAATGTTCTCCAAATTGTGATTTTTCTACACCTGAATTAATTAACAATTTTAGTTTTTCTTCAAGATTTTCTAATTTATTTATATTATTTTTATCAAGACAAAATTTATATTCTTTTAAAAAAATAGAAATCACTTCTTTATCCTCTGTAGACAATAGCATTTTATATACTGAATACAAAAATAGTTTTGTAGTTAATATATAACACACACACACACACATTAACAAAACAATAAAATACAAAAGATCAAAAACATTAAAGATAAATCTTGTTCTTGCATATAAACAATAAAACATATGATTTCACAAGATCATATATATATATATATATATATATATATATAGAGTTAATTAATATTATCGTTTTTACAAGATCAGAAACAAGAAAATACAAAAGGTCAATAACAATAAAGATATATCTTGTTTTTGCATATAAACAATAAAACATATGATTTCACAAGATCATATAAGAGTTAATTAATATTATCGTTTTTACAAGATCAGAAACAAGAAAATACAAAAGGTCAATAACAATAAAGATATATCTTGTTTTTGCATATAAACAATAAAACATATGATTTCATAAGATCATAATACAAAGTGTCAACAACTACGCACCTGCGAGATATATCTTGTTTTTGCATATAAACAATAAAACATATGATTTCACAAGATCATAATACAAAGTGTCAACAACTTCGCACCTGCGTCGGAAGTAAAGGAGATTGCGCAAAACGATCAATCAATCAGTGACTACTTAACACCAATTAACCGCATGATTAATCAATTATGATTAATTAATTATGCACACATCATTAACCAATTATGCACACACGAATTCACACATTAGTGACACATGAGTGCACAATTATGCACACGAACGCACACATTAGTGACACATGAGTGCACACAAACAGGATTTGGTTCCCAGCACAAGGTGGCCCAATAACTACTAAGGTTCATTAATAATAGGTTAGTTGTATAAATATAATCAAGCAGTGACTTACCCCTTTCATTACAGTTTGAGCTGCCCCATACTGTATGATGAGAGTTTGCATCACAGCCAATAATCAGTTGTTTGTGGTTGCTCTGCGCCAGCTTCGCTACCTCATCCAACTCGGTAGATGGCGGAGGGGTGTGTGAGTCAAACGGTAGATAAACAGAAGCAAAGATGATCTGCTTTGGTCTCCCGTTTAATTCGCCCTCCCGTGAAACCGCTATGCTATCTTTACTTGAGACCTGTGGGTGAGAAAATAGATTAATATTTTTCTTGGCTACAATACAGGCCCTGGGCCTACCTTGTTCGTTGTTGTAGAACAGATTTACTGATTTGTTGCTCCATCCATAAACCTTGTTTACGACGGTCCAAGGTTCCTGAATTAGCGCCAAATCCACTTCGCTTTTCTCGAAAAGTTGTTGTAGGTTGGCTGTAGCCGCCCTACTACGATGGAGATTGATCTGAACAATTCTCATGAATTATTTTGATCAACCTCCATCTCCAACTCTTCCGTTGACATCTCCTCCGTTAGGGTTTGGTCATCATCTGATGCCAGGAGCGGTCCTAGTGGGAGTAAATCCTCGTCTTCGTCGCAAGACGTACCTTTAACCGATCCTGTCATCAGATCACGTCCAGCCCGTTCATCTGTTTCGCCAATCACCAATTCGGTGATCAGTGAGCCAGATGATTTTTCTAACGTTGGAGCAGCATTCGCGCTCTCCTCTTTAGAGGGTGCTGGTTTGGCTTCAGCAGCAGAACTAAAAACCGGTGGTTGTGTGGGGCAGGTTGGCGACACATTTTCCAATTTGAAAAAGATGCTTGCCATCCTGTATTACACCTCCCCCCTGGTTTCGTTAATTCTATCGAATGAGGTCTGGTCGATACCCAATACCAAGTTGATTCCTTGCGAATTCTCCTTAGCACAGTATACCGTCCAGAGCTCAGTCGGCAGGTTGTTCTGTTGCCTAATCTGGCTAAGGATGGCTGGTACAGGTTTAGGCGGACCTATCACTTCAACCGTTACCCTCCTTAGCTTTGGAATGTCATCTTTGCTTACCATTTGTAAGCGGATGTCATCCCAAGGCAACTTTACTTCGCTAATCAATTTCTCCAGGAAGTCTACCGAGAACTTGTCTAGACAGACTGCCCAGAAGAAATCGCCACGAAAGCCACTCCAACGGATACGAACCGGCAGAACATCACTGGTTGACATAAAAGCAGCGTCTATAGCTGATTCTAATGCCTCCCTGATGATAGACTGTCTGTCCCGAGCGATCCTGCCCCCAGGTGCTGCAGAGTTGATGACAGCCATCTCGATAGATGTTTTGTCAACTCCTCTGACCACCTGAGAATAGGAACTCAGGGTTCGTTTACCCGTTGGGGTGACCTTCGGTCTTGCGACAGGTTTAGATCTACGATCTAAGCCTGATTTGGGAGCAGGTCCTTCCCTATAAGTTGGTAGCTCAGGGACTACCTTCTTATTGGTTGGTCCTGCTTCTCCCGAATCATCCGAGCGGATTCTCTTTTTTGCTGCTTCTGTTGCAACAAGAGCCCGTGCAGGATTAGTTGTCCCCATTTTCCAACCTAATGTGGTTGACATGGCAACGCCTGACACCGCACGGGCCCCTGCCGCAGCAGGAGCAACACAAGTAGTTGCTGGTTTGGCCGGGTGGACCGATGTGGAACCTGGCAATGCACTAGCGGCTCCCGTGGTGTTTCCACCTTTAGGATTCACCCGTGCACCACCCGGTTCTCCACCTTTCACGCCCTGTACCGCGCCGCGCACTTCTCCCTTCTCTGTTTCCGCTTCTGCCCGACAGACAGTGGTTTCCCATCAACTGGTATAACCCCCTTCCGCGCAGACGGACTTCCAAGGTTGAGCCTTTCCAGCGCAGCCCTTGCACGCTGTCGTTTGCGCTGTTGCGCACCCGACAGTTTATTTTTCTTCTTATTTTTAACCAGGACCGCACCTCCTGTCGTGTGGGAGGGGGTCGAGGTTTGGGTCGCGTTTTTATTCGTATCGGTCCTATCTACTCTTGCTACTGGCGACTTAGTTGTTACATTAGTAGCAACCAAGCCCTCGCCGGCAGTCGTAGCCTCTTCCGACATTTGTGGTAATATCCTACCACGAATTGTTCTAGATTCGGACATTCAAATCATGAAGGTGGAATCTCTTGGTTTTCGGTCTTCGCCCTTCGCCGTTCCAGCATGGTTGCACCTACTGGCATCGCCTCAGGGTTCCTCAGACTTACTTAAGCCCCACCACCGCGACAAGGTGGAATCCGACGGGGGGACAATGTAATAAAAAACAATTTAAATTTTCAAATGAATATTCTCCTCAAAAAGAAAACAAGAATTTCGTTGAATTATCCAAACATAAGGGAACAAAATACATTTGTCCAAGATGCAAAAAAGATTATCATCCAGTTTCCGAATGTCCAATTCCTTGTTCTATTTGTAACAAAACTGGACATTCATTGAGCAACTGTTCAAAAAAAAATAAAAACAATGCATCAAAACAAGCAAATTGTGTATTAAAATCAAAATGTAGTAATCGGGGATTACCAATATTTGATGCAACAATTTTCGAAGGTAGAAACATTTCGGCTTTAGTTGATAGTGGTTCAGAACAGTCAATAATTGATAGTCGTTTTATTCCAAACGACATAAAAATTAACAAGTTTGAAGGCAAGACCCTCACTCTCATCGAAAATGAATGTAAACCAATAGGCCAAATCGATTTATTTGTATGCATTGGTGATAGTCGTCAACAATACTCCAGTTCCATTAATACTAGGCAGTGATTGGAGAAAATCTACAAACGTTACACTGGTAATTGAATCAAATGGTGATAGCCAATTAATCAAAAAATCAAATGACAATGATTCTATTAAACAAAATTTCAACGCATGCATTCTTACAAAAAGTGAATCTAATATTCCAATATTATTTAAAATGAAATAGATGAACAAATAAAAACATTTTCAAATAATGTACATCCTCATCACATTCAAAAATTTAAAAGAATCATTGCAAACAATTTAGAAGCATTTAGTACTGCTGATAATGTAATTGGTCATTGTAAAATCGGAGAAAATTCAATAGATCTATTAGATGATATTCCAGTTAAAAAGAAACCATATCGATACGGCTTCAAAGATCGTGAATTTATTAATGATACAATAAAAAATTGGCAAAAATTAAATATAGCAAGAGAATCTACATCTGAATATGCTGCTCCGGTAGTTATAGTAAACCAACCGCATCATGAAAGTACACCACGTAGACTTACAATTGATTATTCTGCTTTAAATAAAAAGATGATCGAAGATAGCTTTCCACCACCGCACATTGATGATGTTATTGACAAATTAGTTGATTCAAATGCTAAAATATTCACAGTCATGGACGTAAAGACAGCTTTTATGACAGTAAGCGTCAAACAAACTGATATCAAAAAACAGCATTCATAACTCAAGACAATATTTACGAATTTATGCGAATGCCATTTGGGCTTTCAAATGCTCCTAAAACTATGGAGCGAATTATGAAAGAAACATTTAAAAATTCAAAAAATACCATCACGTACATGGATGATGTTGGTCAATCAGCACCAGACATTGATACAGCACTTAATAATCTTAATGATGCTCTAAATCGTTTAATTAAATCTGGTTTACGAATACCTTTAAAAAAATGTCAATTTTTTAAAGAAGAAATTTTCTGCTACAGGTATTCGTCCAGATCCGTCACGTTTAAATGCAATAGATAGATATACACATTTTAAAACTAAAACAGACGCAAAATCATTTCATGCATTTGCATCTCACCACAGAAAATTCATTAAAAACTTCTCGAAAATTGCTTTACCCATAGGAAACGCATATAACACTACACTTTTCATATGGACAAATGAAGCAGCTGCTGCTGTAGAAATATTAAAAATTAAATTAAAATCACCACCAATTTTGTCACATTTTCGTCAAGATTGTTCAACTGAGGTAGAAGTAGATGCGTCACTTAGTGGTCTGGGAGCAATATTAATTCAAAATAAAAATAAACAAAAATTTGTAATTGCTTATGCCAGCCGTGCCTTAGCAGATACAGAGAAAAATTTACATATTAATCAGATTGAAAGTCTAGCAGTTCACTGGGCCATAACTGAAAAGTTTCATATTTATTTGTATGGCTTATCTTCTTTTATAATAACAACTGACAATTGGACCACAGCATGTTTATTGCAAAATGGTAAACATAACAGAAAATTTGCTCGATGGCTAGTTATCTGCAATCATACAATTATATCGTCCAACATAAAGCTGGTAAACTTAATACTTGTGGTGACTCACTTTCACGAATACCTGAACATACCTTTTCACTTCTAATTTTAAAGTGTAATGACCACACAAGAATTACGCTTACTCAAAGTAAAGATCCAGAATGTTGCCAAATCATTCAAATATTAAATAATAATAGTACCAACAAATCTGATACCAAAATAAAGGAAAAATACTTCGTTAAAAACGGTATATTATTATACAAAGATAACAAAAACAATCATCATATTACAATACCAAAATCACTTCAAACTGCTGTACTTGAAATGTGTCATGATAATAGTGGTCACATGGATTTTGAAAAAACATCTTCCAAATTATCACGACGATATTACTGGCCTTCATTTTTTAAAGATTGTAAAGATTATGTATACAGTTGTCATATTTGTCAACAATTCAACAGTCGAACAACAAAACGAATTGGATTTCTACAACCAAGACAAATTCCAAATCGACCATTCGATGCAGTTTCTTTGGATCACTGTAGTTTTCCGGTGGATTGTAAAGGTAACAAAAATATTTTAATTATAATAGATCATACCACTAGATTCGTGATTGCAAAAGCTTTACCAGATGTAAGTTCAAAACATGTCATTAAATTACTTGAGAATAAAATTTGTTTTATATATGGTCCACCAAAATTTATTGTGTGTGACAATGCCACAGGACTAATTTCTAATTCTGTACAACTTTTTTATGCAAAACACAATATTGAAAACGTTACATCACCACCATATTGGGCCGAATCTAATGGTTTAATCGAGCGAACAGTGTCAACTGTTACATCAATACTTAGAAAATATATTTTTGAAAATGATGTTCATAAATGGTCATACTTTTTACCCGACATAATACAATCAATTAATGGTAGCAAACAATCATCAGTTCAACAAACACCATTCTATTTATTACACGGATTTGAATCTAGACTTCGAGACGAAGTATTATTAGGAACGGCAGATGAACATGTTGATAGAAACACACAAATTTTAAATTTAGATCTAAACCGAAAACAATCATTACAACAACTTCAAAAATCACAACAATATCAAAAGCATCACATAGATCCGCATCGACGTGAAATTAACCTAGAAATTGGAAATCTTGTTTTAGCACAAACTCCAGTAAGAACAACTAAACTTTGCCCACAATATGAAAGCGAACGTTTTGAAATATTTAAAATATTGAGTAATAATGTAATTAAAATCCGGAAATTGGGCTGATGTACATCGGTTATTTGTAGAAGATAATAATGATGAAAGCTATCTGGAAGAGGTAGAGGGAAGATTAAGATTAATAAGAGAAAATTTAGAAATTGATGAAAATTGGAATGAAGAGGAAAAGAAGTCCATTGAACAAATTTGTCGGGATTTTTATGATATTTTTCACTTACCCGGTGATATTTTATCATGCACCACATCAATTAGACATAAAATACATACAAAAATAGGTACTCCCCCAATAGCTCAACGAGATTATCGTCTACCGGAAAGCCATCGTAAAGAAATACATGAACAAGTTGACCAAATGCTGAAAAACGACATTATTCAACCGAGTCAAAGTGCATGGAATGCTCCTCTTTTGGTGGTTCCCAAAAAACCAGGTCCGGATGGAAAGAAATGGTTTCGTGTCGTAATTGATTATAGGAAACTAAATGCTGTCACAGTCAAGGATTCATTCCCACTTCCAAGAATAGAAGAAATCCTTGAACAATTGGGAAAATCGAGATATTTTTCAACGCTAGATCTTGCTAGTGGTTACCATCAGGTTAAAGTAGACAAAACAGATCGAGAAAAAACAGCATTTAGTACAACCTATGGATATTATGAATTCAAGAGAATGCCATTCGGTTTAACAGGAGCTCCCGCAACTTTTCAGCGTTTGATGGACTATATATTATACGGTTTACAAAGACTCAAGTGCTTTGTATATCTGGATGATATTGTGATATATGGCCGAAATTTAGACGATCATAATAACAAACTTCGATTGGTTTTAGAACGCCTTAGGGAAAACAATCTCAAGTTACAACTGGAGAAATGTAAATTTCTGAGAAGAGAAATCATTTACTTGGGACATAAATGCACTGAGAATTGAGTATTACCGGATCCAGAAAAGACTCGTTGTGTAAAGGAATTTCCAATTCCAAAAAGCACAAAACAATTGCAATCATTTCTAGGATTGGTAAATTATTACAGGTCCAGCATGCCTAATCTGGCGAAGGTTGGTGAACCGCTATACAAAATGGCCACAAAAAATAAGAAGTTCGATTGGAATTCAGAATGTCAGAAAGCTTTCGAACAGATTCGAGAATTATTAATAAAACCGCCTCTGCTAAAATATCTTGATTTTCAAAGTCCATTCGTGTTGACGGCAGACGCCTGTAATACCGCCCTAGGGGCAGTGCTATATCAAGGGGAAATAGGAAAAGATTGTACGATTGCATACGCCAGTAGGGTGTTAAATTAGGCAGAACAAAACTATAGCACCATCGAAAAGGAGATGCTGGCTATATATTGGGCCATCAAGAATTTCAGGTGTTATTTGTTTGGCAGAGAGTTTGTGGTATATACGGACCACAAACCGCTAATAAGCGAATATAACAAACGAAACGCTGAAGGACGTCTTAATAGGTGGAAAATGCGTCTTTCTGAATATTCTTATATAATACAGTATAAACCAGGGAAACGCAATTCAAATGCCGACGCGCTAAGTAGAATACCCTATGTTCCTATGAAGCTAAAGAAGTACTACAGGGTCACACATCAGAGAACAAATTACAGCAATGAATAGTAAAACTTAATGTTATTACCAGAGCGCAAGGGAGATTGAACAACAAAGAAACCAGCAAAGAAAACGTGTCCCCAGATGAGCAAAGCGATTCCGATAGTGATTCTTCATTATACAAACCCTCAGAGCAACGTGCAGAAAAAATTGAGCTTAAAACGTCTGAGGAAATAAATAGTGTTCTGAAAGAATATCATGATAATCCTTTAGGAGGACACATAGGAGTGATCAAAACTTAAAAAAGACTACGTAGATTCTATGTCTGGAAGAATATGCTAACTTCAATACGTAAATACATAAAAAAATGTCCAAGCTGTCAAAAGGCTAAAGGGGGAAAAGTAACCAAAATGTCAATGGCTATGACGGATGCGGCTATGAAACCATTCGACAAGGTATATTTGGACATAGTTGGATCTTTTTCGATAACTTCCAGCGGGAATAAATACATTTTAACTTTTCAGGACGACCTTACGAAAGTTTTGGATTGCGCAGCAATACCCAATATGGAAGCAGGGACAGTGGCAGAATCATTCTATAGAAGTATCATTTTAAAATATTCAGTCCTACCAAAAAAAATGATAACCGATCAGGGCACCAACTTTACTAGTGAACTGTTCGAAAGACTATGTAAATTGTTAAAAATATCAAAAGTTCAGACCACTGCTTACCATCCGCAATCGAATGGGTCATTAGAACGAAGGCACGGACCACTCGTGGAGTATTTGCGTATGATGGTAAGTAAGAACGTACAAAGTTGGGATGAGTGGTTAGCTGAGGCAGTTTTTTGTCATAATCACACCCCCACGAGGGAACCAAATTTTCACCACTCTACGCGTTATATGGATTTTGTGACCCAATACCCAGCATACTAAGCAGTCAGCCTGATCCGGTGTATAATTACGACGACCTATGTGCAATCATGAAGTTCACGATGCAAACAACCCATCAACTAGTTCGTCAAAACTTGATCAACAGTAAGAAAAAAGCCAAAATTTACTACGACCAAAATGCTAAGTCAGAAAATTATCAACAGGGAGATAAAGTTTTGTTAATGAACCCAAATAAAGTTCATAAGCTGAGTCTGATTTGGTTAGGCCCATGTGAGGTAGTAAGTATACCCAATAAACTTAATACTGTTATCAAGATAGGTAACAAATTGCGAAGGGTCCATAATAACAGGATAAAGAAATGGACCAATCAAACATAGATAAAAGAATTTATACAATGATTCAAAAAATTTATATATACTAAAATAAAAACAAAACAGTTAAATGAAATAATATAAAATAATAACATTTACCAGATCAACCGAATTTTTTTATAGATTTTTAAATACAAAACACAAATTATACATTTAATTTTAATAATATAATACAACTGAAAATTTTAGTAAATAGATTTAGTTAAGGGAATCTTTAGTAAAAAAAAAAATCTATTTGAATTCATTTATACAATGATTTTTTTTTATATTTTTAATTTATAGGTATGCAATATCTAATACTATGGTTACATTTATACATAATGGTAATGGTTGGGAGAAGTCCAATAGCAATAGAAGAACTAAAAAACACCGCCTTATTGTTTGAAAGAATAGGTCCAATTATTGAATACCAAGATACTCTACATATTTATACCAAAATGCAACTGAGGACGAATGAACAACTACAGGAGTTTTTAGAATTAATAATTACAAGGGTAGACACTACGTGTCTACAGCTAATTAATTACACTAAAATACAAACTTGTATCACATTTAAGACAGAAATTAACTTATGGAAGGACAAGTTGACAAGACTGACGCAAGGGGTGAACCACTATTTTGGCAGACGCAAAAGGGGGGCAATCAATATAGTAGGAACAGTTGGAAAAATGTTGTTCGGGTCAATGTACAACGAAGACGCGGAGAAGATTTATGACGGCCTAGAGAAATTAAAATACAACGGGGAATAGACAATAGAACTACTCGACAAACAAACAGCCGTGGTGGCCTCAAATTTTGAATTTATGAGGGACGTAACGGGAAATTTAAAAGCTCGAGCTGCAGAAATGGATAACAAAATTGAAACGCTAGAGCAAAGGGTAAGAAAAGATTTGGAAGGAATACATAGAGATTTAGCTGAAATTTGAGCTGAGTTAGAATTACACCGGTTAATAATATACGTACTGGCAGAACTCGAAAGAATTTAGGGATACATCCTGGAACAGGATGAAATAATCAGTTCCTTACAACAACACCGAATACACCCGCTCGTAATTGATTCCGAACTTCTAGTAAATATCACAAAAAATCTAACGGGAGGAGAAGGCCACACCTATTTATATTCATCGGAAGTGCTAAATCAAATAGCCACAATCGACTTGGGTTTTTGGAAAAACGAAATAGGCATTAGAGTGTCAATAAATGCATTACAGAGGAAGGAGTTCGAATTATACAGGATATATCCATTGCCACAACCGGTTGATTGTCAACTGACAGTAATAAAACCAGAGTGAGACTTTGTCGCTAATAACTCAGCACACCACTTCGTACATTTTACTATAGCTGAATTTGATGCAACATGTCGGAATATTAATAACGCGAAAAATGAAATTGTTCGCGTATGCAAACAACTTCACCCCAAATTATTAGTGCCAGGATTAGAAAATTGCGTATTGAGCCGTTTCACTGACCACTTTCATTCAAGCACTAAAGACAATTGCCAACATCATGTAATAGAAGAAGTACAGAATCACGTGATTCCGTTACAGTCCCGGAATTCATGGCTATATATGTTCAGTCATAGTCAAGAGGTCACCAGCTTTTGTAAGCCCCATACGTACAAACAGACTATACAGGGTTTGGGTATCATTAGACTGACCAGAAAATGTTCCTTCATTTTAGGATATCTAGAGATGCCATATTTTGACGAAAAGGAAAAGACGATAGAGAAAAGTGTGGGATACGTATTCGGGAAATTACCGGTAATGAAACATAACTTTACGGATATTTTAGCTACTGGAAAATAGAAAGGAATAATTCGAAAAGGGTGCATCCCGTGGGACCCGACGAACTCAGACGAGAATTCGACCGACGTAGTAGAGCAATCACTAACATACAGGACGAGATTAAGACAGAAAAACGACGACAACAACAAATAGATAGATTACACAACAATATATTTATCAACTCCATTGTGATCGGAATATCAGTAGGACTAATAATAATATACGTATTGTACAAAATATTTAGATATTGTAAAGGAAATAAAAGTGAAAAACCTCAGGCAAGGAGGGAAATCCAAAAGGAGAAGATGAGGGAAAGCCATAAAAGGCGACGAAAAATAGAGATGGGCGAGAGGGAACCACAAGACTTATTTACATATACAACAAATAGTACACCACGACCGACTAAACCACCGCCAACGATTCCTCCAATAAAACGTTTGGATAAAAAACAGCTAAATTCCAAAATTACTCTGGACAAAGAAACAATACCTGTAGATAATAAAAATGGACTAGATTTTAATACACGCGACACTTACACTTCCCCTCATACTCTATCCTTCCGTACATAACATTAATACAATTAACACAGTAAATACAATACAATAAGAAATACAACATTCACTCATACACCTTCCCCACATACAAAAAAAAGGGTTTCAAATTAAATGAAAAATTAAAAGAAAAAAAACAATAAATAAATGTAAAATTTTGAAATATAGAATAATTGTAAATTAATTAACAAAATATATTATCAACCAAGAGTCACTAAATAAAAAAAAGGAGAAAAAATAAAAAAAAAATTATTAATTAAAAAAATTAATAAAAACCTATTAAGTTTTTTTCGTAGTTGTTTTTTTATTATTAATGTTATAATTTTATTTTATTAAAGATAACAAATATTCAAATAGAAAGTTTTTAAAAAAAAAATGAAATAAAAATAAAATAAAAAGAGAATGAAAAAAAAGTTAAATAAATTTATATCAGTTTTCTTGTGTACTGTAAAAAAAAATATAATTTTATTTATAATTACAAAAAAAATATAACAAAAAAGGAATGAATTAAAATTATTTTGGTATGTTGTGTTAAAAAAAAAAAAATGTTAATTTTACAATTTATTAAATTTATAATTTTTATAATTAAAGAAAAAAAAAAAGGTTAAAAAAATTTATTTTTAAAATAAAAATTAATTTTATACTATTAAAAAAAAAATATAAAATAAAAAAAAAAAAAATTTAGGATTAAATTTAATTAAAAATGAAAATATCTTTATGTTCTATAATAAAAATTTTATACAATTTATATAAAAAAAATAATACACGAATCAACTATACCCCATTGCCCAAGAAAAAAGTCCAATTTTTCAAATTGGTCTTTTTCTTTGGGGATTGGGAGGTGTTGTATAAAATACAAGTCACCCTGTCGTTTAATTGTTTGTCCCAAACACGCGCTTAATTATTTGATAATAAATAATTAATAAAATCAAAAATTTATAACTGCAGCGGAAACAGACAGACAGACTTGCTTAATTAGCACTTTTGCTAATTAAGCAAAGTCTAATGCACAGGTAATTGAACGACGGTAATGAGACCTTGATATTTATTCGTGAGAATAAAAATCAAGGTTACGTTTTGCCAACATGGGTTGACTTGAATTTTAAAAAGTTGATATACAGAGTTGAGTTGATCGTAAATCGTGCTAGAGTTAAGGGGTTTTTTTCATGTCTGTCGGTTATATATTTATGATTTGCACTAAATAAATAAATGTTAGATGTATAATTAAAGTAAAAATATAATTAATTATAATTAAATAAAGTTAATTAAAGAAAAAAAGATTTGAAGTGTTGCTTATTTATTTAAATTGAGAAGAAGTTTTTGATATTAAAAGAAGATAACATCACAACAAGAACTCCTCCAAAATGGCTGAAAGATTACGAAATGCATTGACAGGAGTCAAATATTCTGGAGAACATTTTACTATAGCTGAATTTGCTGCAACATGTCGGAATATTAATAACGCAAAAAATTAAATTGTTCGCGTATGCAAACAACTTCACCCCAAATTATTAGTGCCAGGATTAGAAAATTGCGTATTGAGCCGTTTCACTGACCACTTTCATTCAAGCACTAAAGACAATTGCCAACATCATGTAATAGAAGAAGTACAGAATCACGTGATTCCGTTACAGTCCCGGAATTCATGGCTATATATGTTCAGTCATAGTCAAGAGGTCACCAGCTTTTGTAAGCCCCATACGTACATACAGACTATACAGGGTTTGGGTATCATTAGACTGACCAGAAAATGTTCCTTCATTTTAGGATATCTAGAGATGCCATATTTTGACGAAAAGGAAAAGACGATAGAGAAAAGTGTGGGATACGTATTCGGGAAATTACCGGTAATGAAACATAACTTTACGGATATTTTAGCTGACTGGAAAATAGAAAGGAATAATTCGAAAAGGGTGCATCCCGTGGGACCCGACGAACTCAGACGAGAATTCGACCGACGTAGTAGAGCAATCATTAACATACAGGACGAGATTAAGACAGAAAAACGACGACAACAACAAATAGATAGGTTACACAACAATATATTTATCAACTCCATTGTGATCGGAATATCAGTAGGACTAATAAAAATATACGTATTGTACAAAATATTTAGATATTGTAAAGGAAATAAAAGTGAAAAACCTCAGGCAAGGAGGGAAATCCAAAAGGAGAAGATGAGGGAAACCCATAAAAGGTGACGAAAAATAGAGATGGGCGAGAGGGAACCACAAGACTTATTTACATATACAACAAATAGTACACCACGACCGACTAAACCACCGCCAACGATTCCTCCAATAAAACGTTTGGATAAAAAACATCTAAATTCCAAAATTACTCTGGACAAAGAAACAATACCTGTAGATAATAAAAATGGACTAGATTTTAATACATGCGACACTTACACTTCCCCTCATATTCTATCCTTCCGTACATAACATTAATACAATTAACACAGTAAATACAATACAATAAGAAATACAACATTCACTCATACACCTTCCCCACATACAAAAAAAGGGTTTCAAATTAAATGAAAAATTAAAAGAAAAAAAACAATAAATAAATGTAAAATTTTGAAATATAGAATAATTGTAAATTAATTAACAAAATATATTATCAACCAAGAGTCACTAAATAAAAAAAAGGAGAAAAAATAAAAAAAAAATTTATTAATTAAAAAAATTAATAAAAACCTATGAGGTTTTTTTCCGTAGTTGTTTTTTTTATTATTAATATTATAATTTTATTTTAGTAAACATAACAAATATTCAAATAGAAAGTTTTTAAAAAAAAAAATGAAATAAAAAAAAATAAAAAGAGAATGAAAAAAAAGTTAAATAAATTTATATCAGTTTTCCTGTGTACTGTAAAAAAAAATATAATTACAAAAAAAAATATAACAAAAAACGAATGAAGTAAAATTATTTTGGTATGTTGTGTTAAAAAAAAAACAAAAAAAAAATGTTAATTTTACAATTTATTAAATTTATAATTTGTATTAATTAAAAAAAAAAAAAAAAGATTAAAAAAATTTATTTTTAAAATAAAAATTAATTTTATACTATTAAAAAAAAAATATAAAATAAAAAAAAAAAATGTAGGATTAAATTTAATTAAAAATGAAAATATCTTTATGTTCTATATTAAAATTTTTATATAAAAAAAATAATACACGAATCAACTATACCCCATTGCCCAAGAAAAAAGTCCAATTTTTCAAATTGGTCTTTTTCTTTGGGGATAATTAATAAAATCATAAAATTATAACTGCAGCGGAAACAGACAGACAGACTTGCTTAATTAGCACTTTTGCTAATTAAGCAAAGTCTAATGCACAGGTAATTGAACGACGGTAATGAGACCTTGATATTTATTCGTGAGAATAAAAATCAAGGTTACGTTTTGCCAACATGGGTTGACTTGAATTTTAAAAAGTTGATAAACAGAGTTGAGTTGATCGTAAATCGTGCTAGAGTTAAGGGGTTTTTTCATGTCTGTCGGTTATATATTTATGATTTGCACTAAATAAATAAATGTTAGATGTATAATTAAAGTAAAAATATAATTAATTATAATTAAATAAAGTTAATTAAAGAAAAAAAGATTTGAAGTGTTGCTTATTTATTTAAATTGAGAAGAAGTTTTTGATGTTATAAGAAGATAACATCACAACAAGAACTCCTCCAAAATGGCTGAAAGATTACGAAATGCATTGACAGGAGTCAAATATTCTGGAGAAGGTCGTGTGAGCAACACCACCTATTAATCATATACTTAAGTAATCTGACATATCACTTTATTATTTTATTATATATTTGTATTAGTGTATAAGTTTGATGAATGAATAAATCTTCACTTCCGTTTGTTAGTTAGTAATGAAAACACATGTATATGTATTATTGATTATCTTAACTAATCCCTAGAATCATATAACAATTATCAACTTGAGTGAGTTCAACAGATTCTTACCACTGAATCCTAACTCTCACAACGTGTTACCCCCACAACACTTAAGAGAGAAGTGATTTTAATATAGCATATTTATGCTATATTAAAATTCATCAACAAAAAATTAAAAATCTCATAATAAAATTACAATGTATAATTTTCTTTATTAAATTAGCAATAAAATATTAATAAAAGTAAAAATAAATAAAATTTAATATAAAAAAAATTTAGATACAAATTATAATATTAATAGTATACAATATAAATGTTTAAATTAATAAACAAAAAAAAATTAAATAAATTTAAAAAAAATAATAGTAAAATAATTTGTTAAATTCAGAAAAAAATTATAAATACAAAAATATTTAAAATTATATATATAACAAAAAAATAAACTCCCCTATTACCCTATTATAATATAAATTCAATGTATAATAAAATATAATATATAATAAAAATAAAATTTTGTATTTAATATAATACAAGAATAAAAAAATATAGCTCTGCAGCTGATCGATTATATATTATATTTATTTAATATATAATAAATAATATTTAAATTACTTTCTCTCAAAAATAAATGAAATTCGCGGTTCTCCTTAAAAAAATACTGTTATACAACAGTACCAGGGAATAATAAAAAAAGATATGAGATTGAGCGTGAGGCTTAAATTCTGATAATAATGTATTTATATATAGTATATTAAAATAAAATTACCCTTTATATATTAAAACTAGCAACTTCTAAAAGAAATTATTTTTAACAATATAGGGTAAACTTTTCGATAAATGACCGCAACTATTGCACCACAAGTAAAAAAAAAAATCTTGAATATTAAGAAAATTATATTAATTAAAACTTGTTACCGCCAATTTTACAATTTCGACGGACCATAATTGAAATTAAATTTACGATCGACATTAACTTTTTTTTCTAGATTTATGCCAGATTTGTTTTTTATTTCTTTTTTATATACATATATATATACAATTCTTATTCCCGTACCACTAATTATAAAAATAAAAATTGTTAACAAAAATTTCGCGGTAACTCAATAAAAGAAAAAATTTTACTACCCGCTATAATAAGATTTCGATAACTGACCTAACAATTTTTTTTATATATAAATAATATATCATATTATATAACACAAAAAATTTTTTTTGTTGAGTATAGTAGTTTATTATAAATGAAAAAAATAACTGGACCGCTCTTTTGACACTGGCGGGAAATTTGTCATTCTATTTGATTTTTTTTTTTGCAAAAAAATATGATATTTCATAAATTTTTCTTCTTTTAATGTATATACAAACTCCAAAAACAAAACAAAATTTTATTTCATTTTTACGTTTTTCAGTAAACTTAGCCTGGCCCTGCGAGCTCACTGGCTAAGTCTGTAATTCCTGTGAATATTAAAATAATACATAACAATTAGATCAAAATTGATCTAAACCTAAATTAAACTATTTTTCTATTACCTGAGCTTTTATTTTCTATTTAGAAAATGTAAATTCTCTGAGGTATTTTTTTATAAGGATCTTAAACTTTTCACCAGTATATTATATTGGAGATCTAATTTAGTAAAAAAGACGCCAATTAAATATTAAAAAAAAGATACAAAAAAAATGTTTAAACTTTCGTGGAAAATTGTTAATTCATCACTAAAAAAAATTATTAAATTTAAATCAAATTAGTTATATATCACTTCCTTTTTGAATGACTACTTTTTCAAAAGTAAAATTTTACAAAAATTTTAATACCACGAAAATTTTTAACGGACAAAGCTGCTGAACTAACATTAAAATTCAATACTTGGTTGCTTAAGCCGGAAATGTGCAGACAGTAAAATTGTTAATTGGATAGGCTTCATGCTTCGTAATAGATTATTAACTCCAAACTTCGGCTCATTAAGAAGTGGACATGCCGGAAATCGAACTCCGCAAGGAGGCATTCTATCTCATCTTTTATGGCTACTTGTCATTGATGACCTCTTACAAGAGTTGTCGGAATGATACCATATCATCTGTTATGCAGATGATTTGGCGATTCTAGTCACTGGTAAATATGAGACAACGATAACCGAGCTTATGCAAAGTGCGATATTCATTATTGTTAGCTGGGTAACAAAGAACGGAATGAGAGTAAATGCGGATAAAACTGAACTTTCTCTCTTCACTCGGAAAAGAAGGAGTCCCAGCCTAATACTACCAAAAATCGACAATACTACCCTAACTGTGGTAGAGCAAGTTAAATTTCTTGGTGTAATTTTTGATAAAAAACTCCTCTGGAAACAAAATTTAAAAGAACGTGCTTCCAAATCCATTAGAATCTTTTCGACATGTAGAATCGCGATAGGTAAAAAATGGGATCTAAATCCAAAGATAATCCACTGGATTTACACGTGTGTAATTAGACCAATAGTTACATATGGAGCATTAGTCTGGTGGAAATCAATGGAAACGGTAACTAAATACAAGATTTATGAAAAGGTACAACGTCAATCTTGTATGGGCATCACAGGTGCACTTACAAGTACACCAACAAATGCCCTTGAAGCTATTCTATATATACAACCGATTGATATACATGTGAAAAAGTTAGCGGCTAATACCGCCTTACGGTTAAGTCTTAACGGACTCTTGAAAAAAACGAATCCTAACCTTCCGCATTGTGATATTCTCGAGGTAATCAGGTCGGCAGTTTGTCAGCTTGACTCAGAATATGACAGACACACAACTTATTTTCGGGAACAAATATAAAGTAAGAATACCGTCGAGAAGGGGAATGGGAAAATGGTAATCCAATTCCTAGGAACGGAACTACGATCTATACAGATGGATCTAAAATGATAACAGGCTGTCGTGCGGGTATCTTACTCGGCAGACTTAGATATAAATCTAAGCCTATACCTTGAAAAATATACCTCGATTTTTCAAGCAGAATTAGCTGCAATCAATAAAGCAGTAGAAATTCTAAACGATAAAAACCTTATTGAACACACAGTTGTCCTCTGCTCAGACAGTCAAGCTGCGCTGAAGGCTCTGGAAAAAAAATCTACGGACTCGAAGCTAGTTAAGATTTGCAAAACAAACCTAAATATACTAGGAAGCCGTAACATAGTTAAACTCCTCTGGTCACCCGGTCATAGATCAATCGAAGGCAACGAAAGGGCAGATGAAGGAGCCAATTCAAATCCCTTTGCCATAGATACTGTAACAATTGGCTACCCTCTAAAACTCGCAAAATATTTAATTGGGACCTGGGCATAAGAAACACATTTACTTAAATGGCAAAACTCGGTAGGGTGTACACACACCAAACTATTCTGGGGAACCCTTAATTCTAAGAAAACGAATAAAATCCTTTCCATGACCAAACCATCGATTAGACTCTTCACGGGCAATGCAACAGGACATATTCTGTTGAGAAAACATGCTTTTCGGTTAGGCCTATCAGCAGAATCCTGTTGCAGAGTGTGTGGTGCGATTGATGAAACTATAGAGCAACTTATATGCCGATGCCCTGCGGTACGTAATAAACGGTTAAAACATTTAGATCATCATTTCTTGACAGACTTGATAGAAGGAGGTACCTTTAAGCCGGCTACGGTTAACTCATTCGTTAGATCTGTCGGATGGGTCGACGTGCTAGAATCTTAATCGGCCGTCTGCGGGGGGTACAACGGGCCAATAGGCTCAAGTGCGCGAGGGACTTTGATTCCGTCACCCCTTGTAAACCAACCAACTAACCAACATTAAAATTAACATTAAAATACAGTGAAAGTATACTAATTAACGGGACATCTTTTAACCGATATTAAAACGTACTACAGCGACAATATTAGTACTATTTCTTTTTCGAACATTTAACATGAAACTATTTTAGAATTACACAACCTGTAATTTATATGTTAAATATACTACATGTAATAAACATTTAAATTTCTGGTATAAACATAGAGTATATTTACACGAAAATTTACTTTTAACATGAACTTTTTTTTGTTTTCATTTATACAGGGTGTCCACGCTACGTGTGCATTAATTTCGGGAGGTGATGGGGCATGACGATTTTTTTTTTATTCGACAGGTAATTGTCGTAGCTTTACTTTTTTTTTTAATTTGAATAGTGCTTTATTTTCTTTAATTTTTTAACAATATTTTTCATTTCTTGATTCTATATAAAGCTAATGGAATTTATTTTATTTAATTTTAAAATTTTTAATGACCCCAAAATGGGCACTCTAAAAATAATAATTATTAACATTATGTTTTTATTATTTGTTTTTTATCTGATTATTTTTGTGTTTTTAACTTATATGTTCTTTTATTGTTCAATTATTTGGAAAAATTATTTAAAAACCAAAATTATTTATAGAAATTTTTTAATTTATATGTAAAACTTAAAAACTAATTGATAAATAAAAAATAAAAATATTAAACCTAAGTAGAAATTTATATTTTTTTACTTTTATTCTGATTCATGTAACCACCATATTTTTGTTGTTGCCTTTTCTTTTAATTTTATATCTTTTTTATTTATGTTCATATCATATCTTAAATTATTAGGATTTATGTTATTTAAATCATATTCAATTCTACTATCTGTTGCTCTTCTAAACACATGATATATTATTGGTAGACATTGTGCATTTTGTATATATTTATGTGTATCTAAATAAATGAATGCTTCAGGTGGAATATAGCTTGTTTTTAATGTATATTTAAAATATTCGTCATTCGGATAATATATATGGCTAATATGTATATGAATTTTGTTCTACATGTTGAATATTATTAAAATGATTTCTAATATTTTTGATAATAAAATGATCTATCCTTTCGATATTTGTTTCTTTATAAATATATTTATTTGAATAGTAATGTATGTAGTTGTATTTGGGATTTTTATATTTATTTACACAAGAACGTAGATTTCCTCTCAAATTTTTTAATTTTTTCCATTAAAGATGGACTAACATTGTACCATATTGGTGCTGCATATGACAAAATCGGTCTAATTAAAGCTTTATATGCTATTACTTTAACTTTATTATTTATTATTTTATTAAAAAATAATTTTTTACAACTCATGAATGCATTTTTGCTTTCAGAATTTGATTATTTATATGTGAACTATATTTTAATCTGTGGTCTATTAGTACACCTAGATATTTAATATAATTTTTATGTGGTATTTTACCATTATCTGTTGATATATATTAAATTGTCGCCAATTTTTCCGCACATCTCTATTTGATTTTTCTAGCCCTTGACGAAATAATATTGTTTCGCACTTACTTCCGTTTATTTTTAGTTTCAAAGATTTAAGTAATCCCTGTACTTTATTAAAACATTGTTGCAGTTTTGGTTGAATATCTGTTGGTCCTTTTCCTGAAGAATATATGGCTAAATCATCAGCAAAAGCGATTCCATTATTTTTCTGTTCATTAAATATGTCTATATAAAATACTTCACTAATATATAATGAGAACAAAGTTGGTGCTAGTATTGTTCCTTGTAGCAGTCCATCTTCAACTTTATATTTATGGTTTGATACTTCTTGTCGTACTGTGGAATGTTTTTTACGAAATCCAAATTGATTATCAGGTAATAATTTTTTTTTCTTCAATTTCTTTTTGCAAATATTTATTTAAAATAGTTTCAAATATTTTACTTTTATTTGGAAGTAAACTTATTGGTCGATAATTTTTAAAATCTGAATTATTTTTTTTGATTAGGAAAATAATAGTTATTCAGAGCATTATTGAAAATAGTGCAATATTCTTTAATTATTTGAATTGGCAAATGTTTTAATATTATGTTTGGAATATTATCTACACCAGCAGATTTCTTATTATTTCGTGTACTAAATATTTCTATTAAATTTTCTAATGTTGTAAAATATTCATAAGTATCATTTTCGTCTAATTCGTTAGCTTTATACTGTTGGGTAAATGTTCTATTTTCTATTTGATTTTCATGTATTTCCTTCTCCAAATCATTTATTATGTTATTTATATTTTCATCTGTGTCTTCTATTACATATTGATTTTTTTTATGTGATTTTTCAAAATGTTTTCCAATAATATTCAATTTTTGGATTTACATAAATATAATTTTATTATTTTCATCTTCTTGTAATAAGTTTGAATCGATATTTACTTATCTAAGAATTTCTGTGTTATTTTTTGGCATTTTAAGATTATTTATATTATTTTCTGTTGTATTTCTGAATAAACTATTTATTTGTTTAAACATATTATTAGATGGTACTATATTTTTAATTTTATTGTACCAACTTTGGTTAGGTAATCTTCATATTTATATTTTCTTGTATTAATTTCTTTATGTTGTTAAGAAGTGATTTTAATCTTGATAAATATCTTTCTTGATCAGGAGTTCTAAAATTAGATGATCTCTTTAACTTATTAATTTGACTTAGTAGTTTACTTTTATGATTATATAATTTTTTAATCAATGGTGATGAATATTTTTTTTAATCCATTAGTAGTTTTATATTTTGGAATTGATTTTTCTATTCCTTGTATAATTATGCTATTCAATATCTCTAAGTATGAATCTATTTCTATATCCGTCAAATTTCTATCATTTGTTATTTATTTTTATGTAATTTTAATATATTTTTAGTAAAAAAATTCCAGTTTGTTTTTGAATAATTATATTTGTTTTTACCATTATTTGTATTTATTTCATTAGTATTATTATTATCATTAATATGTAATTCCATGTAAATTGCACAATGATCACTATCATAATCAAATGTTTTTAATTCATTTAGATTTTTATCTACACATAATTTTAATCTAACATCTGCTAAACAAATATCAAGATATGATTCAGTTGGATATTTCGAACAATATAACAAACATTTATAATTAAATTCATTTTGAGTTAACCAATTTTTAAGTAGATTTCCGCATGTATTATTTGTAGTATTTTTCCAATCTTTATGTTTAGCATTCAAATCTCCAGCAAAAATATAATAATTTTCATTTTTATCTAGTTTTAATTTTTCAAAAACATAATTCAGTTCATCAATAAACTCGTCATTATTATTATATATCAATTTTATATATCAATTTTCATTATTCTTCATCTTAATTTCAATTATTGTTATTTCTATACTTTTAAATAATTTCATTTCATATAAGTTAATATTTTTACTTTTTATATTATTTTTTATGATGATTGCTGTATCAGCAACTTTCAAAGAATCTATTATATCGGCTCTGAAAATTGTATAATTTTCTATAAATAATTTACTTTTACAATTTAACTTAGTTTCATTCAATAATAATATATCCGGATCATTCGTATCTATAAAGTTTAGTAAATTTATTTTTCTAATATTACTAATTATTGAATTTACATTTATTGAAAATATTTTTAGCTTATTGCACTCCACCATATAAAAGATTCTCTAAAGTTGTTATACGTTTGTTTTGTTATCTTATTGTTTCTTGTAAATTGGTTAGTATTTTTGATATGTTACACAATTGTTTTTCAATGTTGATAGAAGTTTCTTGATTATTATTATCTTTTTGTTGATTTTTTATCATTTTTGAATATGACGTTTTATTGTTATAGAAATTCTGGTATGCGTTATGTTTTTGTTCACCTTTTTGTCTAGCTTGTTCTCGCTGTTTTTTCAAAATTAGTAATAAGTCTTTCTATTTAGGGCAACCTTTATATGAAGCAGGATGTCCATTAATTTTACATAATGATTCGGTGATTATTGCCCACACGAAAAATGCCCACACGAAAATTCCCCACAGAAAATTGCCCACAGACAGTATTGCACACATGATTAATGCCCACACAGAATAATACCCACAAGGAAAAATGCCCACATAGACAAAAGCCCACATAGACAAATGCCCACATATAAAAATTCGTACACGAATTTTTTATATTTAAAAATTATTGTAAATATTATTTATTAAAATAAAATTTTATTTTACAATGAATTTTGTTTTAGTAAAGAGGTAAATATTATATAAACTGTGAATGGGAATTTTTTGGGCAAAAGGGTAAACATTATTGTTTATTAATTACCGACTATTATTAACTAAATATTACAGGATAAAAAATCTACCCAATTATGGGTTTTTAAATTACAGAATTAAAAAATGCTGCTAATAATTTCAGCTTTAACTTCATATCCAGGTTGTTTTCAAATGTAATTTTTAGACCAACAGAACTATTTTTTCTTATTATACTCTGGGCCAAATGAACATAACAGCATCTTATATCAGTCTATGGAAATGCGATTCTAGCTACATTCATCTCTGCTTTCTCAAAATCTACCAATATCCTTTCAGGTGCCAAATTTGGTAGCAAGTTAAATGGTAAATATCCATCTCTTCTAAAATTCAGTAGATTTCTTGATATTGAAGTTTTCTTCGGCTTAAACGTTAGTGCTTCACTGCTCACTTCTACTAAAATACTCCCCATTACATTTTTGGAGTAGCACCAATTGATGTCATCTTTTTATTATTTTGTAAATTAGAATTAATGATTTTTCTTTTTTTATCAGTAATTTCACTCATTGATATTATATTTTTTTTATATCTTTTTTAAATGAAAATTTAAGAGATTTTGATACACTGGTTTTACATACGACAATAATCTAATTGGATATAATACTTTCGCAAGAAAAATGTTCACCACTGTAACAAGTAGCATCATTTCACTCTCAGTGATCTGATGCAACTGTTGAATTAATGCACACGTAGCGCGAGAACCCTGTTTACAAATTCAACTTTAAAATGAATATTATTTTTTTAATATAAAAAAAAAAATTATACACCATTAAAACTTTATTTGATGAATTCCATGCAGGATTTCTACCTTGTCGTGGAGGAGGGGCTTATGTCGAAAATCTACAAGCTCTCTGGATCGTACACGGACATTATACCAAAGAAAACCAACACTCAGATGTGAAAGAATGTGAAAGACCGGTTCGATGACTGCATGAAATCAAGTGCTTAAAAGTGGTATCACACCAGACGCTACCCCACTGTACCCAGCCTTGTGTTTGTAAGGGAGCACAATGATATTTCTTGCCATACTCGTGGGATCAAAATATGAATAAAAATAAAACTACCAATACTGGAAACAAGATTTATAACGAAACGGCAAATATAGCGGATATGATTACGATAAATGAAAAAGAAATGTGAAGACCTTAGCAACATATGTCGAAGAAACTAATGGCTTTATACATTCCTACGTTTTAAAAAATCTTAAAGCTTATACATTTATTTATGAATGTAATTTGTATGGCCCATATTTTAGTATCGATCAATAATTATATTAATTTATTTGTTTTCAATTATTTCTTATATTTTTTTAATTTATATTTTAGTTTATCTTGTTTTTTATTTGAAGTGATAGGTAAAAAAATTATTTTACATTTATATATATTTTTTTTTAAAACTTAAATCTAACTAATCCTAAATTACCTTATCTAATATAAACAATAAATTTAAAAATTATAAAGAGATTACATAATAAAATTGTGTTAACGAAGGAATTAGACAAGAAATTATTTTTAAAGCTAGTCATTGTAGCAACTTTAAATTCCTAAAAACTATTTAAGACGGGAATTATATCATATGATATTTTTATAATTGATATTTTTATAAATATTTTAATATTAACCTAATCTTTTTAATATATAATTTAAATTTCATTTTGCAAATTTTTTTTTTTTGTATGAAAACAAATATCAAATATAATTTATAGTTCCTAACAATTATAAAACAAGGCTAATTTTTTGCTATAATTGAACGTCAAGAATTTGAAATCAGTAATCAAAATTTAGCAAATGTGAAAATATACGTCACACCTTTTTGGATTTTAGAATCTCATTTTAATCACCATATACTCAGTGTTTAAGAGCGGTTTGTTAAATTAGTGTTAATAATAATAATAATAATAATAACAATAATAATAATAATAATAATCATAATAATAATAATAATAATAATAGTAATAACATTAATAATAATAATACTAAAAAAAATATTACTGGTAAGGATGATAATAATAATAATAAGATTAACTCTAAAATTTATACTAATGTTAAGCCTAGAGAAACTATAACTAAACATGATAATAATAATTACCAAAATTTTGTACAGGGTCAAACTTTAAATCCCACGACCTACACCATTTCTGTCCCGAATGCGACCAGTGCCTATGTCAGTACTGATTCGAATCCTATTGATCCCACTGATCCCAATATTAATACTAATAATCAGACTCCCATTAACGATCCTCCAATCTCTACAATTTCTAACGTATCGCCCTTTTCTTTTTCTAAAATATTGTCCAAAAATCTAAAGAAATTTTCAAACTTTATTCAAGAACCATTCCTAAACCCACTTATTCCAGTCCGTGATATACCACATACTTATAATAACAGTTCTAATAATATCACTTTTCAACCTACTAATATTTTACCTAACAAATCAACTATATCTTTTATAGACCCACTTTTCCCTCCTAGCGTTAAAATGACAATAAACTCGGCTGATAGGATCGAGAATCGTTACTTATTATCCCGTCTGAGAGACAATAGGATTTACAATAATGTACGACTCTATCTTGCCTTCTTATGTCATCAATCTAATACAGTTTGCATTGAAGGCAAAACAAAAACAAACGTGCTAATAGCAATCCAGCAAGAGGGATTACCAACCGATTTTGATACTTTACGTAGGTTATATTACAGTTTCCACGATAGTTTCGGTGTCTCTCCTGAACAAGTCACATCTGATCTCTCCTCTTATTCTTCTCACTTAAGTTCTAAGAGAATATCATATCTTCAAAAATCCCGAGAAGATAATGATAAGTATTTTCGGAGCCTACAAAAAAGAAAATCTAAACCCTGGCACTAAACCTAAACCCACTTCATCACTACGTTTTTTTTACCATAACTGCGGAGGAATCAGAGGTAAACTAAATTCTCTTTTTATAAATGCTAATTCCTCACCCTTTGATATTATAGTAATATGTGAAAGTTGGTTGAATGACTCTTTCACTAATGCAGAAATCCTAAGTAATGACTGGACAGTTTACAGGTGTGATCGAGACTTATCTCTACTGGTCTTACAAGAGGTGGTGGTGTTCTAATCGGAGTGCGTAATACCTTTACTCATGAAATAGTATATACATCTCGCTCACAGTCTTTTGAACACACATTTATTAAACTTAGAATTGATAATAAGTTAATATTTGTTGGAGTAATTTATATCCCTCCTAATTCGGATGATACTGTTTATAGTGAATTTTATGAATCTCTCCTCTCAATTCTTTCTACTCTAGACGAAGTTACTAGACGATATTTTTGTGTTTGGTGATTTTAATCGCCCTAAATTATCCTTCATTATCGACGAACTAGACAACCATTTGCTTCCTGTAAACTTTACCGATGACATAGACTTTTCGCTCATTGATACTTTTTATGGAAATGACCTACAGCAGATAGTAAATTCTCCTAACAATAATGGAAGATGGCTTGATCTTATTTTTTCTAACAACTATGACAACGTGGTTGTTGATATTGCTACTGATGCTGAAAATCTTTTCACTAACACACAGCATCATAATGCATTAGTTGTTGAACTTAAAACCACTGATACTTTTTTTATTAAATCTTACAATAACAAAGTGGTATATGACTTTAAAAATGCTGATTTTGATAATATAAATTCAGCTCTTTCTGCTATTGACTGGACTGAATTGTTAGCATATGGTGACTTAGATTCTATTGTCTCATCCTTTTATTCTTCAACTTTTAGAATAATTGATACTTACGTTCCTAAGATGGTTAAAAAAGATAAGTTAACTGAGCCATGGTTAGATAAAAATCTTAGAACTCTACGAAATCGCAGAAATAAATTATATAAAAAAATTAAAGAACTTATTAATCCGAACCTGGATTTAATCCGTGAGCATAATGAACTTGCAACAGAGTTCTCTACTAAGTCGCGTTGTTCTTATGATTCCTATATTAATATACTTGGACAAGACCTTTTAACACACCCAAAAAAAAATTTCGATTTTGTAAACACCAAACGTAAATGCTCAGGATATCCATCCACCATGTCAAAGGATAACACTTTCTCATCAAATCCTAGTGATATAAGTGACATGTTTGCTGATCGATTCAGCGAATGTTATAGGCCCACAACTGATTTAACAGATACTTCATCTATAAGTGACGACCAAAACACTATTTTAAATACAATATCTATTTCAGATGAGGAAATACTTAATGTGTTAGGTAGTATTGATATTAATAAAGGTCCTGGGCCTGACTTATTACCCCCACTTTTTCTAAAGAAATGCGCTGATCAGCTGTCTGCACCACTAAAACTTATCTTTAATAAATCCATCTCTTCAGGAACATTTCCGTCTGCCTGGAAATCTTTCACCTCACTCCTATATACAAAAGTGGTGATAAGGCCAACGTCGATAACTATAGAGGTATTGCTATATTATCTACTATACCAAAAATTTTTGAAAAAATTATATGTGATAAAATGACGTCAATTATCAATCCAATACTCAACGAGCAACAGCATGGTTTCAGAAAAGGTCGCTCTACCACCACTAATCTAATGGTTTTTACTTCTGAAGTGCTGATTAACATGGAAAAAGGTCACCAGATTGATGCTATCTACACTGACTTCAGTAAAGCTTTTGATCGTGTTGACCACAGCATCCTTATCTCTAAATTGAAAAAAATCGGAGTGGCAAACCCACTTTTAAAATGGATCACTTCTTATCAAGGGGTTATTTCCAAAGAAATATCAGTTTCTTCAGGTGTTCCTCAAGGTAGCCACCTTGGCCCTCTATTATTCAATATCTTACTCCATGACCTATCTGAAATATTATTTGACATTCCACATATTTTGTATGCTGACGATCTAAAAATATATTATATAATAACTAAACCTTCTGATGTACAATATTTAGAAAGTAGACTAAAAATACTTGAGAGCTGGTGTAGAGTTAACAAGTTGGACCTTAATGTTAGTAAATGTCACGTCATTAGTTTTTCAAGAAAGAAAACTACTATTATACACGCCTACGATTTAAATGGTACTCAACTTAACCGTGTAACTCAAATTAATGACCTCGGGGTTTTGTTGGACTGTAAGCTGAATTTTAATCTTCATTATGACAGAATCATTTCCAAAGCCAATAAAATGCTGGGTTTTATTAAAAGAAGAGCCAAAGAGTTTAAAAATGTGTGGGTGACTAAATCCTTATATTGCACCTTAGTACGATCAATTCTTGAATATGCCTGTCCGATTTGGTTACCATATTTCCAGGTGCACAGTGATAGAATAGAGTCTATTCAAAAAAAATTTCTTCTTTTCGCTCTTCGGGACCTGCACGACCCACACGACTATAATAATTTACCAACGTACCTTTCTAGACTTACCTTTTTACGTACCTTTCTACTTGAACTGACTTCACTTTCCTCTAGACGCGACCTACTAGTAGCTTGTTATACTCTCGATGTCTTGAATAACAACATAAACGTTAGTTTTATATCTAACAGGATAATACTTAACAATGACATAAGACAAACAAGACATACATCCCTACTTAAGGTTTCTGCTCATCGTACGGAATATGGTAAAAATGAACCTATCAATAGATGTTGTATGATTTTCAACCAATATAGTTCCTGCTATTCCCCAACTATATCTAAATTTGCCTACAAATCCAGGCTTCGCAACATCTTGAAATAATCAAATTACTATTATATCCCTTAATATCCCTATTTTTTTTTACATCCCTTCTAATACATATCAACCCTAGTTTATTACAATTTATTTTGTCTAAGTATTTTATAATCTTAGATTTTGTATTGTTAAATAAATAAATAATTAAATTAATTTTAAGTTTATAATTAAGAAACATTATTTTTTGTTAATAGTAATAAGTAAATAATTTATAATTTTTTTTATTATTATCATTTTTGTAAATGTTAATATAATATAATAATTTTATTTGTATAATTAAATGTACCTTGCTTGGTAAATAAATAAATAAATAAATAAATATAAAGAGTTTTTTTTAGATGTTCACAACTTCGAGTTGGCAACACTGCTTTATTTGACAACCGATTTAACAGCTGATAGTTGCTTATTGTTTAGTTTTGTTTGGAATTTCTTTATGGATAGACTTACACCAGAGCAACGATTGCAATTTTTTTTATCAAAATAATGGTTCTGTTCGTCAAACTTATCGTGCACTTCGTCCGTTTTATGTTAATCATAATCGTCCATCAGTGCGGTTAATTGGAATAACTATGGATCGATTTCGCACCACGTTTACTATTAATGATAATTGTACATCCTGTAAGACACAGAACAGTGCGCACCGAACATCCTGTAGCCACTGTACAGCAAAGCATTGAAGAAGGCCCAAATCAATCAATTCGTCGCCGTTCTCAGCAAATGGGGTTGTGTCCATCGACTTTATGGAAGGTTTTGTGAAAGGATCTTGGCTTAAAAGCTTCAATTTGTGCAGGAATTAAGGCCAAACCACTATCGTAAGGTCCGCCGAATCGGCCAAAGGGCTGAAGCACACATTGTAATTGATCTTGATTTTTATACAAAATTTTGTTCAGAGATGAAGCTCATTTTTGGTTGAATGGGTACGTAAATAAGCAAATATGTCCCATTTGGAGTGAAGATAATCCACATGCTTTATGGGCCGGTGGAGTCATTGGTCGATATGTCTTCAAAAACGATGATGGACAGAATGTTACTGTGAACGGTGAACGGTACAGAGACATGATTATAAGTTTTTTCATATCTCAATTAATTTTGCTGTGATGTGGTTCCAGCAAGACGGAGCTACATGCCACAGCGCACGCTACAATTGATTTACTCAAAGAAACTTGATGAACGAATAATTTCACGTAATGGTCCTTATAATTGGCCACCAAGATCGTCTGGTTTAACTCCACTGGATTATTTTCTTTGGGGTTATGTAAAGTCACTTGTCTACGCCGATAAACCAGAGACAATTGAACACTTGGAAATCAACATTCGAAGTGTTATTAGCGAAATACGACCGCAAATGCTGCGAAGTGTATGAAAATTGGATTTCCAGATTGCATCTTTTACGCGGTAGCCGTGGCGGTTACATGGCTGAAATCATATTTAAACATTAATGTCATAAAATTATCTATCCAATAAAAAAAGTTTAATTGATATTAAAAATATGTTTCTTTGTTTTATTTTATTTTAAAGTTAAGTAAATCTATAAATATGACGCAACCACCTGGCTGCAATCGAAATACATGTGCGTTTTTTAGGTGCGTTGAGGCATGCTTTGCTGTAAATATTATTTAAAACAAATGGGTTTTCTATGTAACTAATTACAAGAGTGCAACGCATTGAGTTGCGCCGAAACAAGGTATCTCTTTCTCTATTTCTAAATTTAGCTGCACGAATTTAAAAACTTTAAAAACGTACATGTATTTCAAGCATAAGGATAAAATGGCTTAGAGGGTTATTGTACTTTTGTTTTTGTAGCTGTAGCTGGCGATAAAATTATTACCCTATAAGAAATGCGAACCGTAAGCAAACCGCCGGCGAAGTCATTTCTCTATACCCCTATAAGAATTGCGAACCGTAAGCGAACCGCCGGCGAAGTCATTTCTTCATACAAGAGTTCTTTTACGAACCGCTTTTGCAGTTCGTAAACGGACCGTAAACATAAATGTTAGAATATGAGAATTAAAATAAAAAACGAACCGTAAAGAGTTCGCTAAATGCGGTGAGTTTCTGCACCGCTAAAAGTGATTCGTTTTGGATTCACCAAATTCAGAGCGTTTACGTACCGCCTTGGGCGGCTCGTTTCGGGTTTGCCAAATTCGGTCCGCTAACGAACTGCCTTGTCAATTAAAATAAAATTTAAATAAATTTTGGTTTTGGTTGAAATAAAAAATTAACAAATTTTAAATTTCTTTTTTCATCAGATATTTTATTCATCACATTTTTTATTTATCACAATTTATATAAATTTTGTTATATTTTTTTTTTTAATTAAAATATGATATATAAATATATCATATTTTTTACATTTCATAGGATTTATATTCTACCTGTTTTTAAAATTCTTTCAAAGTTAATTAGTTTAACAGTATATATGTAACAAAAAAAATAAAAACTTATAATGTATAACAATAAATGTTATTTTCAGATAAATTCAGTACGTTTTTTTTATAATATGTGTGTAATTAATATTTCTTAAATTAATAAAAATAAATATATTACATGATAATATTCTATTGTAGAAAAAAAAATCATCTGACTAATTTTCCAGGTGCACAGGCCTATTTTTAGCAGCTTTCTTTAGCCGATCTTTGGCATACTGGAGCCTCTTCTTAATGATATGAATAATATCACTAATTCTGGCATTTGGAAATTTAAGAAGAGCACATTCTGAAAAAAAAAAATTATTAATAATTGTAATCTTTATATTATATATGTTCCATATTTTCATAGAATTTATTGTCATCACAAATGTTATTACGATTATTAGCACAAATAATATTATTTTCCCGTCTAATTTCGTAATAACTTTTTTGATCCATTTTTTCAGTATCTAAAACTTTTAAAAAAATCTTATTTTTAAACTTACTTTAATTATTTAATTTCAATAAAATTGTAAACAGCAAAAAATACCTCTAGCTTCCATACTTTTTTCTTTGTTTTGTGTGTTTGTGAAATTGTTTATTGAAATTTGACACGTCATCCCGTCTTTAAAAATAAAAAAAATCGAGTTCGCAATTAGCGAACTTAAAGCGGCACGCTAGCGAACTTGTTTTTATGCAGAGAATAAAATAAATTTTTTATTAATGGGTTGGTGAAAAGGCAGTTCAGAAGCGGTATAGTTTGGGTTCGCTAAAAACGAATTCGCATTTTCGCAAAGGGTAAATACAGAAAAGATAACTAAAACTAAAAACTAATAATAACAATTGTGGTTTTTGTCAGTAAAATCAGTCATTTTATTTAATTCTTGGCATCGTGTTTTTACTTTGAAGGTAGGGAAGTATTTATTTAATTTAACTAGCTTTTTATATTTAAATATTTTTTAAGATACTCGTACTAGCTATTTATATTTCATGACGAATAATTCATTAGCATTATGTTTATGATTATTAATTTCTTTAAGCTATATAAATATACATTATTATTAATGTATTTAAAATTATATAAAAGCATAAGATTTATTAGATATAAACGAACTTAGAGTACACAATAACAGGACATTCTATAGTAAATAATTTATAGGTTTTTTTGTTGTATGACCTGGCCTTTTTTTATTTACAATATTTTTTGACAGCGTCTGCTAAATCTAATTACCACAGCTCTTAGAGGAAATATACTTTCTCATCTACGCTACAGCTTTATAGGTACAAAACAAACTATAACGCATACTGTTTGTTTTTGTTATTCTGTCTTTAAATGACATTCAAACTGGCTCTTTGATATGTTCTGATGTTCTGAGTTCTGAAGCTTTTTATATGCTAGCAGTTTGGTTGCACACATTTAAATAAATGTGTTCAGAGTACCGAGTGTAGCCTCAGAGTCATTTAAGAGTGAAGCAAACAGTTTGCTGAGCGAAAGTTTTTTTGAAGGTGAATGGTGTGGTGAATGCTATTCAATTCGGATCTTGTACAGTTGCTTTTCAATATCTATTACTCTTATCTAAGTCTTAAGAGCAATATCAGTTCCATATACATACATATATGTTATGTAGCAAAACCTTCGATAGTGTTAGTTCCTACAAGCCGTGCACATAAATTTAGAGAATTTTTGTGGTAGTCCGACAGTTTCATTAAAATGGCCGGTCGATACAATTAATATTTTTGACGTCTCAAATAAAAAATAAAATTACCAATATAATATCGCGGAAAACTTAATTTAATAAATAAATAAATGTAATTAAAGTGAGTGCAATATAAAATAATATTAAGATTTTGCAGTTTTAAAGTGAATTTATTTTTTATTGTAAACAAAAAGCACAACATCGGCGTTGTTTTTGTTTACAAACATAGAAAAAAAAATTAGTGCAATAAATAGTTTTATTTTATAAATAAATTTTTTATTCGTGCAATAAAGACAATGCCTCGTAATTGTGTTGTGCCAGGTTGCAAATCCAATTACTTTTCAACATCTGAAACTGTTTCAACATTTAGTTTCCCAAAAAATGTTGAAATGAGGCAAAAATGGATTAATGCTATACACAGAGCAGATTGGTAGCCAACTGGTTGCTCATCTGTTTGTAGAGTCCATTTTCGTGATAAGGATTTTCAATCCAGGCCAACCAATTTAATTCGTCCCATAGTAATTCAAAAATGTATATACCTAAAGGACGTTATGATCCAAGAGGACTTTTTATGTATTTTGAAAATTATAATGTATAGGTTCGAGATCGTGTAAAATGTGTTAGTGCTGCTGAGGGTGCACCAATTAATACACAATGAGAAAAACACGGATATTTTTATCCAACACAAATTGCACAATTTGGTTTATCACATTATAATAAAAATTTAACTGAACCAGTGCCACGGCTAAAGATAATCGAAGATGGTGATTACAATCAAATTGAATGGATTATTCCAAAATCCAGTAATATAACAAGAATTTTTTACACAAAATTAAATACAACAGTTGTTCATTTTATAACAACAAATCATTATGATAGTTCAACTAGTATTAAACCTGATCATATACTATATCTTTAGTACTTAGAATAGATATATTTAATAACAAATAGTAGTAGCCTAATGATAACATTAGAAAATCGTGAAACAAAACGACAAATTATTTGATTTGAGTTAAAATTTATTTTATATAATTAATATCTAAATATTTTTAAAAAAAATTCTATATATTTATTTTGGAAAATAAAAGATACAATGAATGACTGTCTTAAACTTAAAAAAAAAAAAAAAGATGAAGCTCAGTTCATCAATAGAATTTTTAATATTAATTTAATTACTTTATTTTTTCTGGGGTTTATACGCTTTTATTAAGTGTCAAATGATGATATTGTGTTTTTATTTCTTATCAATGCAAAATCAATCATTGGTTCCAAAACACTCTGATGATACTTATATTAAATCATTTCCAAAAAAAGCGTATTAATTATTACTATATTCTCATATGTAAATATTTATCATATAAAAATAAAGTCTAATAAAGTATTTTTTAAAATAAAATTATGATTTTTATTACTTTTTATTTAATAAATAATACAAAAACTCATATAAATTTGTCGCTCATATAAATTTGTCGGACTACCACGGTGTGTAATAGTATTAGTGCGCTGATGATGTACACGGCTTGTATTTATACACTATCGGAGATTTTGTATGTAGTATGTATGCATTTGTTTTTGTTTCTGAAATACCAAATATGTATGTATTTTATATGCATATTCGCAATTCGTCGCATAAGGCTTCACAATTTGCAAGTTTTTCTAAACAAAAATGGTGTTTGAAAGAGAAAAATTTAATAACATTTGTTAATTGAGTTCCTTTATGGTATTTAGAAATAAAAATTAATTGCCTGCTAATTGATAAAAAGTGGAAGAAAATTTGTAAGGCGAAAGTAATGTAACACACAACAAAACAAGGACAAGAAATCGTCTAATATGAAGAGGCTTTTACTGATAATTTGGCACAGCATTTGTTTCGTAATGCAGTAAAAAAACGTAGCATTCACATATGTAAATGTCTGTGGATCCATTCCTATTTTTTATATATAATATAAGTGTAAAGACAAGTTATTTATTTCCTACGTTATGCTTTTGTTTAGGTTGTTTAAAGTTATTCCTAAACGAAAAGCACTTAAATTTTACTTAAATTTCAATAATTTTAATCCAAGAAATACATATAATATTTACCATTTAATTTTATCGGACTTTATATTATTTCAGATTATTAAATTATACATCAGTTTATTTTGCTTATACCATATGCCATGTTTCATCGTAATATAGAAGAAGAGGAACTTTCTCCAAAAAAATCGAAATGTCTTAATAATGATTTAATAAACAATTTTAAATTAGGGAATGATATAATTAACGTGTCTCGTGCTAATCAGAGACCCTTCAATCATATCTTCGTTTGGTATAGGACAATAAATGAACAAATACGGTCTATGATGCAATCGGGAAGTACACAACAAAAACTTTTAATTGTTATGGACAATTATATTAGGTAAATAGTATTTTTAAAAGTCAAATCAAATCTTATATAAGGTTTTTTATTAGGTCGTTGAAGGCTAATTCAAATACATTCATACGAAATGCAAATAGATGTTTTTTGCTAGCAAAAACAATATCTTGTTCACTTTTTTTATTTAAAAATATCAACAGAACTTCCACGGAGGTGAGTTTTTAATATATGTGTATATATACATTTAGGGTTTTATAACGTTATTCAGATGATCAAAATTCAGATAATTTCAAATGCAGACGATTTCAAATTCCGATGATACAAAATTCAGATGATTCAAAATTTCAAACGAAAAATATTTTTTTTCGCGCAAAAATAATCAAATCTGAATTTCATCTGAACTTTTCGTCTGAATTCGAAGATATATTAGATATTAGAATATGAAGTTCGTTACACCTTACACCTCAGAACAGGAAATTATTTGTTATATCTTATTATATTGAATATGAATTTATATTTGAACTTTTTTATTTTTAAAGAAAATGCTAAAAAGCAAAGAATTTTAAATATCTGAATTTTGAAAATCTGAATTGAAATTTTCTGAATTTTGAAACATCTGAATTCTGAATTATCTAACATTTTTTATTTATCTGAATTTTGAACAACATGATTAATATCAGATTTTTGTGCACCACCCATACATTTATATGGATTAGATTCGCATGATTCAAAATTCTGCTTTTTAAATAATAGGGTGATCTAAATTAAGGCATATTACAATAATGGTAATTGTAAAAATAAAAATCGTATAAGATTAGGAGATTTTGTACTCTATCTAGTTCATTATACAATACCTCATATTTTATTTTCAAATGAATTCATTAAAGGTGGATTCATTGGTTTGTCGCTTTTAAGTCGAACTGATTTCTCTCAAGGCAGTTCATCGTTTCGTCTTAAAAGTGACGCGTATTTTATGATAATCTATCAAAAAAATAAAATAAAAAATCATAGAGTGTATATAAATAATTTTTAAAAAAATTTCTATTAGATATGACATGAAAATCAAAAAATTATATTTATTTTTGTTTTTTGACGTTTGTTTTTTATTCGATTGAAGTTTATTTTTGAATTTTCTGAAATCTGATAAAATTGTAAACAAATTCAATGCAAAATTGTGGTTGCTGGCAAAATAAAATATTTCCTATATCATTTCACTGTAGAATATTGTTGATTTTTCATTCATAAAGCAGTATACAATTGGTACTATTTCCATATTATTTCCGTAGTAATCCATGGATTGTATATAGTTGTCGGAAAATTCTTGGGATTATTTCAAATGTGCTATCTATAATCCATAATTTTGCGTCTACTAATAGTTTACTATTATTTCCTGTGGCCAAGACGACTACTCCACTAATGGCTCCGATCGACTTCTTGGAAAATACAAATTCTTCACCATCGACAAATTGTAGGTGAGATGGTAAGGTAATATCTTCCCTATGTGGGTTACCTATGAAATCCAGTTTTCCAAAATCCAGTAGCCAAAAATCCAGCAAAACAAAATCAGTGTTTTATGAACTAATATTCGGCGCCGAATATTAGTTCATAAAACACTTGTTTTCTAGGTAAGTTTTTTATTTACTGGGTAAGAAATAATATTCCCTAATGCACGAGCAGCATATTATTTCATACAAGACTTTTTTTCTGGGTAAGTTTTTTTACTGCATTAGGGAAATCCTGTTATTTGTTTTCGTTATATGTTTTTGTGTTGTGAAATAATAGTTTGTGTATCATCGAAATAAAATTCATTCATGCCGATTATGGAGTTCGATTGGATTTGATTTTATCGAATCGTTTCGATAAAATCGAACGTAGTCCATTAAGCAGTTCAATTGGATAAAATTTAGTCAATTATGTTGTTCGATTTTATCGTACTGTGAAAAAAAAAAATCCAATATTCTTTGGATGTATTTTTTTTATCGAATAGTCGCTTTTTCATAATTTTAAAGCTGTTTTTTTTTGGTTTTATTAAAAAGTTTTTATATAAATTATAAACCACATAAAATGTAAGTATAACAAATTAAATATAGTTAACTTGAAAATTATAGATACACTTTTGTTTCTCAAGGAGCAGTACAAACCCATTTACAAGCGGTCTACAATTTCAAAAATTGGTAGATTTAATCTTAATGGAACGGAATGAAGATATTGCCAGAAATTTTTCTTCCGATACAAATAAAACAGACAATAAAAAAGGTGGACTTCATTTTATTATTAGCAAAACCACTTTGTTTATTTATTAGACATAAAAAATTAGAAAATATTCTTTTGACACAATCTTAATTGCCTTATTCTTCATTTACTTTGGCAGTACTAGCTGTCACCCTTCGATTCGATTTAATCGAACAGCATAATAGGAAAATAAAATCCAATCGAACAACGATCGAAGCGTTTCGATAAAATCCAATGGAACTACATAATCGGCATGATTATAAAAATTTATAAAAATGGACATTTAAATGCAGAAATCCAATATGGGAAAGAATATGGTATTAATTGATGGCTACAGCTACCATTCTGAGAAAATATTTGAAAATGTTCAAAAAGGAAACCTCCCAGCTGTAAAAGTAGAGTTCCCACCATTAAATTAGAGACGGTAAAATTGATGTTATAAAAGGTTCAATACATCATTCACACACTCCTGAAGTTTTTGAAAAACAAGTATCAAATATTGCTGTAAAGGATTTAGCCGAAATCAAAGAAATCCGACCATCGCAAATTATTAGAGAGTCAATTGTAGAATGTGTATCTAACTGCACATTCTACAATTGACTTGCCTAATAAAAACGCACAGAACCAAAAAATTAATCGAGTTCGTTCACACAAAATTAAAGAACCTGATTGCCTAACAAACATTTCCATTCCACAAAATTATTCATTCCTAGAAGGAGAACTTTTTTTTCTGTAAAACATAATGATAACAAAAACAAAATTATAATATTAGGTACAAAGTCGTCTTTACAATTACATGCAGAAGCAAGGTGCTGGATATTAAATGTTACATTTTACGTTATACCTTCTATCATGCGCCAATTATTCAGCATACATGGAGTAATTCAGCAGCAAACTGTACCACTTGTATTTTGATTCATGTCCAAAAAGAGCAAAAATGCAAATGGCTATCTTCCTGCCATTTTTGTAAATTCAATCACAGAGCAATAATATAACAGAGGAACAAACCTGAACAAATAAAAGGTCGATTTTTTCCTCCATATAAAATGCAAATTTCTAATAGCTCCATTCTAATACATTCAAATGTGATATAGTTTAGTTACACCACAACCGCAAAGAGTGATACGAATACGAGAGAAATTGAAATTTTATGAGAGAGTTTTTTTGTTTTATGTTATTCTTTTTCTTTCTTATGGCCGAAATACATGCGCGTTTTTTCTATACCCGCCGCATGCGTCGGGGCTTGCGTTTATGCATACCAAATACACGATAAAGCATCTGTGTGCGGCAAAAATGGACAGTTTTTATTATAAAATACAAAATTCAAATAATAAAGAGGTAGCTAGATTTTTTCTTTTTATATTTAAAAATTGTTTCAGAATATCTTAGCAAATATTAAAAAAAAAAAAAAAATATTAATATATATAATTTTTTTGTAATTAGCGGCATTGATTCCGTGCGGCAAAATTGAAATAGAGACAACTTGCGCCGAACGCACGCGTTGCATAATTCCATGTATTTCATTACATAGAAACTCTATATGTTCTAATATTTTTTTGCCGCAACGCGTGCGAATAACGCACATGTATTTCGGCCATAAGCAGTAAAGCATAAGCAGAAATATTTTATGAAAATATTTTTTTGTTGGATAGCTAGAAAACGAAAAATAAAATTTAAAAAATAAAGAAAAATCTAAAAATAAAGAAAAATCTGTTTCTCATTTTTTACTTTCTTGTACTGCAGCTCCAGCTAGTGCAAACAAAACAAATACATTGAAACGTGGAGCCATTAGAAATATAAATTTATTTAAAATGCAAAAGAAGAAATAGTAATTTTTTTAAATCAGTTTGGCGGTCTGTTATATTTATCGTCTATGATTCAATGTAGTAAAATAAGACCTTTGTAGAAATGCTAACAACAACAGCATAGATTCCTCTTTGTTTGATGATTTATGGATTTTGTTTACAATTTCTCTCTTCATAAAAATTATATCTTAAAATTTAAATGTTTGTGTATGATGTGTATTTGTATTTTTGATACAAATAGTCTTGTATCTTGAGAAAGACTGTTTTGGTTATTTTATTTTTGATATGTAGAAAATTTCTGTTGACCCATCCTGTGTCCTCACTTCAGCACTTTGATTCCAGTTTAGATATTCAATTATTTTTCTTACATTTTCATCTAACTTTTTCTTTCTTAAAATATCTATTAGTTTGGAATGTTTTACTATATCGAAAGCCTTCTCAAAATCTATAAAACAGGTATGTATGTATATTGACGTTCATCTCATTACTATGTTGTCCTAATATGTTTAGCATAAATAGTGTACCCACCTCGTTTCTAAATCCAAACTGCGATTCACTGATGTCCTCTTCAAGTTTTTTATATATTCTATTATGGATTATATTCAAAAATATTTTCAGTCCATGTAGTCTCCACATTTCGATGCATTATGTTTTTTTGGTAATGTTATAAATGTCGATTTCAGCCATTCTTTCGGAATTGTACCTGACATACATATTGTTGAATAAATGTGTTAATGTTTTTATAGCTTCATCATTTAACAGCGTCAAAATTTCATTTGAAATTAGATCCGGACCAGCAGTAGAACGATTTTTGGATTTTTCAATAACATTTCTAACTTCATCTTCCAGTATAGTCAAATCATCTTCACTATCCACTGTTCCTTCTGATTCAGCTATTGCAATTCTGCTGTCTCCAAATAAATCACCAATATACAATCAAAAATAGTTCGGCCACCCTATTAAAAAAAATTGTCTCTTAGATTTACCATGGAGTCACATCGCCCTTACTTTTGATACAATCGTCACAACGTTTTGCCATGGTTTCTACGAGCTCATGACATTCATCTGGTCTGATTGAATCCCATATTTCGTGTTACTTTTTCTTTAATATGTCAACAGACTATCGGATTTTTTTCTGAGCTCTTTGTTCATTTTACCCCAAAGGGACTCTATAGGAGAGAGGTCTGGACTGCTCGATGGCCATTGCATTACAGGAATATTATTTTCAGAAAACTATTTTTTTGTACTTTTTGCAGTGTGGCAAGATGCGCCATCCTGTTGAAATAAAAATTCACCTTCTAGTGTTTGGAGAAGCAGACAGAACCATCAACAAGGTTTTGTGAAATGTTTTGATACTTAGATGAACAATCAACCAAGTGCAGACTGCCCACTCCTCTAGACGACATGCATCCCCAAATCATTATCTTAGCTAGAAATTTCACTGTTCTCTTCAAACAGTCCTTGTGAAAAGCTTCAATTGGAGTGCGAATAACTCTCTTTCGGCTATCTCCTAAGCACACTTCAAAAGTTGATTCGTAACTCCAAATAACAGTTCCATTGCCGGCGAGTCCAATTTTGGTGCTGTCTGCATCACTCCAACCGACGTTTTTTTTGCACAGAAGTCAGAAGTGGCTTCTCCTTTGCCTATTTTATAAAAAACAAAATATTTATAAATCATTTTGTAACTGAATTTTGATAAAAATTTACCTTATAGAATTTATATCCCAGCTTCTTCATAGATCTTATAGTTGTGCTCACAGAAAGTTTATTTTTTGTCATTTCGTTCCTCTTCAAACATATCTGAGATGATGATGCACCGATGCACGTCGATCCGTTTTACTTATTTTTTTTAAACAGCTCAAATTTATTGCAGTTAAGTGTCAATCCCACCAAAAACAGAAACAGATTTTTTTTTTTTTTTTTACTTTTCTGTTCAAGTTTTAACATTTGGTGGGATTGACCCTTTACTGATGAAGGACGACCAGTGTTTTTCTTTAAATCGGTTTTTCCAGTTGTTTTAAATAAATTTACAATATCTTGTACGCGAAACATTCAAAATACTTTCAATTTTTCGACAAGAGATTATAATTGATTGCCTAATATCGTTACTTAATGCTTTCCCCCGTGGCATCTTTTCGCTTTGCAAACCCGATTTATACTATATATCAACAGTAAATACCAAGTTTCATTAAATCGCACATATACGCGTAAAATGTATTGGGTTTTATAACGGAAAATCATACTGGCCGAACTTTTTGACTAATCAGTTAGGGCGGCCGAACTATTTTGGAGGAAAATGATATTTTTATTTTTTGTTTTGGTATATGCAGCAAAAACTATATTAAAACTATTTTAATATACAGGGTGTCCGGTTTGGGATGCTAATTCGTTAAGGGATGCTAATTCGTTAAGCTACAGGGTGTTTTAAAAAAAGTCCTTCGGAGAAGTAGATACAAGCACTTATTCAATTATAACTTCTAGCGTATTGAACCTAGAATATCCAAACTAGGGGCGTTTGATAGACAATTAATGTAACCGTTATTTTCACCGGTTGCCAGGTCTGCGTTAAATTGCGTTAAAGTTATGATTTTTTCAACAAAAAATGGGAACGATACAAAATCCCGAAAAAATTATTTAGTAAATAAATACCGGAATTTAAAATTTTAATACTTTTACCCACGTTTAGCGTTACCCAGAACCACGACGAGGACGTAGTGGGATAAAGTTCCATTTTTTAATATCTAATATTTTTTTTTGTTTTTTTTTTTATATATTTTTTTTTGTATTTTTTGTTTTTATATTTTTTTTTTGTATTTTTTATATTTTTTAATAGAAAAATAAAGAAAGAAATTCATTAATTCGAAGCAAAATAAACATCAATTAAAAATTAAATAAACCTAAAAAATATATAAAATTGATATTATGCCAGCGCAATATTCATTGCTATTGATTTCAAGAAATCGATTTCATTCATGGTTTCCTTATTATCCATAACTAATTTTATTTTTTTATTTTTTTCCATAACTTTCTTGCTTTTTACAAGATTCTCTCCTGATTTAACCTTTTCTATATTAGTTATTGCCAGAATCAATTCTTTTGATAAATTTGTGATCAACTTATATACTCCGGCATTCTTTTTCCCAACGACCACTTTTAAGCGTATAAGCTATAAGCCATGCCTCGACACTATTTTGTGTACGGGGATAATTTGGATCAGATATATCCCCTACCACAGACCAGAATTTTGGTTCGTATTGTGGTTCATAGCTTGGATGCTTGCCAGTAATGTAGTTTGTTCGAAACCATTTTGCTATTTTCTTAGCATCAGCATCGTTAAGTGAAGCGTATATAGCAACCAAAACTAGTCGTACTACGGTTCCGCCAATATAGCCATGCAAAGAAAAAAGTTGATGCATAATACTAGGAACGACATAAAAAGTTCAGTATATAAGCCAACATTTAGCTTCTCCAAGCAGTTTTAGGCTGTGTTGTGTACCCAATATTATTATTTTTTCGTTTCTTTTAAGACGAATAACTGACCCTCCAGATATTTCAAATTTTCTGGAATAATAATATCTTTCAAACATTCTGGTTCCTTTAAATTTATAATGTCTGATCGAGCTCTACTAATTTTCACTTTTTGTGCCCCTTTAGATAGCAAGTACTCGGCTATGTGAATCAGTTTCAACAATAGAATCACGTATTATTTGCGATTTATCACGTATTATGAGCTTTATTCATTACGTGATTATTGTCTTCAAGAATAGTTACTAGACGAGCCTTACAAAAGTGACTTCCTGTTCGCACAGCACCAATTAAATGTTTTTTTTTTTCTAAGTGATATATGTAACCATTTACCGCTATTTTAATTTTTCCTTTTTTTGTTTTTAAAATTTCCACTTTCATATTCAAGTTTAATATGTAATAATAATAACTATTAAAATAACCGTTGCGGCTACGCGGTGATAAGGATATAATAATAACTAACAAGTAACAACAGTAAGCTAACAAAGTAGGCTAATTTGTTTTATAAGTTATTTAGTACATATATCAAAACAAATTAGGTAGTTATTTTATTAATGAATAACTTTACCTCTTATTACAGCTCATGAATGAATTTACAAAAAATGTAATTATGTAGAATTCATAATAAATATTTAATAGGTAGATGAAGTTGGTGAAAAATTTCCAAATTTATATTGATAATTCCTATACCTCTTATACATGTACCTAAAATTCCATTGTTATTTATACCTTATTAAATATTTTCGATAAGAATCAGAAAAAATAATCTTAATTGTAAATCCTAAAATTATATATTTTGTGCATTTCAAAAATTATTGAAAAATCAAATTTTTGCCATCCTGTAAAAAATACTTGATTACATATATGAGAAAAAGGTTTCAATGTTCGCCATACGATTGAATGATTTTTTTATACTTTGTCTATGGCTTTACATATGTAAAACCGTTGCAAATATAAAGTAGAGTAATCTCGGAATGGCTGCGGCAGTTTTGGTGTTTAAATTCGGGATTTTGAAAAGCAGGCTCGTGTACCCAACCCAAAAAAAATTAATCATATTTTGGAAAAATGCCACTTTTCTCAAAATTTTGCCGGGTGTAAATTTTTTTTAAATTTGATTTGGATGCGTCATAGTGTTAGCTACGAAATCGCCATACAAAGCTTTTACCTGCGACTTCTGGTTTGCCCAGTAGAAAGGTAAACCAAAAGTCGCAGTCGTTAAATTGCGTTAAAGTTATGATTTTAAGAATAATTCTTTCAGATTTCATAACAATGCTTGTAATATCTTCTTTCAAATGTTTGCTGATTAAAAAAACAACTCCTTTTCTATGCTGTTGGTCATCAGCATACTTCCCCGCATCCTTTCCAATGAACTTGTCAACACCTAAGCGACTGCAGATTTTCTAATTTTTCAGCTTGAAGCAAACTTCTGACATTCCATGTACCAATTTTTATATTGTTTTTATCTTTTTTATGTAATAATGTTTTACTAAGGAATATTTTCATGAAGTGGTTTCCCGTTGCCTTCCTCATGTCTATAATTTCAAATTCGTTTAATCAACTCGTAACCTAAAGAATTGCCGGGTCTAATTTATGTATTTGTCTGGACAATATTATTATTGTTTGGTATTTAAATGTTAATATTTGTTTCGTGTTTATCAATATCGACACTGCTTGGCGCTGTTTTCCCCTTTGATCCTATTGAATGTTTTCTTTGTATAGTACTACTATTAGATCTTGTTTTAGAAGCCGTGTTTTTTGGTATCTTTCCACTTACTTTAGCAACATCAATTTGGGGATCCAGGTCTTTTACTATTACTATAGTATTACTATAGGTATCTGCTTATCAGCTTGAATTTTGCCAATTCTTCTGGTATATCTGATGTCAGAATAAGCGATTGAATTTGTACAAAATCATGTTATTTTTTTTATTATTTCTATCGAATCCTTAGATAATGGAACTAAGGATGCCCTACGTAGCTGTTTTTACACTATAAAGTGAATTTCATTTTGAAGATTTTTCTGTTTTATTTTGCTCTTTCACTCCTCAAGACTGTACCCTACTTAAGCGAAATAATGTTGTCTCTGTCTCTGATAAAAATGTGCTCAGTGTAGCCAACATACCTAAAAATGTAACAGCTAGAAATTTATTTCAATACATTTTTTTAAAAAACCTAAGCATCTAGTATAATTTTTTAAAAAAAATCTAGTTTTTTTGCTTCTGTAGTTCCACACTGATATTCGGTTTGTTTACGTCAATTTTTTTTTAATTTTAGATGAAAATTTGTAAAACCGAAAATATTTTAGTGAAAAAATTAATAAACTGAATGTTTTAAAAATATCTTAAGTAAATCCTTAAAAGTAAGGTCTATTCTTGTCAGAAATATTAATAATTTCTACAATAATTGTTAGATTTTTTTTTTTGTTTACATAAACAAGATTGATTTCAACCAATCATATCAATGTGGGTACAGCGGCATTGGTGGCGGTTATATAATTTTCGGCGGGCGCCACTCAATATGTAAAGTGGTTGAAAGTGAGATTCGAGCTTTCGAACATGTTCTCGAAAAAAATGATATATCAATTTTAAGATCACAGTATTTAAAAAAAAATCAAATAAATTGTCTAAATAAAATGAAGTCAATTTTCAAACAGATCACATGTCCAAATTGATCATTTTCCATGATCAATTGAAAAATACCTCAATACGAGGTATTTCTTTATGTCTAAGAAAATTTCAGAGAGAGAATGTATTAGATCTAAGTTCACAAAATTAATTTTATTGAAAGTAAATTGAAAATATAAAAAACGTAACCATAATTATTATTTTTTTTATTTATTTTAAATTTATTATTATTTATAGAAGAATATTCATACTAAATAAATTATTATATCATTTTTGTTTTTGATACATTAATTGTTTTTCTATTAGCAGTGACAATGCCCCTATTCCGCCCCCATAAATCTACGTCAATGGAGAAACTTACACATATACAAGTGAGTGCAATAGTATGCGTAAAAATCTTCAATTTTTTTTCTAGGTACTACATCCTTAGTTCCATTATCTAAGATCGAATCTCTCTGTTAATTTTTCAATCAGATCTCCTTGATGTATTATCTGTTCGTTTAATTTCAAAACTGTTGTTTTTTCGGTAATTAATAGCAGATTATTAGCAAGTTCGTCAATTGTTTCACGCAATTTTGTATTATTTGATTTTGTTTCAGAAACTAAATTGGCTACTTCTGATTTAACACTATTTATTTCTTATTTCAGCAATATCAGCTGAAGAAGCTGGATTGGCCATTGCAATTACCAACAATTCTTTTAATTTTATACTTTTATTAGCTTTACTTTTGTTGATTTGACTCTGTATTACAGACTGGAATATTTTTAATTACATCCACCAATATCTACACTATATAATTTTCTTTATTACATCCACCAATATTGACAACTTCTTATATATAAAGTATAATTAGATTTTAAAATCGATGGATTGGTTATATATAAATGATTTAATTAAATATAGTGTAATATAATTTGGTTTTAATATAGCTGAATTAATTTAATATAAATGATTTAATTAAATATACTATATAATATAATTTGTAATTATTTAATATTATAAATGATTATTAACCCAACTACGATGTTGTGGTTTCAGGTTTACTACAGCACAGCTTTTATTCTGCTTGCAGGTTACGTACAAATTATCTGACGGGTATATATTTTTTTTTAAATTTGTAAAATGTCACTGCAGCGCATATTACGTGGGAGTCAAAAATTTGCATCAACTTGAATTTAATTGATGATGAACTATCAGGACTCCCCGACACCACTAATGCTGCAACTGGTGAGAAAATCTTCCGAAACATCATCAACCGTGCCACCAAACGATTTGTTCCAATGGTGCAGAATTAAGAAGGTAATACCTAATTTCTCACCTGAAGTCGCGCAAGTACAGGCACATCGCGACCAACTCCGAACCACAGACCCTAGCTATGCACGAATAGTTGAACTCACGCGCGACATCCATAAACGAGTTGCCGATCACAGACGCTCTATATGGTTAGGCCATCTCTAGAGGAATGCTCGCTGGGATCCAAGAAACTATAGTCTGCGATTAAAGGTTTGTCTGGAACGCGCCAACCGCCAAATAAATCGGCGATTACCTTCAACGATCGCCAATACAACAACAGCCAAAGATGTGCCACGCAATTTTGTCGGCAATTTATTGATCAGCCACCTACTCAGGACAAATCTATTAGTCCGATTGTCCGGAGGCTCAAAGCTCTTAAGCCCGTGAATGAGTCGTGCGTTTTCAGTGCCTTTGAAGTTCAAGAAACCATCCGAAAAGCAAAACCTTCCAAGGCGCTAGGTCCTGAGGGTATTTCCATGGTCATGTTGAAAAAACTAAACATTTTTAGTCTTGAATTCTTAACCAAGATCATCAACTTGGCCATTGGTACCTTCGTCATTCCGCACATATGGAAGGTCGCCATAGTTATTCCAATCCTGAAACCTGGCAAACCGTCCCACGATGGCAGCTCATACCGGTCAATATCGCTACTATCTCCGTTAGCCAAAATCTTAGAAGCTCTGCTTCTACCAACCCTCCAACGACACCTGGAATTGGCTGACCACCAACATGGTTTCCGGAGACATCGCAGCACTACCACCGCTCTTACAGAGATAACGGCCAAAATTGCAGATAGTCTTAACCATCGTCGACCGCACTGGCGTACCGTAGTCGTGGCACTGGACCTGTCGAAAGCTTTCGACACAGTGTCACACTCCACCTGCTCAGGGACATTATGGCAGGAGTGCTGTAGAATTAAGAAATACACGTTCACACCACCGTAAGCTTAAGATGGGCGTGCCACAAGGCGGGATCCTCTCCCCCATCTTATTCAACTTCTACATATTATTTCTGCCTCCACCACCACCAGATGTAAGCGTGATTTTATATGCAGATGACTGCACTATTGCTGCGTCTGGTTTAGACATAAGCACTGTGACAGGTAGGATAAATTCCTACCTATCTGATTTTGCGCACTTCTTTAATGAGAGAAAACTCCATCTAGCCTCACAAAAATCCTCGGCCACACTATTTACCACCTGGACCAAAGAAGTGAAACTCATACTAAATGCACGCATAAATGATGAGATCATCCCGACCGTCAACAATCCGAAGATCTTAGTAGTAACCTTTGATTGCTTACTTACATTTTCTAAACATGCCAAATCTGTGTGTAATAAATTGAATGCAAGAAATAGAATACTAAGAGCGCTAGCTGGAACCACCTGGGGGAAAGATAAAGAAATTGTCATCATTATTTACAAAGCCATTGGCCGCTCTATACTGAATTACGCCGCCCCAGTCTGGTCGTCGTTCTTGAGCGATAAGCAATGGCGAAACCTCCAAGCTAGACAGAACACCGCTCTACGAATCGCCACGGGTTGCCACTCCGTCACGCAACCCGACCATCTACACGTGGAAACGGAAATGCTACCTGTGAGACCGCACAATGAGCTGCTCTCTAGGCAATTCCTATTAGCATGCCACAACCCCGTCCACCCGGTTCATGAATTAACTACACGTACAATGCCTCCGCGATGTATACGCCCTGATATCAGGTCGTATAACGAGAGCATCACTCCAGTCGTTCCGACCACCTGGAATAATGACACCTTGAAGAGGGCGCTTACACACATCCACACGGAAACGGTTACAGCATCCATCGACTCCTACAAATTAAACAAAGTTCTTGGCACCAGATCACCACCAATTGACCCTAGTGAAAAAACCCTCCCCAGGACTACTAGGACAACCCTGGCACAACTTCGCTATTACTGGTGTCAAATGCTTCGCTGTCCAGACTGCCACGATGCTAACCACCTGTTTAATTGTACTAACAATACCACAGACCTAACTGCACTTGACCTATGGCTACGCCCACCAAGGTAGCCATATTCTTAGGCCTGCCGGTATAACACCAGCTCACCGTAAATTTCCATCTCTTATAGTAGTTATTTTGCTTAAATCTGCATGGCTTTTGCTTGCTTTACATACTTTTTAAGTCTAAGTAATTAGAATGCTTAATAATTATTTGTTATTTATTATTTAGTAGCAATATAGGAATAGGACTGGACCCAGTAATTGTATGGGGGGTCTTTTTAATCTATTTTCAGATCTGACGTTGCTACAACAACAACAACCACCAACCAATTTGAAAATAGATTAAAAACTTTTGTTCAACTTTTTAATCCTTTTTAATAATTTATTTTTGGTTTTCACTTTTTAATAATATAGCTTGTAATTATTTATAATTTTAATGCAATTTTATTCATAAATATATAATATTTTCTTGGAGCGCAAAAAAACTTGTCTTTTCAGTACCAGTGTTACCATATATAATTTATTTTAATTAATTATATCAAAAATATTAATTTGTACATTTTTAAATATAATATATAAATATTTGCGTGATCGGATTATTGCCCACACGAAAATTCCCCACAGACAGTATTGCACACATGATTAATGCCCACACAGAATAATGCCCATATAGACAAAAGCCCGGGATCCGGTCATTATCTTGCTTTTCAAAATCTTGTTTTGGTTAAATATCTTGCTTTTCAAAATCTTGCTTTTCAAAATCTTGTTTTTCAAAATCTTGTTTTTCAAAATCTTGCTTTCCATAATCTTGTTTTTCAAAATCTTGTTTTTCAAAATCTTGCTTTTCAAAATCTCGCTAGATGCTTGTTAAAACAAGATTTCATGGGAACCCATAATCTTCAAGATTTAACGATACTGCTCAAATTTCGTTTCCGTTAGATTTTTTAAAATAAAAATATTTTTCTGTGTCCTGACGATTTAATAAAATTGCTTTTATTTGAGCTTCTTTTTTTTTAAATTTTTTTTTTTCGGCACACGCTCGCCTGATCTCGTTTGTTCGATTTTTATTTTTACTATTATATATATGTTACCGTTAAAGTTCAGAATTCAGTTAATGTTAACAATACCTAGTTAATGTTAAATTAACTGGTGATTTCAGGTAATGTTGAAAATTAGTAATATGTTTCCAACTATAACTAGTTAATGTTAACATTGACTGATCGTCGATAGGTATTCTGAGAAATTTTATATTTTCTTTATTTTTACGACACATCCTAAAAATAAAGTACACATCCTTGTAGAGCATTTAGAATTGCAGTTACATTTTCGGTATCCTTGCCCTTTTCCAAAAACTGAGATGTTGCAGTTTGTAGTAGACTTATTTCATCCTGAGGAATTTATTTCATATACTGAAGGACAAGTGACAACTAATTTTTACCCACAAAATAAATTCTTACATGCAGTGGTAAACTGTACTTATGGAAAACTGAATGGGCTTCTCTGATTATGATGAAAAAACTTTTTTCTAAAAAAAATTCCGTACATTAACCGTTAATATCAACAATAACTAGTTAAAGTAAGAAATTAAGATTTTATTCGCACTTTAACTGGAAAGTTTAGTTAATGTTAACATCGACTAGGTAATGTTGACATTAACGTATTTCGTACTTTAACGGTAACATATATATTCCTTTGCCAACTCGGAAATTAATTTATAGGTACCGATGTGTGGCTTTTCCACAATTACTTGTATGCCTATGCCAAGCAATTGAAGAATGAACAATGAAGAGTACAAACAAAATTCAGTAATATTAGTTTTTCTTTTCAAAATCTTGCTTTTTGTTTTAAAATATTGATAATATTATTAATTCGCGCGCGCGAATTAATAATATTATCAATATTTTAAAACAAAAAGCAAGATTTTGAAAAGCAAGATTTTGAAAAGCAAGATTTTGAAAAGCAAGATTTTGCAAAGCAGGATTTTGAAAAGCAAGATTTTGAAAAACAAGATTTTGAAAAGCAAGATTTTGAAAGCAAGATTTTGAAAGCAAGATTTTGAAAAGCAAACAAATGACCCCAACCCCGCGCGCGAATTAATAATATTAACAATATTTTAAAACAAAAAGCAAGATTTTGAAAAGCAAGATTTTGAAAAGCAGGATTTTGAAAAGCTTTTCAAAATCTTGCTTTTCAAAATCTTGTTTTTCAAAATCTTGCTTTCCATAATCTTGTTTTTCAAAATCTTGTTTTTTAAAATCTTGTTTTTCAAAATCTTGCTTTTAAAAATCTCGCTAGATGCTTGTTAAAACAAGATTTCATGGGAACCCATAATCTTCAAGATTTAAGGGATCCTATCATTTTATTGTTTATGAAAAGCTTGTTTTGCTCAAAAATCTTGCTTTCCAAAATCTTGTTTTTCAAAATTTTGTTTTTCAAAATCTTGTTTTCAAAATCTTGTTTTTCAAAATCTTGTTTTCAAAATACTGCTAAAATCTTGTTTAAACAAGATTTTCCCCAAAAAGCTGCCAGAACCCATATTCTTAGCCCAACTCCTCCTAGAATTAACAACGTTAATTTAAAATAAAAAAAAAACTTTTTTTAGTATTTTTGATTTTGTATGTATATTTACTAATAACCTAGGCTTACAAAACTATTCAATTCATTAATATTTAATTAAATAAAATAAATAAATTAAACAAAAATAATTCTTCATGAAAATAAAAAAAATTATGAAAATAAATATTTTACGAAACTATTCAATTTAAATAAAATTAATACTTCATTAAAATAAAATAAAATATATAAATGAAACAAAAATAATACTTCATAAAAATAAAAAAAATTATAAAAAAAAAATATTTAAAAAATAATTATGCCAGTGAAATATTCACAGCGATACTGTTAAGGAAAATTAATATTTCTGTGTCCTGCCGATTCAACACAACTGTTTTTAATTGTGCTTCTCTCTTTAATAAATTTTTTTTTTTAGGTTCGCGCTCGCCTGATCTAATTTTTTCTATTTTCATTTTAACAACCATATACTCTTTTGCCAACTCAGAAATTAACTTATAGCTGCCGATGTGTGGCTTACCCACAATCACTTGGATACGTCTATGCCAAGCTTCTAAATTATTTGATGTCCTTGGCAAGTCTCCATCTATGGCATCTGCTATTGACCAAAATGCAGGATGATATTTAGGATTTGGCACGCGAGCTTTAGACTTACCTGATATATAATTTTCACGAAACCATGTTGCAATTTTTTTTCCATCATTATCAAGCGTATTATATAGTTCCAAAAAATAATTTGGGATATCCTCAGGTGGTACAAATGCAAGCGCCGTTAATTTACGCATATCAGTACTAAACTGTACCGAGTTTCCGTATTTAGCTGACAACTTTTCTTTTTGAATTTTGCGCCACACTATCTGGCCTAGGTGGAACAGACAACCCTTAAAAATCGCATTAGGGAAGTATATTTTAGCAGCTGCTACACTTGCCTTTTCAAAATCTGCAATTATCCGTTTTGGATTTAAATGAATGCCGTAATTTCAAGCTGCGAGCAATATTTCATAAAACATTTCACTGTATGATTCGGTATTTTTATGTGTCATCAGGCAATATAAAAGTGGCACAGTTTCGCTGTTTATTCTACCATGGATTGTATAAAGTTGCTGGAAAATGACTGGCACGATCTTAAATGTTCCATCCATTAACCAGCAATCAGCTTCTGACAAAAGTTCCAGATTGGATTTTGACCCCAATAAAATAATTTTTGAATTATTAAAATTTTTTTCTACTAAGACAAATAATTCACCTTCAACATATTTCAGAATATTAGGAATACATATTTCATTTATTGATGTAGGTTCTTTTAAAATTTCAGTATTCCGAACTCTTTTAATTTTTAATTTTTGTGCTTTTTTAGAAGGCAAATTTACTCTACTATTTTTCGGACATTCCACAACACTATTTCGTATTATTTGCGATGGTTGAATTTCCAAAGTTTTTGCAGCTAGCTTCACGTACGTATTTATTTGGCAAACGTGTTTTTCAGATGCTATAGGGTCATGGCTATGCTTTGATGGGCCCTTAATTATATTATGCTGATTATTTGAGTCAACTAATTTCGTATTTACGCGACTTTTGCAAAAAAGGCTCTTGTTTTTTTGGCATATCCATCTAAAAACACCTTTCCACTGTCTTTCCAAATGATAAATGTATCCATCAATAACTAACATATCATTTCCTTTATTTGATTTCACAACTGAAATTTCCATTATGTACACTGGTTTTATTTATATTTACTTTACTTTGAATAAAATTGTTAAAAATTACTTCCCTAAAGTTACTTTGCAAAAAAATTATCTATGACTGTTCTATTATTGAAAATAAAAAAAGAAATTTCATAACCGGGAATTCAAAGAAACAAAGAAATTTCATAACCGGGAATTCCCTATTTAAATAGTGAAACGCAGTTTTGAAATTGAAGAGTTTCAGTAATATCTTTTGCTTTTTGTTTTATAATACCAATATTTTAAAACAAAAAGCAAGATTTTGAAAAACAAGATTTTGTAAGCAAGATTTTGAAAAACAAGATTTTGAAAACAAGATTTTGAAAAACAAGATTTTGAAAACAAGATTTTGAAAACAAGATTTTGAAAAGCAAGCAAACGACCCTAACCCAGATTTAACGATACTGCTCAAATTTCCTTTCCGGGATCCGGTCATTATCTTGCTTTTCAAAATCTTGTTTTGGTTAAATATCTTGCTTTTCAAAATCTTGCTTTTCAAAATCTTGTTTTTCAAAATCTTGTTTTTCAAAATCTTGCTTTCCATAATCTTGTTTTTCAAAATCTTGTTTTTCAAAATCTTGCTTTTCAAAATCTCGCTAGATGCTTGTTAAAACAAGATTTCATGGGAACCCATAATCTTCAAGATTTAACGATACTGCTCAAATTTCGTTTCCGTTAGATTTTTTAAAATAAAAATATTTTTCTGTGTCCTGACGATTTAATAAAATTGCTTTTATTTGAGCTTCTTTTTTTTAAAATTTTTTTTTTTCGGCACACGCTCGCCTGATCTCGTTTGTTCGATTTTTATTTTTACTATTATATATATGTTACCGTTAAAGTTCAGAATTCAGTTAATGTTAACAATACCTAGTTAATGTTAAATTAACTGGTGATTTCAGGTAATGTTGAAAATTAGTAATATGTTTCCAACTATAACTAGTTAATGTTAACATTAACTGATCGTCGATAGGTATTCTGAGAAATTTTATATTTTCTTTATTTTTACGACACATCCTAAAAATAAAGTACACATCCTTGTAGAGCATTTAGAATTGCAGTTACATTTTCGGTATCCTTGCCCTTTTCCAAAAACTGAGATGTTGCAGTTTGTAGTAGACTTATTTCATCCTGAGGAATTTATTTCATATACTGAAGGACAAGTGACAACTAATTTTTACCCACAAAATAAATTCTTACATGCAGTGGTAAACTGTACTTATGGAAAACTGAATGGGCTTCTCTGATTATGATGAAAAAACTTTTTTCTAAAAAAAATTCCGTACATTAACCGTTAATATCAATAATAACTAGTTAAAGTAAGAAATTAAGATTTTATTCGCACTTTAACTGGAAAGTTTAGTTAATGTTAACATCGACTAGGTAATGTTGACATTAACGTATTTCGTACTTTAACGGTAACATATATATTCCTTTGCCAACTCGGAAATTAATTTATAGGTACCGATGTGTGGCATTTAAAATTGCAGTTACATTTTCGGTATCCTTGCCCTTTTCCAAAGACTGAGATGTTGCAGTTTGTAGTAGACTTATTTCATCATGAGGAATTTATTTCATATACTGAAGGACAAGTGACAACTAATTTTTACCCACAAAATAAATTCTTACATGCAGTGGTAAACTGTACTTATGGAAAACTGAATGGGCTTCTCTGATTATGATGAAAAAACTTTTTTCTAAAAAAAATTCCGTACATTAACTAACCGCTAACCGTTAATATCAATAATAACTAGTTAAAGTACGAAATTAAGATTTTATTCGCACTTTAACTGGAAAATTTAGTTAATGTTAACATTGACTAGGTAATGTTGACATTAACGTATTTCGTACTTTAACGGTAACATATATATTCCTTTGCCAACTCGGAAATTAATTTATAGGTAGCGATGTGTGGCTTTTCCACAATTACTTGTATGCCTATGCCTAGCAATTGAAGAATGAAGAATACAAACAAAATTCAGTAATATTAGTTTTTCTTTTCAAAATCTTGCTTTTTGTTTTAAAATATTGGTAATATTATTAATTCGCGCGCGCGAACATATATATTCCTTTGCCAACTCGGAAATTAATTTATAGGTAGCGATGTGTGGCTTTTCCACAATTACTTGTATGCCTATGCCTAGCAATTGAAGAATGAAGAATACAAACAAAATTCAGTAATATTAGTTTTTCTTTTCAAAATCTTGCTTTTTGTTTTAAAATATTGGTAATATTATTAATTCGCGCGCGCGAATTAATAATATTAACAATATTTTAAAACAAAAAGCAAGATTTTGAAAAGCAAGATTTTGAAAAGCAGGATTTTGAAAAGCTTTTCAAAATCTTGCTTTTCAAAATCTTGTTTTTCAAAATCTTGCTTTCCATAATCATGTTTTTCAAAATCTTGTTTTTTAAAATCTTGTTTTTCAAAATCTTGCTTTTAAAAATCTCGCTAGATGCTTGTTAAAACAAGATTTCATGGGAACCCATAATCTTCAAGATTTAACGATACTGCTCAAATTTCGTTTCCGTTAGATTTTTTAAAATAAAAACATTTTTCTGTGTCCTGACGATAAAATTGCTTTTATTTGAGCTTCTTTTTTTTAAAATTTTTGTTTTTTTTCGGCACACGCTCGCCTGATCTCGTTTATTCGATTTTTATTTTTACTATTATATATATGTTACCGTTAAAGTTCAGAATTCAGTTAATGTAACAATACCTAGTTAATGTTAACATTAACTGGTGATTTCAGGTAATGTTGAAAATTAGTAATATGTTTCCAACTATAACTAGTTAATGTTAACATTAATTGATCGTCGATAGGTATTCTGAGAAATTTTATATTTTCTTTATTTTTACGACACATCCTAAAAATAAAGTACACATTCTTGTAGAGCATTTAGAATTGCAGTTACATTTTCGGTATCCTTGCCCTTTTCCAAAGACTGAGATGTTGCAGTTTGTAGTAGACTTATTTCATCCTGAGGAATTTATTTCATATACTGAAGGACAAGTGACAGCTAATTTTCACCCACAAAATAAATTCTTACATGCAGTGGTAACCTGTACTTATGGAAAACTGAATGGGCTTCTCTGATTATAATGAAAAAACTTTTTTCTAAAAAAATTCCGTACATTAACTAACCGCTAACCGTTAATATCAATAATAACTAGTTAAAGTAGGAAATTAAGATTTTATTCGTACTTTAACTGGAAAGTTTAGTTAATGTTAACATTGACTAGGTAATGTTGACATTAACGTATTTCGTACTTTAACAGTAACATATATATTCCTTTGCCAACTCGGAAATTAATTTATAGGTAGCGATGTGTGGCTTTTCCACAATTACTTGTATGCCTATGCCTAGCAATTGAAGAATGAAGAGTACAAACAAAATTCAGTAATATTAGTTTTTCTTTTCAAAATCTTGCTTTTTGTTTTAAAATATTGGTAATATTATTAATTCGCCCGCGCGAATTAATAATATTACCAATATTTTAAAACAAAAAGCAAGATTTTGAAAAGCAAGATTTTGAAAAGCAGGATTTTCAAAAGCAAGATTTTAAAAAGCAAGATTTTGAAAAGCAAACAAATGACCCCAACTCCACAGAAAAATTAATTTTTCTGAGCAGTATCGCTGTAAATATTCAACTGTCATAATTTTAATTTTTATATTTTTTTTCATGAAGAAGTTTTTTGTTCAATTTTATTATTTCATCATTTCATGAAGAATATTTAATTTATTTTTGTAATAACTAGGTAATAAGATTTTTAATAAATATAAAATTATAATAAAATAAAATGATTTTATTTTAAAAAATCTAAATGAAACGAAATTTGAGCAGTATCGTTAAATTTTGAAGATTATGGATTCCCATATGAAATCTTGTTTTAACAAGCATTAGCAAGATTTTTAAAAACAAGATTATGGAAAGCAAGATTTTGAAAAGCAAGATATTGAATCAAAACAAGATTTTGAAAAGCAAGATAATGACCGGATCCCTTTTTTATCTCTAAATTCTCTAATTTCCCACATTCCAAGTGCCAATAGTTATTTTTGTGTTACTGTTTTTGTTGTATTTCCAATAATTTGGAAATAAATTATGAATTATTTTTAAAAAGGTTTGTTTCACCTACGGACTCAAAGGTGATTTTAGTTGTCACTATCAAACGAAAAAATGTCTATTAATGTTATTCTATTAAAATTTTAATTTATAAACAAAGTGTCAAAGTATCAGGTAGGATTCTCTATCTAGATATCGAGTATAACTATAATAGAGTAAAAATATCGATCACGATTCTAGAAAAAAAAAACTTCAAATCATAGCAGTCGATTGCAATCGAATTGAAATTTTTAAAAAATTGTAATAGTTTTTACTACAATTTGAAATGGCACAATGTCAAATATTGGTAGTTTGAAACATTTTTTTTTTTTTTTTGATAAGGATTTTCGTTAATTGTGTAGGGTAAAATAAATATAAATAATAAAAAAAAATAGTCTAGAAAGGAGTAGTAATTAATTATTGATATTATTATTATCATCTGACGACGATGAAGAATGTATTTCCAGCAATCCATTGGCTTTGGATAACACAACTGAATTTTTATTTAACAATTAAATTTGCGCTTCTTTACCTATGACTACAAAATAAATTTATATTAGATTCAAAATGAGATTTCGATTTACAAAAGAAGAATTTATTTATGTGTTAAATAAATTGGATAATCTGTAAGGTCATTTATCATCATCAATATTGGCAGCTACTTTCGCTTTAGCTAGTGGATGATACCAACATTTCATTTTTTTTTTGGTTGATTTTATTGCAATTCGTCCTATAAATAAAACAAGTATATAAAATGACATTATATTCACCATAACAGTTTGTGTATACCGCATTCATTAATTTTTTTTTATTAAAATATCAATAATAATTGTTTTTTATATTTACATACATTATTTCTAAAATAATATACTATTTTCCAAAAAAAAAAAAACATAAAAAAGCGACCACTCGATATCAAAATATGTATCGAATGAAATTATCGTTTGAATGCTCGATCAATCGAGTGCTATCATCCCAAATACCACAAATTTCGATATCCTATACTCGATATCTAGTGAGAGAATCCGACCCCAGTTAAATCGGTAAAGCCGTTTAGGAACTATGCCCAGGTAAGGAAAACATGAATTGTAAATTCAATAAAAGGAAAGAAAAAAGATTTCCATTAACAAATGAAGCATTTATGTATGTGTTGAATAAATTTGATAATCTGCAAGGTCATTTATCAACTTCAATACCAACAGAATTACAGTTCGCAGCTTATTTTATCCTATTAATAAAACAAGTATTCGTCCTATAAAATAAAACAAGTATATAAAATGACTTTTACCCCATGATAGAAGTCGACTCGACTTTGACAATTTGGTATGATAGAAGTGGCCCAAACACTCGTCGGCGAGAGTTTTAGCGAATATTCGGTATGATGGAAGTCGCTCTCGACTCGCTTTTTGGCGACTACAGTCGCCGTTTTATTCGACCAGAAATTTTTGGGTGACTAGTACAAATTTATATAAAAAAGTTTGAATTTTTTTTAAAAATGATTTTTAAGTTATTCACCCCTCGACCGACGACTAATTTGGTATGATTGAAGTCGCCTCGCTATTAGGCGAGTCGAATGTTAAAAAAAACGGCAACTCGTTGCTTATTATTTTGCTTCATTGGCAGCACAGGTGTTTTTGACATTAATTTTGAAGTTTTTATTTAAATTTTTTGAATTTTATTTTTATGGTGTAGAATTTAAATTTAAAGTAAAATAATTTTTATAAAAAAAACTGTGTTACAATAGCGGGGCGACTTACATCATACCAAATTATTCGTCGGTCGAGTCGAATGGCGAGGCGAGTCGAGAGGCGACTAGCGAGGCGAGAGTCGAGTCGACTTCTATTATAGGGGTGTATATAATTTAGATAATTATTTTCAATTTTTGTTGCATAAAATACAGTCTAGAATCTTGTTAATTTATCGCACTTCCACAATAGACAATCTAAAAAAAAAGTTGCAGATAATATCCTATATGTATGACATTTATTGTAAGAAATGTATGATTGCCGATTCGATTTCTTTGCGATAATTTAATATTAATATTGTTTAAGAATGTACAAAATGTAGTGTATATTAATATTTTTTATTATTTTATTTCAGACACATGAGTACTTGCTTAAAATATGTGAACTTTTAAGTTTTTACACATTTTTGGAATTAAAATATTCTTCAAAATTCAATTCATCAAAATTGATCATAGCAGAAAGAATTTCATCTAATTATGACATACATCTAAAGGTAAATACTTATATTAGAGTAGCTTCTAGTATTTAATTTTAGGTAATTTTTTTTGCATTACTAAACGTTTTAAGTGCATTTTTTTATTCCTTTTGTAATATTCAATGTATTTATTTAGATACACATTTTAAATATCGATAATATTAAATAGTTTTTCCAATCTTTATTACTATTTCGTATTGTCCCTCTTATTTGGTAATTATTTTAGGTAATCTGTACATAAGAAATTAATATATTAATATATCGTATAAATTAATCTTGGTACTGATGGGTTTAGTCAATTTAAAATTTAGTTTGGAAAATAATTATTTTAATATTTTGTTTTGTCAGATTCAGAACTCATTGTAAACTTTTTCCCGAACCGGCAGCAATTATACTCTGTAGAGAAATTGTGCTGACATAATTTTTATTTATAAAAACTGATTGAGAATTGTTATCAGGCATCTTAATAATATTCTTTAAAACAATTCTTTTTCCATCATTGCTTTATTGTTCAGAAAAAGAATAAAAAAAATTTCCTAAACATGATGTGTTTTAGTTCCTTGGACCATATTATTTAGGTTCTTTAAACGATATTTTGTTGTGTTCGATAAAGTTTACAAGGGATTTATACTTTAGTATTAGTGGTTTTAAAAAAAAAGCAGAGCAAAAAAATGCAATGACCACAGATTAATAAGTTTGATGAGTCATACTTTAAAAATATTTTTAAAAATTATTCATATGCGCATTGCTCCAGTAGGTAGTAGATAAAACACAATTTGGTTTTCGTGAAGGATTGGGTACGCGTGAGGCTCTTTTTTGTACAAAAATATTAGTGAAGAAACACAAAGATGTACAGAAAGATATGTTTTTAGCATTTATAGACTATGAAAAAGCTTTCGATCGTGTCCAGCATGGAAAGTTGATAGAAATTCTGCATAAATTAAATATTGATCCATATTTAATTAATTGTATTAGAAATTTATATTGGAACCAGAAAGCAGAAGTTAAATATGGAAACACTAATACGAAAGACATTTGCAGAGCCGTACGTCAGGGTTGTATTATGTCCCCAATGCTATTTAATTTTAAATAAATCGGTTTGTGGTGTTCTTCATTTTTATTTTTAATTTTCATTCTGAAAGTGCTATTTTAAATTTAAATTTTATTTAATAATCTTATATATATATTCTTGCCATATTTTTCTTTTATTGTATATAATTATAATTTATAATTCAATTGTAACTCTTGAGAGAACATTTATTGTTTATTGTTTTGTGTGCTAGTGCTTTATTTCAATTTCGCTGACCTTGAGTAAAATTGTTCATTGTGTGTGTGTGTCTTCTCTGGCTCGCAGTAATTATTTATCAGCTAAGTATAATTTTTTATTTTGTGTTGTCAAATAGTCCGGTCAATCTTTCGATCTTTTTTATCGCAGTCTGACAATTGATCTAATTTTTATTTTATACCTAGTTAATTTTATATATATTTACATTTTCGTACTAGTTCATTATATAATCGAATTTTTTGAACTTTTAATTTTTTAATTTTTAACTTATTATGGATATAAAGTGCTGTTTTTGTGGACTCGTTGTCGATAGTTCCACTAGACTTAGACCTGATTTTTTCAAAAATAAGTCAATTCTCTGCAATGTTTGTAAATAAAATAATATTTTTTCTATGCTTAGACGAAATAATGATCTGATTGAGAATCTCACTCCTTCAGCTGAAAACATTAAAATGATTGTGGAGTCTTTTGGGGAACGCGTTTTTAGTATGGAAAAAAAAGTTGAGTTGTTGTCAAATAACGTTATTGATTGTATGCACCAAATCAATAGGGATATTGATGCCAACACACGGTCTATTAAAGGTAACGGCTTTGATAATTCTAAACAGTTCACTAAAACCGTTAACTTGCTTAATAATATTGACTCCTCGTTGCAGGATGTTGTCAATAAGAAAATTTTAGAACTGGAATCAAAACTTTCAAAAACAACAGCGGATATTAAACAAATTAACGAAACTTTGTCAACTAACAAGGTTAGCTTCTCTAATTTTGAAGATAAATTTTGTCAAGGGTCCGTTGAACTTTCGCGATCGATCTCCAAGTTGCTAAACAATTTCGATTGCCTCAGTTCAATATGCGAAAAAAACCTCATAAATACTTCTTCTGGGTTGTCAAGTTTCAACAAAGCCATTCGCACGGAAAGTATCGTTGATCCACTGCGCGTATCATTTAGCGGCGACAATGTAGCGTCTGAGATAGCTTTATCATCTAGTGAACCCGACACTAATATTAATTCGCTTCTGGATGAGTTAACTGAAAGTGACGGTCGAACTCATGCTATATCAACGGTTGAGAACACATTAATTAGGGCCGCACCTAGAAATAAGTCAATTTTTGTATCTCGGCTTAATATTTCAACCTCAAATTCGGATGTTCTTAACTTTATTAAATCTAAGCTCATTGCGGTAAATATAACTGAGGACCTCAACTTAATAAAGGTTAAAAATATTTCGAATTCTAATCGAATAGTTGCTTCATTCAAAATTAGTGTGCCTGAAGCTATGTTTCATCTATTGATGTTACCCAATACCTGGCCGACCAACACCTTCGTGCAGGAATTTGTTGAAAAGCAGAAAACTAGGGTAGCCGTTAATTTAAATTCAGTTCCAAAAAACTAAAGTGCTTGTCCCTTTACTATCAAAATGTAAGGGGACTTCGTACCAAAGTTCGCGACGTATATTTAAAAACACAAGAACTTTCTTATGATGTTTTTGTGCTAACGGAAACCAATTTGAACGCTAGTTTTAATAATAATTAAATTTTTTACTTCTGAATTTAATGTTTTTCGAAAAGATTGTTTAATTGATGGTCTAGATTCTTCTGGTCGCGGTGTTCTTATAGCAGTACGCATGGATTATGACTGTTCATTTTTTAGCATTCCTAATACCGAAAATATTGAATTAATTTGTGTCAAAATTAATCTTGGTAAGCGCTCTATTTATATTCTATGCTGCTATATACGCCCATGTAGTCCGATCGAGACATACCAACTTCTCATCGACGCAGTTGATTTCTTGTCCATGGCTACGGTTGACGATATGTTGGTCTTGGGTGATTTCAATCTACCTGATCTGTTATGGTTGCGGTCAGATGATGATTCGCACTTTGTTGCTGTAAATGCAACTACTCAAAAGGAAATCTTATTTACTGATAATCTCTCTGACAACGGTCTATGCCAGATCAGTGATATTAAAAATAATCTAAACAGGCAACTCGATCTTATTTTTACTACTAATAACGTAAATTGCATTGTAGTGGAAAGTAGCTTCACTCTATCCACTATTGATCCGTATCACCCTCCTTTAGCTTTAACTTTTTCGTACGAGAACGGTATTATTAACGTAGATTCTGAAAAAACTTATTCTTTTAACTTCCATAAAGCTGATTTTGATAAACTTAATCATTTACTTTTTAATTTAAATTTTGATGAAATTTTTAATAACGTAGACAATAACAGATTTATTAACTGCAAACTTTTACTCAGCTCTTTTCGAATGTTTCGTTTTGTCTGTTCCGATTTCGCCGGGGACCGGGATATCGTCATCCCCACCATGGTATAATAAGGAACTTCGCTCAATCCGTAATCGTAGAAACAAATTTTGGCAAAAAATTTTAAAGTCTAAAACAGACTCCGACTACATTGAGTATCTTTGCGTTTACGTAGAATTCTCGGATTTATCTCAACTATTATATGATGAATATTTAAATAAAATGCAAACGGAGATTCTATCAAATCCTAAAAAAAATTTGGCAATTTATCAATATTAAAAACAAATCAGATGGTTATCCTTCTACATTAAAGTATTTAGATAACTCATCTAATGAATCTAAGATAATCACTAATATGTTTGCTAACTTTTTCAGTCAAGCTTTTAATGACAACCAATTTCAGCCTGATGAAAATTATTTTTCGTACTTAAATAATTGAAATCAAACTAATATCGGTTCTTTTAATATTGACTATAATGATGTAGTTGGTAGGATTCAACACCTTAAAGATGATTACTCATCCGGTCCCGATGGTTTGCCTGCTATAGTTTTAAAAAAATGCTGTAACTCATTGGCGTACCCGTTAACATTTCTCTTTCAAATATCACTTTCTGTGTGGAAGGATTCTTTCATAATTCCGATACACAAAAAGGGTTGTAAAACGGATATTTCGAATTATAGGCCAATCGCAAAGTTATCCAGTATTCCAAAACTGTTTGAAAGTATAATTTACGATTCTCTATATTTTCATTGCAAATCGTTGTTTTCTTCAAAGCAGCATGGGTTTCTTAAAGGTAGATCCACCACTTCGAATCTAACTGATTTTGTTTCTAATACTTTAATCAATATGGAAAAAGGGAAAGAAATTGACGTAATCACCACAGATTTCTCCAAAGCGTTTGATAAGATTTCACACAAATTAATTTTGTTCAAACTTAAGGCACTCGGTTTTCCTTCGGGGATCATTCGCTGGCTAGAATCATATCTAAGTGATCGTCAATACCGTGTTTTATTTAGGTCCTCTATTTCTGACCCTTTTATTGCAAAATCCGGTGTTCCACAGGGCAGCCATCTTGGCCCACTGATTTTTGTATTGGCAATAAATGATGTTGATTATATTATAGTTGATTCGAGTGTTTCAGTATACGCCGATGATATGAAAATATACAGAGAAATTTTATCTAATCCTGATTGTAATATTCTTCAAAATGACCTAAATAAATTTGTTACTTGGTGTGCTAAAAACCACTTAGAACTTAATGTAAGCAAATGTCAGACAATTACATATTCTCGTAAACGTTCTCGATCCTTTTCACGGGATTACTTCATCAATCATGAGATCGTTTGTCGAGTTCCGACCCTTCGGGATTTGGGTGTTATCTGCGATGGTGAGCTTAATTTCAGATCCCACTACGATAGTATTGTAAATAGGGCTAACTCAGCGCTAGGTTTTGTAAAGCGGTGGTCCAAGGAATTCCGCGACCCGTATGTCACAAAATCCCTTTACATAACCATAGTAAGACCTCTGCTCGAATATGCTAGTCAAGTATGGTCACCATACCATGCTGTTCATATTAATCGAATCGAAGCAGTTCAGCGTAGATTTATCCGTTTTGCTTTACGGGGCCTACCCTGGGTAGATACTTACAACTTACCCCCATACCGCGATCGTCTTAAGCTCATCAACATGCAATCCATTGAAAAACGTCGTGAAGTCGCTGACATTTTATTTGTGCAACAGGTCATTTCGGGATTAATAGAGTGCCCAGCATTCTTAGATAACATTAATATAAACGTCAATGCGGGCTCTCTAACATCTATCCCTCTTTTTCGATTAAATAGCTTGTATCGCACGGACTACGGTTATAATGAGCCGTTCACAAGAATGCTCACTCTGAAAAGATTGTTGTATAGTTACACGTAAATGCGAGCCTAGTGTGTCTTTATTATGTCAGTTGAATGACTCTAGCATGTTGACTAATTGCTAAAAATTAGCATGCTTTCGTTTTAATTGATTTTTAATTTTAATATTATTATTTTTTTTTCTTCATTTTTATGAACTCGAATCGAATTTCCAGGTCCCTGTGGGGGCTACCGTTCTTTTCAGAACAGCTGAACCTGCGGTTGCCTGGTTATTCTGTTTCTTTTGTATATATTTGTTTTGCGACAATTGCATTTTGCATGATTTTCACTAATATTTTTTTAATATTAAATTATATTGTTATATTTTTTAATTTATACCTTTGTATATATATTTTTTTTTTTCTTGGACGTAAAATTGAATTGAATTATTTTTTATTTTTTTATACTATTTTGGATTGCCAGGTGACGGCGGAGGGAAGTAGTATCGTTCTTTTCAGAACGAGAAGCCCAATGCAAGTGGTAACTTGTCAATTCAATGTTGTTGTTTTTTTTAAAAAAAAAATGTTTATATACGTTATTTTCACTGCTTGTATTAAGCAGTAGGTATCTAATATTTACTAATATGTGTTTGTTTTCGGTGTTGGAAACTTCAGAGCTTAATCCACTGCGGATAGTAAATATTTTCTCAGCATGTGGAGAAAGTGCAAGAATTCAAGCATATAGACGAAAGATATACTTTTATTTATGTTTTAATTTAATTGTGTTTTTCACTCTTGGTTTATACTAACATATATCTTCTATATGCTTGTGTTGGCTGATCCGACACGTTATCGGTCTCCCTCGTGGGTCCCCATCTTCTTGATTACGGGTAGATGTAGGCTTACGTTAGAGACGGAATGATGGATATGGATTAGATACTCAATTACTAAATTTAGTGTATATGCGGAGGAAATTTTTAAGGAAACAATCAATGATACAAATAAAGGGGTAAAAATCAACGGTTTCAACATTAATAAAATAATATAAGATACGCTGACGATACAACAATCATCGGGGATAGTTTAAGGGCGTTGCAGAATCTTCTCAATCGTGTCAATCTAATTAGCAACAGTTATGGTTTAAAAATAAGTATTGCAAAAACTAAATTTATGATCATTTGTAGAAATAAAGCACAATATATTAATTCATCAATCGTAATAAACAATGATCAAATCGAACGAGTGGAAAATTTTAAATACCTAGGCTGTTGGTTAAACGATGATTGGAATAGTGAGAAGGAAATTAAAAGCAGAATTGAAATGGCCCGAAGTGCTTTCTATAAATTTAAAAAAGTTTTATGCAATAATGAATTTAATATTAACATTCGCATACGTTTCATCAAATGTTATATATGGTCGATTTTGCTGTATGGTATGGAATCATGGACGCTGAAAAAATCTTCACTACTCAAACTTCAAGCTTTTGAAATGTGGACCTATCGTCGCATTTTAAAAATTACATGGAGAGAGGGTGTCCAATGAAGAAGTTTTAAGAAGGATAAATGGTCAGAAAATTCTTATTCAAACTGTGAAAAGAAGAAAAACAGCATTGTTTGGCCATTTGATGAGAAATAATAAGTATGATTTACTCAAGCTAATTATCCAAGGCAAAGTTGAAGGAAGAAGAGCTGTTGGTAGAATGTGTATGTCCTGGATTTAGAACATAAAAAGTTGGACAGGGTTAAACTCTTTATACGAATTAGTTAGGAAAGCTGAAAACCGAGTAACATTCAAAAATATCATCAATAACATCGACAACAGCATATAATTGTTCCAAAGTCGCTTACATCCAATAGTGGATTGCAATCAAAGAAGAAGAAACGATATTTATATTTGAGCAAAATCTTTTTTAGTTTTTTAATATTTATATTTGAAATTTTTTTTTTTTCGTTTATATATAAATAATTTTTTTTTTGGTAATAAAACGATATTCATTTCTTGACGTTCTTTTTGTATAAATTTCAGATATACAAATACCAATCGTAAAGTTAGGGTTTAGTCGAATTTTTGGTTGATGTTTTTCTACACGCTTATTTGATTTACAAGCGTACGCGATTAAAACATTTTTCTGGGTGTAAATAGTAACATGTTTACTAGTCTCTTGCGACTTAGACGCTAAAAACGTTTAAACATATTTAAAAAGTTTAAAGTTTAATATGCATATTAAGCGACTTTAACGTGCACCACGACTCCCAATCACGATGCCAACGTTCCAATCTTATATTGTATAGACCTCCTAGGTGATCCTGGCACAAAACTAATATTGTGTAAATTTGCCGACTCATTAATATTGTAATGTCATTATTAATTATTTATAAATACAATTTTTTTACCAACATACCCTTACTTTTGATATATGCCAAAATAACGTTTATACTTAAAGTTTTTTCAACGATATTTATATTTGAACAACATTTCAAACGTTCTTGAAAAGAACGATACTTTTAAACTTGATTTAATGATAAGAATGATATTTATATACATTTTTTTTTTCGTTTATTGACCTAATATTTCTGAACGATATATTTTTTGTTCTGTTTTTATCGTTATATATAAGATTTATATTATTTTCGTTTATATCGTTTCACCTGGACTAACCATTAATTTTTCTCTAATTTTGGTCTTTATGTGTTACCTGTTTTGTAGTAAGTCTATAGCTAATTCAAACGGCTTTGTTCTTTTTAAGCGCCTAGTTAAATTAGTATTGTCCAATAACTTCAGTGCTTCGCTGTTGACGTGATGTTCCAGTCGTGTCTGATGTTTTGTTGCAACCCTTTTCACCTCATCTACCACGAACGGTATCTTGAGGTCTCTGTGTATGTCGCTGTTACGTACATACCAAGGTGCATTGACGATGTTTCTCAAAACCTTGTTTTGGTATGTTTGTATCTTGTTGATGTGTCTTTGCTTGGCACAACCCCAGAGTTGTATTCCATACAGCCACATAGGCTTGTATCTGATTATATAATAGCACTTTGTTGTTGATAGTTTAGAATAACGGCCTATTAGCCAGAGCATCTCTCTGTCTCTGAATTCCAACTCACTTTTTTTCTTCTTTACATGTTCGTTCCATTTCAGTTTCACGTCCAGTGTCATACCTAGGTACTTAGCAGTGTTCTAATGTGGTATATTTACCTCGTTTATTCTTATAGTTGTCCTCATATTTATTTTCCTGTTTGTGAAGTTAACGTGTACCGATTTTATTTCATTTAGTTTGATTTTCCATTTTTTTGTCCAAATCGTGAATCTGTCACTTGCTTCCTGTAATTTACTCGTTGCCACTTCTATGCTGTCTGCTAGTGTGTATACTGCTGTATCATCTGCAAACGTAGCAACTGTTATGAGATAAGTTCGACGTATTTATTCGGTAGCATACGCCCAATTTTGTTGATCAATCCCTCCCCTCGTGCCAGACTTTATCAAAGACCTGAGCCACGTCGAGAAATATTTATTTATTTATTTATTATTACCAAGCAAGGTACATTTAATTATACAAATACAATTATTATATTATATTTACATTTACAAAAATGATAATAATAAAAAAAAAAAAATTATTTACTTATTACTATTAACAAAAAATAATGTTTCTTAATTATAAACTTAAGATTAATTTAATTATTTATTTATTTAACAATACAAAATCTAAGATTATAAAATACTTGACAAAATAAATTGTAATAAACTAGGGTTGATATGTATTAGAAGGGATGTAAAAAAATAGAGATATTAAGGGATATAATAGTAATTTGATTATTTCAAGATGTTGCGAAGCCTGGATTTGTAGGCAAATTTAGATATAGTTGGGGAATAGCAGGAACAATATTGGTTGAAAATCATACAACATCTATTGATATGTTCATTTTTACCATATTCCGTACGATGAGCAGAAACCTTAAGTAGGGATGTATGTCTTGTTTGTCTTATGTCATTGTTAAGTATTATCCTGTTAGATATAAAACTAACGTTTATGTTGTTATTCAAGACATCGAGAGTATAACAAGCTACTAGTAGGTCGCGTCTAGAGGAAAGTGAAGTCAGTTCAAGTAATTTAAGTCTCGAAAGGTACGTTGGTAAATTATTATAGTCGTGTGGGTCGTGCAGGTCCCGAAGAGCGAAAAGAAGAATTTTTTTTTTAATAGACTCTATTCTATCACTGTGCATCTGGAAATATGGTAACCAAATCGGACAGGCATATTCAAAAATCGATCGTACTAAGGTGCAATATAAGGATTTAGTCACCCACACCTTTTAAACTCTTTGGCTCTTTAAATCCCAGCATTTTATTGACTTTGGAAATGATTCTATCATAATGAAGATTAAAATTCAGCTTACAGTCCAACAAAACCCCGAGGTCATTAATTTGAGTTACACGGTTAAGTTGAGTACCATTTAAATCGTAGGCGTGTATAATAATAGTTTTCTTTCTTGAAAAACTAATGACGTGACATTTGCTAACATTAAGGTCCAACTTGTTAACTCTGCACCAGCTCTCAAGTATTTTTAGTCTACTTTCTAAATATTGTACATCAGAAGGTTTAGTTATTATATAATATATTTTTAGATCGTCAGCATACAAAATATGTGGAATGTCAAATAATATTTCAGATAGGTCATGGAGTAAGATATTGAATAATAGAGGGCCAAGGTGGCTACCTTGAGGAACATCTGAAGAAACTGATATTTCTTTGGAAATAAACCCTTGAAATTTAACCGATTGAGTTCGACCACTGAGATAAGAAGTGATCCACTTTAAAAGTGGGTTTGCCACTCCGATTTTTTTCAATTTAGAGATAAGGATGCTGTGGTCAACACGATCAAAAGCTTTACTGAAGTCAGTGTAGATTGTAGAGCAAATCTGTTTTTCTTCTAGCGCTTTTTCGATGATGCTTGTAATACGATGGACTTGTTGAATTGTTGAGTGTTTTTCAAATTGATATTTTGGTATAATTCCTTTTCTTTCTATTATTGCTTTTAATCTTTTTAACAGCAATTTTAATTGATTTAATCATTGAAGAGAACGGTCGCAAAATTCTGTTACAGAAATATTAATATTTTTTATATAAATAAAATTCAAATTTAAATGAAAATAAAAATTTAAAAAAGTATTGTATGAAGTCTTAAAATTTAAAAACTATTTAAGCAGTGTTTGGTAAATTACAAAATATTAATTAGAGGAAATTTTAATTAATATGAATGCTACTTGTGGTAAATGCGATAAAAGCATACGAGGAAGTGATGATGCAATACAGTGTAGTGGTTTTTGCAAAAAATCATTTCATATTAAAAAGTGTTTGCAATTAAATGACTATGAGATAAAATTTTTAAATGAGAAAAGAATTATTGGTTTTGGTTTTACCTGTGAATTTTGTTTGAATTCAATAGAAGTGATAAGAAATAATCATTCTGAAATAATTAACAATATAAAATCAACAGAAGATTCTATTGTTAAAAAAGTTGAAGAAAATGTAACTGGTTTAATTATTGAAAAGTTCAATGACATTAAAATAGAAATAATTAAAAATATTAAAGAAGTTATTGTTACTGATAATGAGAATCAAATTGAGAAAGTAAATAAAAAAATGTTGTACTCAGATTTACTAAAGAAACCTGTGGAAGTTGCTCCAGTTTTAGTTAAACCCAAAGAAATTCAAAATATTGAAAAAACAAAGAGTGAGATTAAGAAGAATATAAATCCATCTGCACTCTCTATTAAAGTTAAAAATTTATATGAAAGGAAAAATGGTGCAATTGCTATTAGTTGTGTTAGTGAAGAAAATGCAATAAAAATGGGAGAAGAAATAAAAAATAAAATTAGTGATAAGTATGAAGTTTATATGCCAAAAATGAGAAACCCAACAATATTGGTTACTGGGATGAGTGAAATGTATGATGAAGAAACTGTAGTAGATGCGATTAAGAAACAAAATGATATTTTGTTTGATGAAATTAAATGTTTTAAGGTTTACCCATCGTATAAAAATAAAGATTATTTTAATGCAATATTAGAGGTGGATAAGCAAGCTTTTAAAGAAATTATGCAAGTTAATAAACTTTATATTGAATATGACAGTTGTGTTGTATATGAAAAATTAAGTATCAGAAGATGTTTTAAATGCTTAGGCTATAATCACAAGAGTGATAAATGCACTGGTGAAAAACTGTGTTTAAAATGTGGTGAAAAAGATCACGAAATTAAAGATTGCAAAAGTGATACTGTAAAGTGTATAAATTGTTATAATGCAAAAATAAAGACTAATTTTGAAAAGATTGATTTTAATCATGATGTAAGAAGTATTGATTGTCCAATTTATAGAAGACAATTTATGTCTGAACGCAGTAAAATAAATTATTAGCAATTAACGGAAATAAAATGTCTATATCTTAATATACAAGGTTTAATAAATAATTTTTCCCAGTTAGAAGCAATTGTGTATGATTATAATTTTGATTTTATTTGTGCAACAGAAACTCATATAACTAATCTAGATGAAAATAAAGAAATTGAATTAAGAAATTATAATATAATTAGATGTGAATCTATATCAGCTCATACTGGTGGTATAGTTTTTTATATTAAAGATAATTGGAGGTATGAAGTTTTAGAAAATATATCAATTAATAAAATGATATGGTATTTATTAATAAAAGTAACATTTAAAAATTTAATTTATGTGATCGGTGGTGTATACAGATCTCCTAGTTACCCAGAAAGTATATTTATTCAACATTTTTCAAATTGGATGGACATTCTGAATTATAAATGCAATAAATCGATAATTATGGGTGATATAAACATTAATTGGTTAGAAAATAATACATATAAAAATCAAATGAATATATTAATGGTGGATAATGCATTTAGTCAAATAATTACAGACCCTACTAGAATTACAAAAAATACGAGTACTCTGATTGATTATGTTATTACAAATGATAAATTAAATGTAAAAGCTCAAACTGTTGCTAAATTAAAAATTAGTGATCATGAAAGTATAGTGGTTAATATCAAGGTGTTAGCAAATATAAAAAAACAAGAAAAGTCAATAAATTTATTCAGATATAATCCTGAAACTTTTTTAAATGAATTAAAAAATAGTGATTTTCAATTAGTTCATTTAAATTTTGATATTAATTCATTAGCTAATGCATTTAGTAATAATTTTATTAATGTGATAAGTAAATTCACTACGGTTAAGAATATTAAAATCAATGGTAATGAATGGTTTAGTGATGAATTAAGAATATTAAAAAATGCAAAAATACAAAAATATGAATTGGCTAAATGGTCTAATGATATAAATGACTGGAACAATTATAAAGCTATAAGAAATCAGTTTAAATCGGGAATTGAAAGTGCTAAAAATGAATTCATTAGCAATAAAATTGATGGTGCTAAAGATCAGCGTAAAATGTGGAATACTTTAAAGAATCTAGTTTTGAAAGAAAGTGAAAAATCAGTTAAAGAAATTATGTATAATAATACAAAATATAAAGATAATTTTGAAATGGCTAATATATTAAATAATTTTTTTGTAAATAGTATTGGTGATATTAGGAATACCATACCAATTTCTAGTTATGAAAATTATATAAATGATTATTATTATTTGAATTTTAAATTTAAACCAGTTAATATAAATGAAGTAAAGGAGCTATTAAAATCTATGAATAATAAAAAAGATACTAAAGGTGCTAATATAAAGATGTACTTAAATTCATTTCAAGTTTGTGGTGTTTTATTAACTAAAATTATAAATAAATCACTGGTGGAAGGAATTTTTCCAGATTGCTGGAAAGAATCTGTTATTGTCCCAATTCCGAAGATAAAAAATACAAATAAAGCAGATGAATTTCGACCTGTTAATATGCTGCAAATAGCATATAAAATTCTAGAAAAGGTGGTGTACAACCAGCTGCAAAGGTATTTGGAATCATATAATTTAATTTCCAGCTATCAATCAGGGTTTAGAAAAAAACATAATTGTGAATCATTAATTAATTTGGTGGTCACAAAATGGAAGGTTGAGATTCATGATAGAAAAGTAATTGTTGCAGTTTTTTTAGACTTGAAAAGAGCATTTGAAACGGTTGATAAAGATATCATAATTAAGAAATTAGAGAAGTATGGAATAAGAGAGGTGGAGTTTAATTGGTTTAAATCATACCTAGGCAACAGAAAACAAAGAACAAAAATCAACAATGTTGTATCAAATGCAATTAAAGTTCTTTTTGGTGTTCCTCAGGGTTCTTTGTTGGGGGTATTACTATTTCTGGTGTACATTAATGATATGGAAAAAGCAATTGAATTTGCGAAGCTAGTATTATTTGCTGATGATGCGCTTTTGTTTGTAGCTGGTGAGGATATTGATGAATGTATTGATAAGATCAATTTAGATTTAGATAAACTGCAAAATTGGTTTGAGATGAATAAGCTGAAATTAAATTTAAGTAAAACAAAAGCCATGATTTTTAATGGTACAACTGATAGAAGCATTAGAATAAGAAATGAAAATATAGAAGTAGTAAATGAAATAAAATATTTAGGGGTAATAATTGATAATAAGTTAAACTTTAAAGCTCACGTTGATTACATTTGTAAGAAAATTGCAAAGAAATTACATTTTTTCGGTAGAATACGGAAGAGAATTTCATCTATATGTGCGGTTAGAGTATATAACACGATTGTAAAGCCACACTTCGAATATTGTTCAACTATCCTATATATGAGTAACAATGAAATGATAGATAGATTACAGAAATTGCAAAATAAGGGTATGAGAATAGTTTTGCTGTGTGGTAGACTTACGCCAATTGTAAATATGTTGAATAAGTTGTCATGGATGAGTATTACACAAAGAATTATTCTTAATGTTATTGTATTTATATTTAAAATTAAATACAATCACCTACCACGTTACTTATCAGAAAATCTGTTATATGTAAACGAGGTACAACCATATCAACTACGCAATGCAAATGATTTTAGATTATTCAGCTATAGAAATCAAGTAACGAGAAATATGGTAATGCACAAAGGGTTGGATTTATTTAATAGCCTGCCAAATAATTTAAAAAACGAACAAAATATTTTTAAATTTAAAAAATTTGCGATTATTTATATAAAAAATAGATTTAAGTAAAAAAGTGTATAAAATTGTAAATATTGGATTTTTTTTAAATAGCAAATCTTTTGCTAAATAAATGAATTAAAAAAAAAAAAAATTCTCAAACACTTTTCATATTGTCGGCAGTAGCGAAATAGGTCTGTACGACTTTGCTTCCGTTGTATCTTACTGCATTGATTATCTGGGTGAGCTTACTATATCTTGTGGCAGATGCTTAAGTATCTCTCCTGTAATTAAGTCTAAACTCGGAGCTTTCTTTGCTTTGATCGATGTTTTGATTAAGTGCTCTGGTTCACTTGTGGTGAAGATAGGAATTTCATCATGATCATTGTTGTCTCGGTGTTCCAAATTTGCTTGTGATTCCATTTCGTTTGGCTTAAATATCTGCTCTAAGTGGTCAGCAAATGTTTCCGCTTTTTCTTTATTATATTCTGGTTTCCTTGGTAGCCGTCAAATTGATCACGTAGCTATTGTTTGATGCTTCCTTAAAATTTTGTATTGCTCTTTTTATTTGTTGTGATAAATTGTTCAGCGTTGTTTTGTACGTCGGATCTCTTGTATACTGCTATCTTCTGCGTTCCTTTCTTTTTTTCATCATTTCTACTATTTCTACCGGATAATTCATCCCTTTATTTTATTTCTCTTGTAGTACTGTATTATTCCATGCTGCTTCTTGGATGATACTGTTGAATTTTTCTGTTTCTTCCTCTAGTTGGTGCTTGTTATATATATTAGTCCTCAAGTTGATTTTGTTTTGGATTTGCCTACCAAACGATACCCAGTCCGAAGTGCTGTTGACTAATGCCAGTTTATTCTGTTTTTTAACAATAGTTTCATATAATTTTAAAAATACTGCTGAATGATCAGCGTCCATGTCATAATTATTTTCTATCATCATATAGTTTTCAGATACTTTTTTATAGATAAAGAAATCGAGTAGGTCCGGCTAGTATGTTGGTTCACCTGTTGATATAAACTGGCATCCTGTTTCCATGATTGCTTTCCGAAGTTCTCTGCCCCTAGTAAGTCACCCCTATGATAGAAGTCGACTCCACTCACGCCTCGCCATTCGACTCAACCGACGACTAATTTGGTATGATTGAAGTCGCCTCGCTATTAGGCGAGTCGAATGTTACAAAAAACGGCAACTCGTTGCTTATTATTTTGCTTCATTGGCAGCACAGCTGTTTTTGACATTAATTTTGAAGTTTTTATTTAAAATTTTTGAATTTTATTTTTATGGTGTAGAATTTAAATTTAAAGTAAAATAATTAAAATAATTTTTAACTGTTTTACAATATATTATTGTTAACACATCTGTGCTAAACAAATTTAAATTAAAAAAATTTTAATAAATAGTTTTCAAATTTTGTTGTATTTTGTTAAACAATAAAGTTTAAAAATGAGCAACATAAAATTATTCATATTCAATGTATTTGACGTTGATAATAAAATAATTTGAAAATTATAAAAATATATTTTTTTATATAGCTAAATATAGCATATTATATAAATATTTTTATGTACTTTTCTATAATTACACTTACATATTTTAAAATTTAATATTTAACAAAAAAAATGTCTATAAAAAACTATAAAATCTCACTAATAATTTAAAATTCAATATATTTTTTTTATAATAACTTAAAAATCATTTTAAAAAAAATTCAAACTTTTTTTTATAACGGCGACTGTAGTCGCCAAAAAGCGAGTCGAGAGCGACTTCCATCATACCGAATATTCGCTAAAATTCTCGCCGGCGAGTGTTTGGGCGACTCTTCTATCATAGCAAATTGTCAAAGTCGAGACGAGGCGAGAGTCGAGTCGACTTATATCATAGGGGTAAGTGTAATTCTCGAACCCCAGTTCAGCGTTATAGTCTCCACCAAGTATGAATCTGTCTCCTAGTGACTCTAATGGATCTATTTTACAGCCTTGTGGGCAGTAAAGTGCTCCCATATTGCTGTGCTGCCATATTGACTCAATATGACTCAAACTTTATTACAATTAGCTGATATTCGTCCGTCTGCAGATAGTCAATTTCGTGATGTTTATATATGTCCGTGACTAGTATTGCGTTACCACCCCTAGCTGTATTGATGGTCTGTTCTGTAAATTTTGTAGTCTTTGATTGTTGTGCTATTCTGTGTTGATAAACGTGATTCTGTTATAAAGCATACATCTATCTTCTGTACTTTTAGGAAAAGTTCTATGTTCATTTTCTTGTTAAATATACCATTGGCATTCATGTCGCAATTCTTAATATTTTCTTATAAGTTGTTCTTGACATATCGTTTTCTAGGCGTGTATAATTTGGGTTTTCCAGTTTCTAACTTGTCTAGTCTTACTGAAATCTCGTCCATCCTGTTCTGCATATTTTGATATTTTGAAGCATTTAAATTATAGTTGAGTCAGTCTCCTTTCTTTATCTTACCACTTCCGGTTGATTTATATCTTCCATGTTCATTCGTGCTACTTGTCCGTAGGATAATCCTTTTTTAACTGCTGCTGTAGCGATCTGTTTCGTTGTCTTCTCTGGTTCTTTTCTTGTTTCGCTCGTTATACCTCTTCTTTTTTGCAATTCTTTTGCTACCACACATCCTCTGTAGCTAGCCGGGTGCTCTTGGCAATTTGCACACTTTGCTTCTGTTGTTCTATCTTTTGTGCATACAATTGATAAGATGATTTCCTGCACATTTTTGTGTGTGTCCGAATCGCTGGCATCTTTTACATTGTGGAATGATTTTGCTGTTTCTAAGCGCTTCTATCTTTACTTTCATATGTTGTATGTATCGTATTTCGTATATTTTCTTAATATCGTCTGTGTTTTCGAATATTAACATGAATAATGGAAGCCTAATTAAGTTGACTTCTCCATTTTTTTTTCTCTCTTTTTTAAATTTATTAATAACATCTATTATTTGAAAGCCTCTTTCACTAAGCTCGGTTTTTATGTCATCAGGATTACATGTTGGATGCAGGTTCCTGACCATTACCTTTATAGCTCCTGTCAGCTTATTTGGCTCCGGGAATTCCAGTCAAAAAAAAGTTCATACAAATTTTTTGACTGAAATGCCTTTTAAAGAAGGAACTTCAGTCAAAACAAAGGGAATTTCGGTCAGAAAAAAGTTTGACTGAATTGCCTTTTTTGTATTTGCACTGAAAAGCATTCCTTCAGAATTTTTTTTGTTGACTGGAATGCCTTTAGGTTCCAATTCATTATTTATTTATTTATCGTTAATTTTCCTTTATATGAAATTATGAATCCAAATGAAAAAGTCGTAACAGCTTGTAAATGCATAAGTATTATTACAATAGTATTGATTGTTAATCAAGTATGTATATATAATATCATATCATATGGTAACCAAAATGCCTGGGCAAGTAATACATACAAAGTTAATTTTTGTGTTTCATTTCGGAAAAGGGTGTAAAGAAATCTCTTCCCGATAATAATAAAACATCAAACATTTTACTGATGGACATATACTATTCGTACTGTCAAACTAGTCAAACTTCCAAAAGGAATCCCAGTCAAAAAAGTTTTGACTGAAATACCTTTTCAGTTTTTTGATTGAATATCTTTCTGAAAAGGCAATTCAGTCAAAAATTATTTTGACTAGGATTCCTTATTATTTTGATTAAAATTCCCTTTTTTTTACTGGTATTCCTTGCCCCGCTTATTTTCATATGTGTGCCATTCCACATTAGCTTTACTAATGGTTTTCGTTAACTCTCTATATTCTGCTTCTGTTTCTACGTTCACTTTTAGCTGGCTGTTATTTAACATGTTGACTTTGTAATTAATTTTCCCTTCGCTTAATATTCCGTTGACAAATGGGTAATCCTTTACGTTACTTAAAATTAACGGGGGATGCATGATCTTCCTTCCACCTTTCGGCTTTATTTCTGACTGAATTTCTTTCCCGACTTTGCTGTCAGCTACGATTGTATGTTTTTGTACTTTATGTTTTCTATTTCTTTTTTCATTTCTATTATCTGTTTACTCATTCTATCAATTACTTCGTTTAATTGTTGATTTCTGTTATTTGATCTCTCAAGTTCCTCCATAAGAACTTTTACATTTTTGTTGTTGTTTCGGCCTTCTTGCGAGCGTGACTTGTTGCTTGTGGGCAAACCTACTATTTCTTTGCTAGTAACTTTCTGCTTGTTTCCAGTGGGTGGTGGTGACCTCATAACTCCAACACCTTTCCTAAATGGATTAGGCTCTTTATTTATTGTTTCAGTTGTCTTTTCTCGTTTTCCAGTGTCGTTCCATGTTTGTTTGCAGTTTTTTTCGCTGGCAACTTAGTTTTATTAGCATTGGGGTTCGTAAAACCAAGCCCGCCAGGGGCCGCGGCTACTACTCCTGACGTTTGAGTTCATATCCCAACTCGAGTTGAAATGATTTCTGTTTCCATTTATCATATTTGTTGTCATTTTTTACCGGAGTTTCCGTCACCGCCCTACCTTATCAGTAAAACCGACATCTTTTTACTTAGTTATTGCGCTAAGTACTCGCATATACCCGCTCTCGTTAGTCTTACTAAATAAGTTTCCAGGAGGCACCCGCAAGATAACTATGTTACCTACCTTCTAGGAGGAGAGAGTCGCATTTGATGGCAGATCTGTAGGTGTTAGTTCAGAAGGCCTTTCCTAGTTTTTACCAGAGCATACAGTAGAGTTATGTTCTGTCTAGGGCCAATACCAACCTTAATAATAATGAATCTGAAAAAAAATATGATTTAACAAAATTGATCTAGATAAAAACAATTGTATTTGATTTGATAACTTGTATTTTATATTTTCGAAAATGCAACAAGTTTTTATATACATTCTCTTTAGTTTTCTTAAAAAATAAATTATATAAAAAGTAGGTAATAAATTATTCAAAATATCAACCTTCATTTGCCGCTGGGTATATATATATAAAAAAAATATTTTAAATTTAAAAATTAAATTATTATTTTGTTACACATACACACAAAATCATAAATCATTATACTCTTCGTTAGAATTCGTCAAATTTGTGACTAACCAATAATGTGTGAAAACAATAATCACCCCTATGATAGAAGTCGACTCGACTCGACCGACGAATACTTTAGTATGATGTAAGTCGCCTCGCTATTAGGCGAGTCGAATGTTAAAAAAACGGCAACTCGTTGCTTATTATTATGCTTCATTGGCAGCACAGCTGTTTTTGACATTAATTTTGAAGTTTTTATTTAAATTTTTGGAATTTTATTTTTATGGTGTAGAATTGTAGAATTTAAATTTAAAGTAAAATAATTAAAATAATTTGTAACTGTTTTCCAATATATTATTGTTAACAAATTTGTGTTAAACTAATTTAAATTTAAAAAAAATTAAAAAATAGTTTTCAAATTTTGTTGTATTTTGTTAAACAATAAAGATTAAAAATGAGCAGCATAGAATTATTCATATTCAATCATATTTAATGTTGAAATTGAAAATAAAATAATTTGAAAATTTTAAAAATATATTTTTTTATTATAAATATTTCATATTATATAAATTTTTTAAATACTTTTCTATAATTACACTTACATATTTTAAAATTTAATATTTTACAAAAAAAATTCTATAAAAAACTATAAAATCTCACTAATAATTTAAAATTCAATATAATTTAAAATTCAATATAATTGCCCAAAAATTTTTGGTCGAGTAAAACGGCGACTGTAGTCGCCAAAAAGCGAGTCGAGAGTGACTTACATCATACCGAATATTCGTTAAACTCTCGCCGGCGAGTGTTTGGGCGACTTATATCATACCAAATTGTCAAAGTCGAGACGAGGCGAGAGTCGAGTCGACTTCTATCATAGGGATAAAGTAAGTTTTATCAAGCCTGAAAATTATTAGTTACATTTTCGAAGTTAGCAAATACAACTTTACGCTCCTACATATATATCTTGGCAATTGTATATACTTTAGTTTCAACCCTAATAAAGTATTCTGCATATAATATTTTATAATATTTACTAGAGTGTGGCTGCACTTAAAAGCAGCTAACGAATGTTATTTTTACCACTGTACTAATCCCACAATCGGCGTCCTGACTTAGTTTTTCGTCCTTGTAAATGTTACTATATTTTGTTACCAAAATTTACGTATCAACTAGCATTCATGTTCAATCCTACAATTTGTTATACCTTTTGTATCTTACCTTGATTTTAGAAAAACTTTTTCATAAAAAAAAAAAATTCATCTTTACATCTTTTTTTTTTTAATAAAAAAAAATGTACACTTTACATCTAAACATCTTTAATTATAAGACAAATTAATTCAAAAATACTTTAAATTTAAAGGCCTGTACGGAAGTCGAGTGAAATGAAATTTTCATACAAATTTTACATCGTGAAATCAGAAATGAAAATTTACGCTTATGATTTCGCTCTGGTCGTACGCAGGTCGCGTGAAAAAGTTGTGATAAAAAATGATTATTTTTTTTTACAACAGATGGAGGACAAAAAGTCTACAATTATTTTTCATAGCGAAATAATGTTCTGCACATTATTTCACGATGAAATTGTGACATTTACATTTTTTTTTCAATAATTTAAATTTGATTTTTAAATTTGCTCAAATTTGATTTTTAAGTCAAATTTAATTTTTAAAAAATTTATAAACATAAACAAAAAACAAACATTTGAATTATCAAAATATTTGAATTATCAAAATGTCAAATTAACCTGTCTATTTTTCACAACTTTTTCACGACTATTTCACCGGAGACTTTGGAGATCGCGTTAAAATTTCATTTCACTCGACTTCCGTACAGGCCTTAAGGTTTTAATTATATAGCTATACAAAATTACTTTTCATCATTAATTCTTTACAAAACAAGTTTTTTCATATTTATATTTTATTAAAAATTGATTTTTATAAAAATTATTTGTGTGTTTATTTCATTACAACTTATGTTTTTACTTTATTAATTCTTTACTTTTTTGTTGACATTCCTATTAATTACTCTTCTTTCATTCTTTTATTTACATACTTGATAATTTCATTTCAATCATTCAATCATTACTCATTAAAAACACAATATTATTATTAACTACTATTGCTTCTTGGGCTATTTGTGTTATTTTTTCTTGAATTTATTTATCTCTACATTTTTTCATGTTGTCTGCTGCACTTGTTACTCTTGGTCCCTCGTGATCGCCAACGTTTTGTACTTGGTAACGATCGTATGGCGCCATCTTGATAACTTTGTATAGACCTAAAAATTTAGAAAATATTTTTAATTGATTACCAAATTGTATTCGTTTAATCGTAACGAGTTCTCCGCTTTTATATTTGTACGTTTCTTTACGGTTTTTATCGTATGTTAGTCGACTTTGCTGTTGTATTTTATTTATGTGTTCTCGAGAATTTTGTTTAATTTCATCTCGATTTTCTTTTATCACATTTATAAATTCTTTCTAATTTTTCGTCGGGGTTTATTCTCCATTTCAATATCAGTTAAAATGTGTGATCTTCCTATACCTCTATGAAAAGTTGAGTTAATGCTTCTTTGTAGTTGACTTGTATACGTATACCATTCTCATGGGTCTTCTATTGTTAGTTTTGTCAACACTGGGATTATAATTCTGTTTAAACTTTCTACTTGACCATTTCCTCTCGGGACTCCCGTAGTTATCGATAAGTGTACTATTTTTTCGTTTTCGCAATAATCTTTAAAAGTGTTGGAAGTAAATGCTGTACCTTGGTCTGTTATAATACGACGTGGATTTCCAATTACTGTTTGTTATATTTAGTTTTCCAATTACTTCTGCTGTACTTGTTGTTGTTGTTGTTGTAGCAACTTCAGGTCTGTAAATGGAGACAAAACAAACTTTTACATGCAGACAATACTTTACATATACATATTTTCACTACTTATCTACTTAAATGAGTGCTAACTACAGTTATATAATAGTAAAACAATTTAATTTAATTTAAAATAATTTAATATAATTTAAAAGTAAATGCAAAATACAACTTAGTAAGCGTTTCAGTCTAGGTGGTGTTAGACTGATCGAGCGGGACTGATAAACCTAAAAATTGAGCCGCTAGGACTGGTCTCACCCAGAGGTCTGCAACGACCAGGTCTGTGGGATTGGAAGGACAGTTGAAAAGGTGGTTTGTGTCATGCGGGCCTTGGTGACAATCAGGGCATTGATCTAAGGTGTTAGGGATCACGCGCGCTTGATAATGTTGTAGTGTGCGGCACCATCCTGATCTTAACTGTGCTAGGGAGGTTCTCGTTTCCCTAGGCAGAGTTTTTTCACTCTGATGGATAGGAGGTGGCCGTGCACCAAGGACCCTGTTGACGTTGTTTGTCAGCACGGCTGCAGAGACGGCTTCTTGATGAAGCGACCCGAGAGCTGCGCGAGCAGTTGTGGTACTCCATGTTGTTGGTAGAGCTGGACTTATATCGTTTGAAAACGATCTCAAGTCACGTCGAATGCAGCGTGCTGGCAAATCACCTGTGATGGTGTTGTGGATAGGATGGGAGGGATTATGGATAGACAGCAGGAACTGTTTTGTAAGCAGTTCGTTATGCTGTCTGACGGAAAGTATGGAGGTTTCATCATGGAGATGATCAGGATGGGAGATGGAATGGCACCCTGTTGCAGTGCGTAAGGCGGTATTTTGTCTATATTGAATATTTCGCCATTGGGTGTCACTTAGAAATGACGTCCAGATGGGTGCAGCATAATTGATGATGGAACGACCTATGGCTTTATAGGTAGTGACAAGGATTTCCTTGTCTTTTCCCCAGTTAGTTCCGGCGAGGGCTTTTAGAACCTTGTTTCGACTGTTCACTTTATCGCAGATGGTTTTTGCATGCTTGGAAAAGGTAAGTAGGTTGTCGAAAGTGACACCTAGAATTTTAGGGTATTTAACGGTGGGGATGGTCTCACCGTTAATATGGATGTCGAGGACATCATTAACTTCCTTTGTCCAAGAAGTGAACAGTGTGGCTGATGATTTATTGGACGCAAGAACAAGGTTCCTTGCTCTTAGGAATTGTGCTATCTCGGCCAGGTAACTATTAAGTCGTTCTGAAATGTCATCAACATGTGCACTCGACGCAGCAACTGTGCAATCGTCAGCGTAAGTGATCAGCTTAACGCCGGGTGGAGGAGATGGGAGCACGGAAATGTATAGATTAAAAAGGATAGGGGATAGGACACCTCCTTGAGGAACACCCATCTTTATCTTGCGGTGTTTGGAGTGTGAATTTCTGAACTCAACAAACGCGCTTCTACCATGGATGTATGCTGATAGGAACCTTTTTAGGGCATCAGGTAAAGTGGAGTTCAAGATGTCATTGAGGAGGGTGGAGAGAGTAACCGTATCAAAGGCTTTGGATAAGTCTAATGCCACTACGACTGTACGCCAGTGTGGACGGCGATGGTTCAGTCCATCGGCGATTTGAGTGGTGAGTTCTGTCAATGCGGTTGTGGTACTACGCTGCTTCCTAAAGCCATGTTGGTGTGTGGCCAGATTCAGATGTTGTTGAAGCTGGGGAAGCAGGAGTGACTCAAGCGTTTTAGCTACCGGTGAGAGTAGCGAGATTGGCCTGTAGGACATTCCCTCGTTCTGAGATTTGCCAGGTTTAAGAACAGGAATGATCCTGGCAACTTTCCAAACACCAGGAACGGAAATGTCCGAAAGTGCAAGGTTGAAAATTTTCGCCAAATATTCAAGGCTGGTGGTATGAAGGTTTTTCAACATAACCATTGAGATGCCATCAGGACCTAGCGCCTTAGATGGTTTGGCGCTTCTGATGGCATCTTGCACTTCCAATGCATTGAACAAAGAACTCTGACTTCTGCTTAGTGATTTTAATTTGCGCAGTACAGGACGGATGGTTTTGTCCTGTGTTGACGGATGCTCGATAAATTGACGAGCGAAAAGAGATGCACACTTTTTGTTATCGCTGATTGGTTGACTTTGAAAAGAGATAGCTGGAAGGCCTTGAGGTTGGTGTTTACCAGCAAGACCTTTTATGGTGGACCAGAGTTTTTTAGAACCAAGCGTGCAGTTTTCTAGGTGACTCAGCCATATGGACTTCCGATGTTCGGCCACAATTTTGTGGATGTCCTGGGTTAGCTGAGTTATGCGGGCATCACTTGGATCCGTAACTCTAAGGTTATCGCGCTGTTCTGCTAGCCTGGCGGCTGAAGGTGGAAAGAACGGGATAACCTTTTTAATTCTGCCAGCTGGAATGAATCTCTTTACGGCACGGGTGACAATGTCACGAAAAGCTTTCTCACCAGACACAGCATTCAGTGGGTCCGGTAGCCTGGACAGTTCATCATCAACGAAGTTCGCAAACCTAGGCCAATCAGCCTTGTTGTGGTTCAGGTAGGTTCGCTGTTCGGACGAAATGAAGCTGTCAGGCTCCTCCACTGTGATCACGATGGGGATGTGATCAGAGCTGAGGGCTGGTTCAGCACTCCAGGTCACCTTACTTAGTAATGAATTACTAATAAAAGTGATATCTGGCGAGCTAGAACTTTGGTTCGTTATTCTGGTGGGAAAGTCTTCATTAATTGTCACAAAGTCCGTCTGTTCAAGCTGGTCAACGAAATTATTACCCCTGCTATCATTCGAGAGCGCTGAGTACCAGAGGGAGTGATGAGCATTGAAATCGCCCATCACAATGGTGTTATCCCCCTGGAGAAGATGCTCAATCGAAGGCTGGTAATTGCTACCAATGCTGTTTACAGGTGGTATGTAAACATTGGTAAGCAGCAACTCTGCGTCACCTGTTTTAATCACTAAGCTCATAGCCTCGAGGTGGGGATCGGTAGATTGTGTGCTGTTGGCCGAGACCAGCCTATAATTGACATCCTGATGGACGATGAAGGCTAGTCCCCCACCCCTATCGGATCTATCAGATCGAATGATACGGTACCCGTTGAAGGATGTTAAGGAATGTGAGGTGGTAATTTTCGTTTCTTGGATGGCAGCAATAGTAATATTGTTTCGATCCATGAAGTGCGTAGTTTCTACCAATTTGTTACGTAGGCCATTACAGTTCCATTGAAGGATTTTGAAGGGGTTCACAGTAATGGGCGATGGTAGAACTTGCTGATTGGATGTGGGATTAGGAATATTTGAGGGTGTGGGGGAAGGACTCTCACACGACGTTCGGTTCTACGCACCGGAGGGACCCTGGCACCCATCTCACAGTGGAAACCAGGCCAAGGAACGTCAATCCAACAACAGGTATGTACATGGAACATTACGCTTTCGCATGTATACTTGCTTTGCTTTTTTTTAGCTGTACTTGTTGTTTTTACTGGCTAAATCCAACAACATTTGGAAAATGCGTCTATTACACTTAATATGTACGTGTATTTTTTGGTAGTATTTGTCATCGGTCCTAGGTGGTCGATGTGATACGTATCTAAAGGTAATTCTTCCTTGTATATAGGATTCAAAAATCCTTCTTGTTTATCTGATTTTTTTTCTGCTAGGATGCAACATGACGCGATAATGTACACAGAATTTGCACACACTGGAATCTGATATCCCTAGTGTGTTCATATGTTTCCTCAAACTACAGTGGCCTGTCAGGAATCCTAATATAATTTTGGTTAGTTTTCTGCTGCCTTCAAGCAGTTCTTTCGTTTTATTTTTTTGAAGGGCCTGAAATGAATAGTTTTGCTTGCCCGCATATTGCCCGCATTCTTCTTCGTGGGATGGGGAGTTCTCAGTAGCGACTTTATGTGGCATTGGGAGACACCGCAAAATGGATTTGGTCCTATAAATGCGGTGCTAGCACCCCTTTTCGCTAGAACGTCGGCTTCCTCGTTACCCTCGATGCCTATATGAGCTGGTACCCATGACATGATAATGTTACTCTATTGTTGTAACTGAGAGTAATTAGGTTTTTAAGACATTCCCATACCAGTTCATAGTGAATCTGGTATGAGTTATTTTTGGCGAAATTAAATTTTTTTTAAAAAATAATTCAAGTTTGCGGGCTTGTAGTTTCCAAACCACATAAAAACCAGAAATGAGATGAACCAAACTGATCCATTGATCCCCTCCAAAGATATGAACCAAAATATGTAGCTACTTATTTTTTTAACATAGAATCGTAAAAATGGACGTACCGCCCCAGGGGTCGCGCTTTCAAAAAAATGCCCATACATTTTTTTGCTCAGAATGATTCAAGGAATACCGTAGTGTATCGTGGATCAGGTATTTCATGTTCACCCTGTATAAATTGATCATTGATCATGATCATTGCATCGAGTGATTGTTACACGAGAACCAATCTGTATTTTCAGTCTTGTAAGAACAATTATTAAATAAAGTCAGTTTTAAGTAACAAAGATTTGAGTCTTCTCATTGTATTTATTTTGCCCAACAACAGACACATTACTGACTTGTTGGATTGCGTAGAAAATTGAGGATGTGGCCCTTCATCTTCGATTTAGTCGATCTCATCCAACAGTGCAACTTTGATATATTATAATTGTTCAGTGATGAGAGTTTCAACTGGATGTTAAGCTTGAGTAATGGCAACTCTTTGCTTGGAAACTACATCACTGAACGGTAACGATGCGGAAACTGGTGTTAATGCTCTCCCTGCCAGTTTACTGATGTTCGGAGTTAGCAACTCAGTAACTCAGGTGTACTACCATCAGATCTGCTTCTCTTGTTGGCCGCATTTTTACCAGATGTAACAGCAACAACTGGACATTTAACTGGACGTTCAGCTATTCTGGCCTCTTCAGCGGATATACCTTTCTGGCACACCAGAGTTCTAATGCGTCTTTTAGATGCACCGGAAAAGTATTCGTAATTCTTCCTAAACTGTAGCATACGGAGGGCTTCTTCAGCTTCATCAATAACTGTTTCGCATTGTCCCTGGTTATTAATGTCGCTTGGAATCTTCTCTTCAGCTCCAGATTTTTCTCCTTTACGGATAAGGAAGTAGGGAGGGCGTTAATTTCTTCGACGGTCTGTGGTGGCGTTAACAATAAGTCTTATTCGACATCTGTTGTTAAGGTGTCCACATCGTCTACTGGTTGTTCATTTGTACTAATCATGTGCGTGTTCATTGCCTCTTCGTTTAAATTTGAATTATCATTTGTTGTTTTGTTTATGTTTGTGTTTATTTTGTATCCCACAAGTAAGGCGAGAAATATAACGTTGACATCCGCAGAGCTCCCAATGGGGTGGTTACAATGGGGTGGCGCCTTGTGCCCCAAGGAGATACCACTTTTAAGCACCTGATATCATGCAGCCATCGACACGGTGTCCTTCACATCTTGGCTTGAGTGCTGGCTCTCTTTAGTCTACCGTCCGTCTACGATCCCTAGAGCGCGTAGAGTTTCGACATAAGCCCCTCCGCCACGACAAGGCGAGATCCCTGAGGGGTACATCATAGTTTTATGATTATAGCCATCATTTTTGCATTTCTATATGTAATAATATCTATATACGCTAAAAAAGACATGAGTACATTTTGGTCAATTAGCAGTAATAAAAATGCATAACTATATTTTAGGCGTTATGGTAAATGAACATTTTTTATAAAGTAATTTCTTCGAGATTTATCCAATTCGTATTTATCGACTTCTCATATTAAAATCGCAAATTATTTCGGTTAAATTCTACGATTAAAAGCCAAAAAAAAAAAATTGTTTACGCAAAATTTTAAGCGTGTGAAACAAATTATATATAATGCATGCGTATGGGAATTATTTCATTGGCACAAAATTCCCAAAACTTTAGAAAAAGCGATAAAAATTAAATAAATTTAGATTATTCTGTATATATTGAAGTAGAAAAAAAAAAAATTGCGCTTAAAGTGGAAAATATTAAGTTTTCGCTAAGAATTGCTCCTTCGCAATAAATTGCTGTAAAATCAACTTTATGATCTACAAAAGTTTTTTCGTCATTAAACATTTTTATTACCGTTAAGTGATCCAAATGTATTTAACTCAGGTCTTTTTTAATGTTTTTGGAAAATTTATCGCAGAAAATTCATCCGAGAAAATTAATAATTTCTAATTTATCAAATAGAAAATTTATCGCAGAAAATTAATCGCTGGGAAAATTCATAACAAAAAAAAAATCATTGCAGAAAAAAAACTAATCACTAGCAAAATTTGTAGCACAAGATTAATCGTTGAAAAAATTCGTCGCATGAGATTTCAATGCAGAAAATTAATCGCTAGGAAATCATCGCAAGAAAATCCATTGCAAGAAAAATTCACCACTGGAAATTTCATTATGATTTAATTTGTGAAGAATAAAATTCATTAAATAGTATGAAACTCAAATTTTAAATGTAGTAATAGCATAATATGAAGTGTGATGGAGAGAAAATAAAAAAATATTTCAATTTGCTCATTAAAATGTACTTTACACAGGGTCCCATGAATCAGCTGAAAGTACTAATTTAAGATCAACACTTATATCGCGTAACTAGACCTAGTATCGAATATAATTGAAAACGGGTAAAACTACTTTATGATTTTTTGAACTTATAACATTTTCCTTGAAAATAGTAGAATGATCCGACTGAAGTTTCCTAAATATAAATATTATACTTTGCGGATTCGGATTTATATTCTAATTTTTGAATCTATATATGCATGCCATCGGGGGTATGGGATTTATTTTCAATATTTTGCCCATTTTCGTAGAATTACTAACTATTAATATGTGCAAAATGTACATTATTTTGTATGGCGTATGGAATTTATTTTCAATATTTTGCTCATTTGCGAAGAATTACTCATTTCATATAAGCTACTAAAATGTGCAAAAAAGAGCAATTTTGTATGGAGTATGGAATTATTTCAACATTTTGCACATTTGCGAAGAATTACTTATTTCATATAAACTATTAAAATGAGCAAATTGCGCATTATTTTATATAAGGTATGGATTTTATTTTCAATTTGTCAAAATTGCTTAATTGACGGAATTTTTAATTATGCAAATATTGATTTAAAAAAAAATAATATTTTTATTGCAATAAATCGGCTAAAAAATTAATTAGCCGTTATGCTAAATTTTAAACGTGAGAAAAAAAGATGTTAATGCTTGCGCATCCGAATCAATTCACTGACCCTTAATCATTAAAATTGTCAAAACTTTTGGGAAAGTAAATTAATTTAGATCATGTTACATATTATTCTTAACCGGAAGTGGAAAAGAAAATTGAAATTGTAATTAAGTATACATAAATATTTTTAATTAAATTACAGGGGTGTCGAATTTCTTTAAGGTGAAAATTACTTAATAATTAATGTGCAAAAATGCTTAAAATGTTCATTACTTTGTATGTAGTATAGAATTTATTTTCAATATTTTGCATTTCCTTTGGGCTCGAACCTATATAAATACAGTACTAGCAGTACCTCCTCCTTGTGTAGACTTTGGTCCGTCATTTCTTATAAAATTGTATTTTATAATTGTAACTTATATTTAGTATTTAATAATAAACTCTTTTATTATTAGATATAATCGAGTTAACATTAACAGCTATTATTTTAAAACTATTTAATCTATGTATTTATGATACTATCCATAATAAGTATTATAAGGCGAAGATTCATAAAGAAATTCTATTTTTTTTTTACTTTCCTTTTATTGAATTTACAATTCATAGCTCCTAAACGGCTTAACCGATTTAACTGAAATTTGGAACTTAAGCTCGTGTTATGACCTATTCGGTGCCATCAGGTCTAGGAAATTGGTAGCCTCCGCGAATTTGAAAAGAGCTCTCAATCCACATTTGGCCGCCTCATCCAGATCTGCGTGCTAGGGCCGGACAGCAGCACAGAAGATGCTCTAGGGTTTCTTCTTGCCCCGTGTCGTACAAGTATCTGCAGAGGTTTGTGTTGGTGAGACCCATCCTGTGTGTTTTTTTGCCAACCAAGCAGTGTCCGGTAGAGATACCTATTGCTTTCCTACATGGCGCACGTGATAGGGTACGAATTGAAGCGGTTTTTTTCGTGTCGTACGTGCCCCACATAATCTTAGTTATCCTGCACGTTGTTAGTTTATTCCAGCGCAGCCTAACCTGTGCTTGGCAAGCCTGTCTGCTGCTTCGTTTCCTGCGATGTCACAGTGCCCTGGCACCCAGCACAACACCACACTCTTGTTAGTACACGGAGTCTGAAGTGCTAAATGACAGTGAAGCACCAGCTTAGATTTAATATACGCGCTAGCCAGAGCTTTAATAGCGGCTTGACTATCTATGTAGAGATATACGTTTGTGTGAGTATTTGCGCGCTCGTGAGCAATTTGTGCAGCTTTCTGGATCGCCAGAATTTCTGCTTGGAAGATGCTACAGTGACCTGGTAATTTGTAGCTGCTAAGGTTGATCTCAAGGACGGGAGAGTACTGCCGCACCCACTCCAGTGTCCATTTTAGATCCATCCGTATAGATGTTGGTCGAGTCAGCAGGGTCTGGGCCTCTTTGCGCCAAATATTCCCTGCTTAGTAAATCAATACTGTATCTGTGACGTAATGAGAGGAAGGGAACCATGTAATCGGATTCACCTTTTAGGTTTAATCCGATCCTTGAGTGTCCGAATTCCCTACAATTTAGCTGACCTGTTTGCTTCAAACGGAGCGGACTTTTAGTCGCGACGTTTTTAGCAAAAATATCAACCGGTTCGAGAGAAAGTATCTTAACGCGTCTGAGGATGTGGTTTTCAGGGCACCAGTGATCCCCAGTCCCGCTAGTCTTTGAAAGTTTGCAAGTTTTGATCTATACGCCTTTTTCTCTATGGCCGGCCACCATACCACATCCCAGTATAGCATGATAGGCCTAACCACGGCTGTATAGATCCAACGAGTTAGTTCGGGTCTTAGACCCCACGTTTTTCCAAACATACGTTTGCAAGTGTAGAACGCATTGTTCGCTTTAAGAACGCGTTCTTCTAGGTTAAGTTTCCAGCTTAGTTTACTATCCAAGATGACGCCGAGAAATTTGGCCTGTTTGGAAAGTGTCAGAGTAATGTTGCTCAGTTTAGGAGCTATTTCTTAGTAAAGAGTACAAGTTCCGTTTTCTGTGGATTGACTTTTAGGCCACTGGCCTTCGCCCATTTGCTGAGCTTTTCCAGGGCTCCTTCAATAAGTTCGCTGATGGTATTTAGGTACTTACCTACAGCAAGTACTACTACATCATCAGCATAAGCAACTAGTTTGACACCGCTCGTTTGTAGTGTTTTTAGAATTTCATTCAGAACAAGATTCCAGAGGAGTGGTGATAGGACTCCGCCTTGTGGTGTACCACAGGTAACCTTAATTGTTGCGGTAGTGCCCCCCTTGCGACGTGATTAATCTGTTTTTCAGGAGTACCTCAATCCAACCGCTAACTACTTTGTTTATACGTGCTGAATTGAGTGCCCTGACTATTGATTCAATCGTGACATTATTGAAAGCCCCCTCTATATCTAAGAAGGCTCCCAATGTATATTCTTTGTAGTGCAGACTTTTTCGATGACTGAGACTACCTCGTGAAGAGCCGTTTCGACCGATTTGCCTTTTGTGTACGCGTGTTGGGACTTGGATAGTGCTAAAGGGTCTATACTCTCTTTTATGTACGCATCCAGAACTCTTTCCATTGTTTTTAGCATAAAGGAGGTTAAGCTGATTGGCCGATAGTCTTTTGGGTTGACACGACTTATCTTGTCCGCTTTTGGTATAAAGATAACAGTAGCATCGTTCCATGACTCAGGAACATGCCTCAGCCTTAGGCATCCCTTAAAGATCACCAGCAACCATGGGATCACTAGTCCAGCTGCTTTCTGCAGCATGGCCGGTATTATACCGTCCGGACCCGATGATTTGTAAGGGTCGAAAGTGCTGACCCCCCAGCATAGATGATTCCGCGTTATAAGGTTAAGATCAAGTGCGATTATTTTTCTTGGCTGTTAGATTGACTGGTCGTCCCGGCGGCTGACTGATGCAGCCCGGACTGATGCAGCTTCCAAAAGAGCCTCCAATGTTTCTTTACTGCCTTCCGTCCAGGACCCGTTCAGGACCCGTTCGATCTCTTCAGAAGTACCGGTTGAGTAGGTGCTTTTTTAAAGATCTTGCTTACTCTAGCTGTTTCAGAGGTTTTCTCCATATTGTTGCAGAATTCCCTCCAGCTAGTTCTCTTCGCAGTTCTGAGTTATTTTTAAAAAATTTAAGGCTGTCTTTATATTCCGCCCACAAGCCCGGTTTGTCTTTGCGTTTTGCCTGGGCAAACAATTTATGGACCATATCACGTTAGTTTTTTTAAATTCTTATTCCACCAAGGTGGAGAGGTTTTACTAGAGGGTTTGGCAGGCTTGCTCGAAGCTTACTCTCAGAGTTTTTGTGAGAAATTGTATAGTAGCTTCCAGAGTTTGTACTTTCTAGATAGCTGCTGGACAATTGTTTTCGAGTTTCTGCTCGACTAGTTTTACATACAGCTCCCAGTTTGTTTTATCTGGATTTCTGAATGGTCTAAGAGTACTACTAGATTTAAAGCTTATATCAAACCTAATGTACCTGTAGTGCGACATTGATGGTTTCTCTAACACCATCCAATTGTCAAGCACACAGGTATCGTTGTCTGAGCAGAGAGTAATCAGTAATGTCTAAAACATTTTCACTAGTTTGGCCAATGCACGTTGATACATTACCCCGATTAGCTATCGATAGGTTGGAGCATAAAATGTAATTAAGTAGTAACTCACCCCTTGTATTGACATCTTTACTACCCCAGATCTTGTGATGAGCGTTTACGTCTCCTCCAACCACTAGGTTGTGCCTTCGTGTGGAAGCATCATCCACCAGCGTTTGGTGTTCCGACGTCAATGATTCCCTGTCATGCGCCATGTATACTGATGCCAGGAGGAGTGGTGTTTGACCGTCACTGCCTTCACACAGGGCCACCGTTAGATCGTTCGTGCTGTAATTAGACTTTAGGAAGATATTAATGTTCTTTTTGGCCAAAATGGCTGAACATTTCTTACCTTCCTGTGGAGAATGTAGTAGCTTGTATGTACGTGACGCTAGTCTTTTGATATCACCCTTCGCGGAGATCCAAGGCTCCTGTATTAGCGCCACGTCATAGTTCCCTTTTTCCAGGGTGAGGAGTAGTTCAGCCGAAGCCAAACTACTGTGATGTAAGTTCATTTGAATCACTCTCAACATCTGATGGTGTTGCAGACTGATTCGTTGGGGCCGGAGCGACGTCTTGTTCCATGTCAATACATGGACTATCTACTTCCGGTCCGAGAGTGATGTTTGCTGTGGCTGCAGAGATCAAACCTAGATCTTTCTCCACCTCGAGGTTCTCCAAGGTGTTCACATTTTCGTCGTCTGGTTGACGCTTTTTGATACGTAGAAAAACCCTTCCACATCCCCAAATTCTAATTTTTTTTACTTTTCCAAAAGTTTTAGGAATTTTATGAGTCAATAAATTGAATTGGTGCATTATATATTGTTTTTTTTCCACTTTGAAATTTCACATAAGTCATTACTTAAATTTTCAACCTATCAGTTTTAGCGATTTAATTATAATTTAACTGGAATGAATTCGTTTTTGTCAAATCAATTATTATCTGAACAATAAATAATATGATGCGGCAAAGAATTTAATTATAAATATTTTCTTAAAATCCTGATTTTTTGTTAATTTTATTAATTAAGTAATAAGAAATTATTATTAACGTAAATTTGATAACCTATCACAAATAATTTTAAAGATAAATATTTTATTTTTACTTTCCTTTTATTGAATTTACAATTCATGTTTTCCTCACCTGGACATAGCTCCTAAACGGCTTGACCGATTCAACAGAAATTTGAAACTTAAGCTCGTGTTATGACCCATTCGGTGCCGCATAATTTTCAAGGCCAGCGAGGGGGCGGGGGTTGGGCCTATTTTCAAAAAAGTCATGTGGGGTATCAAATTAAAGGTATTGATGAGTACATCACGTTTGGTAGTGTTTCGGGTAACTGGGACCAAGTGGGGCCCCCAAAAAATGGGGTCAAAAATGAAAAAAAATCATAAGGGGTATCAAATTAAAGGTCTGGAAGAGTAGATATCTTTGGGGCAAGTAATGGTTTTAGTTTTTTAGTTTTTAATATTTTATTAGTTCATTTGATAAACTATTTATAACAACATTCATATATATGATTCAATTCATTGTAATATCAATTTACATATTAATTTTCTATTTCATTACATTACATTTATATTTCATATTCATTTCATTCAAAATTTATTGTTCATAATTCATATATTTACACACATCATATTCATTTTCAACATTTTTACAATTTCTACAATTTAAAACACACTTTTCACATATACGGCGGCCATTCTTTTAAATGCAGCAAGATTCGTTTCCCTTTTAGCTTCTAAAGGCAGTTCATTGAACTCATCAGCCCATTATACATTATTTGATTTTGCTCTCTTACACGCCTCATACGTGGTAATCTGAAGTTAATTATGTTTCTCAGATTATACGGCTGACTCTCTGCTACATAATTAAGGTTGTTGGAAAGGTATTGTGGGAGCATGTTATTCTTTATTTTAAATATGATTGTTAGTACTTGAAAATTTATTCTTTGTTTTACAGTCAGCCAATTCATTCGTTCTAACATTCGCACTCTTGAAGTGTATCTGTCACACGATAGTATCATACGCATAGCTCTGTTTTGCAACTTTTGCATTCTCTCATAACTATCACTTTCTGCCATATACAATATCGATGAGCAATAGTCGAAATGAGGCAATACTATAGTATTATAAACGGTTATCAAACACTCTTTAGACATATTCTTTCTTATTCTATATAATAGCCCAATTTTAGATGCTATTTTACTACAAACTCTTTTAATATGGCTTTTAAAATCTAGTTTTTTATCAATTATTACACCCAAATATTTTATTTCATTTACATTCTCTATTATTTCATTGTCTATATTTATATTTAAATTCATGTCGCTGTTTATTACCATACACTTAGTTTTGCTTACGTTTAATTTCAATTTGTTCATATTTAACCATTTAAGCAACCTGTTTAAATCTTCTTTTAAAAGTCTATCACACTCGCTCTCGTTCTCACCCACGATATACACTAATCACTAATGTATCATCCGCGAATAACATTATTTTCACATGTTCCAGCACATTGTTCATATCGTTTATGTATATTATAAACAGTAGAGCCCCCAATATCGATCCTTGGGGTACTCCGAGATTCACACTATTCTCATTCGAAACACATTCACCAAATTTAGTTTTTTGTTTTCTATCGCTCAAGTAAGACGCGAACCACTTTAGCTCCTTTTCCCGAACTCCGTAATAACTTAGCTTTTTTATCATAATGTTTCTATCAATCGTTTCAAACGCACGCATAAAATCAAGGAATACTGATAATATAATATTTTTTTCATTAATTTCTTTTTTCCACTCTGATATCATCCACATTAGTGCCGTTTCGCACGAATGCTTATTTCTAAACCCGGATTGTGATTACCATTATTTTCCATGTATTGTACCAATTGTTTCTGTACCACTTTTTCTAACACTTTCTCATATATCGGTAACATATTTATCGGACGGAATTCTCTACACTCATTTGTACCCTTCACTTTTTCCACTGGCACAATTAGTGCTTACTTCCATGTTTCCGGAAACTCTCCTAGTGTCATTGATTTATTAATTATATTAACTAGTGTTGGTCCTATCACATCAAAATTATCTAACAGTATCTTCACATTCATAAAATTATGATCATTCTTGTTATTTAGTTCACTACATACTTTTTTAACATATTCACAGTCAATCACTTGAAATTTAAATATTGTGTCTTTATTACTCATATTACTGCTATCGAAAGGCTCATGAGGAATACTCGAATGTATATTCTCAATGCTTTTTATAAAAAAAGTGTTAAATTTTTGCACAATTTCCTGATTATCTCTCACAATCTGATCCTCAAATATAATTTCTTTTGTTACTTCTTCTTTTTTATCGGATATTAAATTTTTTATTATTTTCCACATACCCTTTTGGTCACTTTTTTTTCGTTCAATTTTTCGTTTAATAAGTTCACTTTTGGCTTGTTTTATTGATCTTTTGTATTTGTTTCTAATTTTAGTATACTTATTCCAATCACTCCGCCTACCAGTGACAACTGCTCTATTGAACGCTTTAATTTTATTCTTTCTCATATTACGTAGATTTTCTGAAAACCATTTTTGTTCACTCAGTCGCACTTTTTTCACTTTTATAAATTTATTTGTTACGTTTTTAAGTTTATTTTCAAACATACTAGCAGCAACACTAATATTTTCAATATCGTTCACACTTCCAATATTACTATTTCTCAGTTCTCTAGCAAATTCCTTTTTATCATACTTTAAATATTTTATTTCTTTCACGATATTCTCTGACACATAATCTTTTAGTTTAATGTTAATTTCAATCGTTTCATGATCACTTATTTTCCATTTGCTCATAACTTTTGCTTTAACGTTCGTACAGTTTGTTACTACATAATCTATTAATGTTTGCGTTGTTAATGTTATTCGCGTCGGTTCGGATATAATTTGTACGCACCCATTGTCATTTATAATATTATGCATTCTGCTTTCATTCAGACTCTGGATCAACAGATCGATATTAAAATCTCCAAACAAAACTATTCTTTTTTCCCGAGGGATATTATTTTCACAGAAATTATTAAAGTTTTCAATAAATGATATATCTGACGAGCTCGGTGATCTATATATACAACCAATTACAAATTCGTTATTAGCCCACCAGATTTTACCTAAAATTAACCATACATTCTGATCAATCACCATTTTACATATTACTTTATATTGCAATTCACTTCTCACATAAATAACAACTCCACCAGTATGCGGTGAGTGTGAGTCACATCTTATAATTTTATAATTATCCATTGCAATTTCATAATTGTTAATTTTCTTTGTCACATGCGTTTCAGACATACAAATTACATCAAATTTTTCTTCCCGGCACAACACTTCCATATCCTCAAAATTATTTATTAGTCCTTGTATATTCAAATACACACACTTGCACTCATTTGATTGCTAATATTCAACCCTTTTCCTCTCAACATTTAGCTTTCGATTTAATACTTCACACATCATACTTGTAGCTTTATGCTTAACATCTAGGTTCATTTCGAATCTTTCATTCGCATACATACAGTTAACACACTTTTCAACTAGATTTACATATTTTTATGTCGTGATTACCGGCACACCTGAGACACGCCTTATCATTCGTACAAACATTCGATTTGTGGTTATAACCGTTACAATTGTAGCATCTTATTACATTAATGTGCTCATGAACTGCACATCTTTGCCACCCAATTTTAGCTACCCTATTTTTGTTATATTCGCAAAGTACTCACTGCCTATTTCCATAACTACATTATATTCACCTTTATATCGACGCGACTCGCGCACATCCAGGATTTTTATTTCACACATTCGCATACACTCATTTTGGGCTTTAATTTTTCTCATAATTTCATCATTCTGTAACTTTTCATTCAAACCATACATAATAATTTTCGGCTTTCTTAATTCAGGTGTTTTTACATTATATTTTTCTTTTAATTTTTCACTCGCAATATCTTTCAACTTTTCTACTGATTCCTTATTTTCACAGTCCACTACCACCACACCATTTGCTTTACTATAAATGCCACTCACGTCAACATTCACCTGGGATGGATCAATATTTTCTTTAATTTCTTTTTCTGATTTTTGACTATCTTGTCGTTCTTTTGGCGTAAAAATCAATACCTGCTTTTTTTTCACGATTTCCGCGTATGAACTACCCTTTTTGTTGCCATTATTTTTTTCCACTTGCACAGTCAGTTTTTCAATTGATTTATTGACTTCACTCACATTATTATTTTTATTTATACTTTCGATCACACTATCTAATTTTTTATTTATTTCGGTCACTTCCATTTCCAATTTTTCAATCTTTTTATTATTGTTTATTGTAGCTTTCCTGCACTGTTCACACACATACCATATATTATTATCTACCTCCATTTGCCCTTTCCAGTATTGAGTTACACCACAACACTTTAAATGCCATGATCTCCCACACATACCATCGCACTTATATACTTGATCGCTTCCACTCACACCTCGTACTCCTCTTACATTTTTTTCGCATTTAATGCACTCATGACTCTTGTTATTGTCTGTCATTTTCACTCATTAAATTTAAATTTAAAGCTTTTTTAACAACTGTTTTCTTATATAATAATAATACTGTTTTTTCTATATTTTTCTGATAATTTTGTAATAGCGTCAATAATAACACAAATTTAATTTTGATTTTTAACTGATATTTTCAAGGTTTTTTACTTCCTATTTTCGCGATTGTTCTTAGCGCATCAATATTTCTTTTTTATATAGATTTTAATGTAAATTGATATTTTATTTATTTATTAGAATAATAAAAACACTTCACAAAAATTTTAACGCGTCTACTCATCAAGAGTAGTTTAACTAATCCCTTGCAAATATCATTGATTCTGATAAATTCTATTAATTCTCATAAGATCTCTTTACATACTATTAATTCTGATCAGATTTGCTACCATTAATTTTGACCAGTTATACTTCCCATTATAAGGGGTCTATTTCCCTTTTACTATACTTTACCTTTACTGAATCTCTAATCTAGTACATTTGTAGTTAAACCTACTACAATTGACCATTACTGAAACTCTAGATACAAGAATGTAAGATTATATAATTTTTGTATTCTTATTTATTAGTTTTTAGTCGCATATTACTATTTATAAAGGAAAGTATTTTTAAAAAATGTTTTTTTTATTTATTTTTCTCAATTAAATTCGTTAATTCAGCAATTAATAATTCATTATTACTGAAAAATCAAATATTTAAGCCATACAACTAATTTATTTTAGTTATTGATTAGTTGAAAAGTTTTGTGAATTTAAGCGTCAAATTGGTAAGTATTCGCGAAAATTAAAAATATTTATACTTAAGTTCAAGTTTAATTTTTTTACTTCCTAAATTCAATTCAATAATTATTATTAATTATTAAGCATAATACATTATTTCATTAATGACGATTTCGATGGCATGCATATATGAATCCAAAAATTAAAATAGAAATCCGAATCCGAATCCTCAAAGTATAAAATTTTTTTATTTAGGAAACTTCAGCGGGATCATTCTGAAATTTCATAGGAAAATGTTATAAGTTCAAAAAATCATTTGTTATTATTGCATTTATAATCCGAGTTTCATACTATTTAATGAATTTTATTTTCCTTGCAATGGATTTTCTTGCGATGAATGTTCTTAGCGACTAATTTGCTGCGAGGAATTTTTGATGGGTATGAAGTTTTCTTGCGAAGGATTTTCTTGTGATGAATTTTCCTAGCGATTAATTTTCAGCGGTACCTCCCTTTTTACGATTCTATGTTAAATAAATAAGTAGCCACATATATTTGGAGTGGATCAATGTATCAGTTTGGTTCATATCTTATTAGATTGGTAATAAAATTTTCTTTAAAACAAGCTATAGAAAATTTCTGGTTTTTATGTGGTTTGGAAACTACAAGCCAGCAAACTTGAATTTTTTTTAAAAAAAATTTTAATTTCGCCAAAAATACCTCTCCCCTCAAAAATTTTTCCTCCATATGAACTAATTTTTCTACACTAAAAGTTGCGCACATTTACTACCTACCAAATAACAAAAAACAAACAATCACCCCTATGATAGAAGTCGACTCGACTCTCGCCTCGCCATTCGACTCGACCGACGACTAATTTGGTATGATTGAAGTCGCCTCGCTATTAGTGCGAGTCGAATGTTAAAAAAACGACAACTTGTTGCTTATTATTTTGCTTCATTGGCAGCACAGCTGTTTTTGACATTAATTTTGAAGTTTTAATTTAAATTTTTTGAATTTTATTTTTATGGTGTAGAGTTTAAATTTAAAATAAAATAATTTTTATAAAAAAAACTGTGTTAAACAATTATTGTTAAGAAATTTGTGTTAAACAAATATAAATTAAAAAAAAATCAAAATATTAGTTTTCAAATTTTGTTATTAAACAATAAAGTTTAAAAATGAGCAGCGTAGAATTATTTTATTCTAATAATGAAAGTGAGAATGAAAATAAAAAAATAAATCGCAAGATCCTTAGGGACAACTCAAATCCACTGGACTTACCGAACAACATGTAAGAGTATTATAATATTAAATGTTTTTATTAATTAAATTGATTTAAATTTTTAGGTTTATACAATATTTCCGTTTGTCAAAGGAAGCATTTAGTTTTTTATTAAGGAAAGTAGAAGACAATCTGTATCCAACAATTAGATCTACATCTGTTTCTCCAAAATAAAAAAACTGGCTGCTTCCATGAGATTCTTTGCTGAAGGAGGATTTCAAAAAGGTGTTGGCAATGATTTTACTGTTGGTGTTTGTCAGTCAGAATTTTCTAGGGTATTAACGGAAATTCTTAATATTTTTGAAGAAAAAATAAATCCAGAAATGATAACGTTCCCAACAACAACATCAGAGCAAACTCAAATAAAGCAGCACTTTTTTAGTAAAACTGGTTTTCCAGGAATAATTGGTGTAATTGATGGAAGCCATGTAAAAATATTCTCGCCAAAAAAAATTTACAACATATTTTAATAGAAAGAGGTTTTATAGCATAAATGCAATGATTGTAAGTATATACATTATATTTATATATATAAATATTTTACAAATATATTTTTTTTTCTCAGGTTTGTGATCATTTGATGCGCATAACATTTGTTGATGCTAAATATGCTGGTTCATGCCATGATGCATCAATATGGAATTCCAGTGAATTAAATAATTACCTTGAAAGTTTTAGAAATCCATACAGTTGATTAATAGGTAAGTTTAAAATGTAAAGTCCGATTCATTTAAAAAAAAAGTTTTTTTTTTTAGGCGATAGTGGATACCCGCTCAAACCACACTTAATAACACCATATAGAAGTGTTGGTAACCCTCAAACTGAGGAACAAAGAATAAAGCTCGTTTTAACAAAATTCATTCGAAAACGAGGAATATTATTGAAAGAACATTCGGAGTTTTGAAGAATCGTTTTCGATGTATATTAAAAGAGCGAGAACTTCATTATGAACCAGAAAAGTGCAAGAAAATTATAAATGCTTGCTGCGCTTTACATAATATTTGTTTAAAATATAATGTAGAATTTGAATACAACGTAGTTGATGAAGACTTATTAGAAGACGATGATGAAAATGATATTATACAAGATGAAAACGAAGAAGGTGTAAATATAAGAAAAAGAATCATGAATACAATTTGCTAAAATTAAAATATGTATATATATTTAAATTAAATTATATTCTTAAGTTTTTAATTTATTAAATTCTTTTTATTTAATATAACTTTCAACATAATTCATACACGATCAAATACAACATTTAACATAATTCAAACACGTCATAAATTGTTTTAATTTGAAAATTAAATATATTTTATTTGAAAATATTTAACAAAATCTCACTCAATAATTATTTAAAATTCAATATAAATTTTTTTAAATTACTTAAAAATCACTTTAAAAAAAAATTCAAACTTTTTTTGATATAAATTTGTACTAGTCGAGTAAAACGACAACTGCAGTCGCCAAAAAGCGAGTCGAGAGCGACTTTCATCATACCGTATATTCGCTAAAACTCTCGCCGGCGATTGTTTGTGCGACTTCTATCATACCAAATTGTCAAAGTCGAGACGAGGCGAGAGTCGAGTCGACTTCAATCATAGGGGTAAATCTATCTGTCTCGTAACGCCTTAAATTTTATTTTTAGTTCAAACTCTGACAATGGTAAAAGAAAATTTTAACGAAAAACATTTAAGTTTAAAACAGTTACTTTATTAATACTCGAAATACTCATTATTTTATTAAAAATTATAACTTACAATAATGGCTAACATTAAAAAATTCTATGCATTACGAGACAGATAGATTGTTTGTGTTTTTGTTATTTGGTAGGTAGTAAATGTGCTTTTAGTGTATAAAAATTAGTTCATATTGTGGAAAATTTTTTGAGGGGAGAGGTATTTTTGGCGAAATTAATTTTTTTTTTAAAAAAATTCAAGTTTGCGGGCTTGTAGTTTCCAAACCACATAAAAACCAGAAATTAATAGAATCAAAAAAAGGAGGTACCGCCCCAGGGGTCACGCTTTCAAAAAAATGCCCATACATTTTTTTGCTCAGAATGAATCAAGGAATACCGTAGTGTGTCGTGGATCAGGTATTTCATGTTCACCCTGTATAATGCTCCAATTCAATTTATTGACTGATTAATTTATTCCTAAAACTTTTGGAAAAGTAAAAAAATTAGAACAATTTTAGATCATGTTATAATATATTATTCTTAGCCTGAAGTACAAAGAAAATTAATATTACGCTTAAGTATAAATCAGACTACGGAGGCAAAACCATTTAATTCAGAATTTTAAAATTTTTTTTACTTCGCCTAAGCCAAGTTTAATGACAATCGAATATTTTAGCTAAAACATCTAACTCGATCTGAATGTAATATTTTATACAATTCTACATTGATCAACCAAGCCAAATTACTAAAATTAATTGCAGGCCAAAAAAAGGGTTGCCAAACACTTAACCTTTTAGTTTTCCAGGAAGTTTAGAATTAATTGTAAAACTACCCATATATGCAAATGTAAAAGTAGCAGAATATATTCGATAAAAACGCCTTTCTGACAAACTATAAATCATGACTTAAGTGCTTTTGCCCCTCAGCCAGAGAAATATTTTTAATCGAAAATTAATGCGTTGTCAAATTTTTTATTTTCAATATTGTATACGAATTAATTTCAATAGTTTATATGAAATGTGCAAAAATGAATAAAACGTTCATTATTTTATATGGAGTATGGAATTTATTTTCAATATTTCACTCATTTCATTTGTCCATTTCAGCTGAATCCGAATTAATTGACCCTTAAAATTCCCAAAACTTTTGGAAAAGTAAAGTAAAAAATCCATTTAGATCATGCTATATATTACCCTTAGCCAGAAGTAAAAAAACATTTAAAATTACGCTTAAGTATAAATATTTTTAATCGAAACTTAATGCGTTCACAAATAACCGAAATAATTATAATTTTGTATGGAGTATGTGATTTAATTTTGCTCATTTTCGAAGAATTACTCATTTCATTCATATAAACTATTAAAATGTTCAAAAATAAGCAAAATGTGCGTTATTTTGTATGGGGTATGGGATTTATTTTCAATATTTTACCCATTTGCGAAGAATTACTTAATTCATATAAACTATTAAAATGTTCAAAAATAACCAAAATGGGCATTATTTTGTATGGGGTATGGGATTTATTTTCAATATTTTGCCCATTGTAATTAAATATCTGGTTATGCAAATTTTAAGCGTGAGAAAAAACAATATTAATGCACGTGCATCCGAATCAATTCATTGACCCTTAAAATTACCAATAGTTTTAGAAAAGTAAATCAATTAAGATCATTTATTTATTTATTTATTTGTCATCAAAGCATATACACTTTCTTAGACTAAGATATAATTTATAAATAACTACTCTACAATACTAAATAACAATAAAAATTAAAAATCAATTAAATAATAAAAAATTAAAATTAAAGGCCTGTACGGAAGTCGAGTGAAATGAAATTTTAACGCGATCTCCAAAGCTCTCCAAAGTCTCCGGTGAAATAGTCGTGAAAAAGTTGTGAAAAATAGACAGGTTAATTTGACATTTTGATAATTCAAATATTTTGATAATATTTTGATAATTCAAAAGTTTGTTTATGTTTATAAATTTTTTAAAATTTAAATTTGACTTAAAAATCAAATTTGAGCAAATTTAAAAATCAAATTTAAATTATTGAAAAAAAAAAATGTAAATGTCACAATTTCATCGTGAAATAATGTTCAGAACATTATTTCGCTACGAAAAATAATTGTAGACTTTTGTGCTCCATCTGTTGTAAAAAAAAAATAAATCAATTTTTATCACAACTTCCGTACAGGCCTTAAAATTATAAAAATTAAACTTATCTAACTAATAAAAACAGCAAAAGAAATAAAAAACAAATGAAAGAAAGAAATAAAGAATAATTATGACTGACGTATATTAAGCAATATTCTTTGGACAGAATTAGCTGACATATTGAAATTAACATACTCATTATAACATTTAAATTCGGACATTAGACTATTTAGACCAGATAACTATTTAGACCAGACCAGATAATTGTCTCTATTCGATTAATATGAACGCAATAATAAGGACACCATATAATAGACGCATATTCAAGTACAGAACGAACAAAAGCGACATAGAGTGTTTTGATGACGTAAGGGTCCGAAAGATCACCAGCATACCGTCTAATCATACCCCACATTCTATTTGCTTTATTAACAATATAGTAAATATGTAGGGTATATGATAGTTTCGGGTCCAGCAAAACACCCAAGTCTTTAACACTAGATACCCGCGTAACCAATTGATCCCCAATAGTGTACTGTAATAAAATTGGTACTATACGACGTGATGACGGAACATTTACTAACATTAAGTGACAAATGATTTTTATTACACCACAGATGAAATTTTGACAAGTACTGTTACGATATTGAAAAGAATCCGAATCTTTCCCTGAAATAAATATTTTAAAGTCATCAGCAAACATTAGCAGATTACAATCTGGCAGAAACTTTACTATATCATTACATATAGAATAAATAATAAGGGTCCTATATGGCTGCCTTGAGGAACGCCAGAAGGTACTGGAAATTCGGACGAGAAACAGTTAAGGAGATTTACATACTGACATCTATCACATAGAAAGGACGATATCCATTTAATAAAGATAACTGGAAAACCTATTTTTTGCAATTTGAAAAGTAATAATTTATGATTGATCCTATCAAAAGCCTTACTAAAATCTGTGTAAATTGCATCAACTTGATTTCCTTTCGTAAATTCGCAATTATTAAAATTTGTAAATATCAAGAGATTAGTAACGGTAGATCTTTTTCTCATGAAACCGTGTTGATTATTGCAAATAATAGATTTACAGTGAAAATAAAGCTTAACAGCTACTAGTGCATCTAAAATTTTTGGTATAATTGACAGTTTACAAATTCCTCTGTAATTTTCAATATTATTTATCCTACCAGATTTATGTATAGGAACATTAAATGAACTTTTCCATGCAGATGGAAAGCAACCTGTCGTTAAAGAAACATTAAACATATGACACAGGACAGTATGTAATGGGTCAGCACAATTACGGATAAATGCAGACGGTATACCATCCGGTCCAGGATTATAGTTATTATCGATATCATTGATAAAATTCATGGTTTCTTCAGGAGAAATTAAAATATCATTGAAAATTAAATTAGATGCATTACCCATATATTCAAAAAACGATCATCAATGTCAGAGTTATCGGAATTGTAAACAGTTTTAAAAAATTTGGCAAATAAATCACATGATTCTTGAGCTGACTCAGCAATAACATTCCCAAGATTAAATGATGACGGATAACCATAACTTTTCTTTTTGATTTAATGAACTGCCAAAATTTTTGGGGACAATGCTTAATAGAATTCTGAATATTTCCTATGTAGAGGTAATATGCATTTGATAATGCAGTCTTGAATTCTGACTTAATTCTACGATAAAACATATAATTAACGTCCAACATGCGAAGCATGTTTTAGATTTTTAGTTATTTTGTTATTCCAGGGACAAACGTCACATTCAGTGCCTCTAACCAGAATAACTGGAACAAATTGGAAAATAATTACATTAATTACTCTATAAAATTCAGAGCACAAATTATTTATGCTATTGGACACAAAAAAAGCACCCCAGTCATAACTATTCAAAGCATTACAGATATCATTATAATTTGCATTTTTAAAATCGAAACAGAAAGAATGTATATGTTGATAACTGTTAACAATATTAAGATTACAAAATAAATTTAACGAAGGATGGTAAGCATGCTCATTAACAAGTGGTTCAGCACTTCTTGAGACGAAATTTTCGTCAGTAACGTTTGAGAAAATCAAATCTAAAGTACGATTCTGATAATTTTGAATCGAATTCAGCTGCACTAATCCGAGAGCCTGCAGCGTGTCCACTAAACTAGTTTCCGTTTGACTAACAGCATTTACTGGATTAAGAAAAGTGCAATCAATATCTCCCGGAATCCAATTAATTCTTGGTTGGTTAAAATCACCAAAAATAAAAATAATATCCGATGATTTCATCAATCCGTCAATATAGCGAAAAGCATCCAGATATCTATTTATTTTTTCAATGTTACTATTTGGAGGTATGTAGGAAGCAATAACAAAGATACTAGTTGTGGAATTAAAATTAATTCTAGTACAGCAAATCTCAATATCGGAAAACGCAGACATATCAACCTCTGTGACATTAAGATGATTTTTGACAGCAATCAGGACACCACCAAATCTTTGGTATTCACTATTTAAATAAGATCTATCGCAACGATTAATATTCAAGTTTGATTGAAAAAGAGCAGCATTATTAAAAGAACTATCTAAACCCGTTTCAGTCAAGATAATTATGTCAGCCGAACAGGAATGCATATTTAAGAGAAAATCATTAGTCTTCGTTCTTAAACCTCTGACGTTTTGGTAAAAGAACGAAGATTCTCCAAGTTTTTTGGCATATTATTTATAGATCTATTTTTCGGTGCAAATTCTTTTACTAGAATACCAGGTGGCCATAAACTTTTATTTAATAAAGATCTACCTATGTTTTCAGGAGAATAAATCTTGAATGATGAAGTAAACCTACCAGTTAAATTGTCAGGAATTATACACTGACACCGCAAACAACTACTATCAAAACCTTCAACTTGTAGATAATCCATAACATCACTCGGCTTCGTGCCGTATTCAAGCCTTGAAAGGAATACCACAAATGGGGGTGGTACCACCTTCAATACACACTTTGCGATTCTAGAATCTGCAATCGCCTTAGTATTGCTCCTTGAGATCGGAGAACCAGAATCGGTGATAATAATATTAGGATATGAATTAGTCGTAAAAACGGAATCAGTGCAGGACATAGTGTGTTGATCATTCTTAGAAGCATTAAGTACAGCCATTACAGAACCATTATTTACAGCCGTTTCAGAAACATTATTTACAACCGCATCAGATTTTGTAACATTATTCTTCTTACGTTTCTTCTGAGCTAATTTAGCTTTTAGCAGCAGTTTTAGTAACGGAAGTATTATTAATCCTCTCTAAAGATAAGTTGTTTAAAGAACTACCTGCTGATGGACTTACCGCAGCGGCAATAGTTGGTGATGCAATAGTAGAACTCAAGTTTAAGATAGGTTGTATCAGATCAACATTACTTACAGTAACTGAATCACCGCTGACGTCACCAACTACTAATGCAGTATTACTTAAAGCGAGTATTATAACCAGCCGATGCACATCTCGAGCGAGTATTATAAGAATTCTTGAGAATATTAGGTACAATAATACATTCTTGACCAGGCTGGTACTGTCGTGAAGCGCTGTCGACAACTTTACAGAAAGCTTCGAAATCCTCTTTTTGATTAGTATATACATCATTTAGTTGTGACAATTTCTCAGCATTGATTGCTTAAACCCATGAAGTTTTTTTTAGCAAAACTTCCGGAGAAAATTGACGATAATTCTCACAATACCAACCCACACCCGATGTATTAAGTATAAAATCGATGTTTCTACCCAATATTTTATGTGGCAAGCAACTTCCAAATAGTACCACAACCGGTACATGCAATAAAGCGACTATAAGTGTCGGATTTTGATTTGCAATAATTACATTGTTCCATAATTTGCAATTAGTAGCGACACGGAACTCCGAACGATAATCCAAACTAGAATAACTATTAACTGGGTAGCAAATAAAATGACAGCTACTGAATGCTGGCACGCTTATCTATATTCGTTGTTTACCAATTATCACTTGATGGAATATAAATTTTAAAAAAAAAATCTCTAAGTGTATTCCTTTTTTACAAAATATATAATTAAATGATGAATTTGCACTTAGTTTTTTTTAAATATAATAAAGGCCTTGAAAATAGAATAGCAAAATAATTTTGCAAAATTATTTCAATTTCAATAATTAAAACTGTGAAGTTATTAAAGTTTTTAAATTATGTACACAGTAATTTTTGAATTCAGCAAGAGCAATAGAGAAATTTAATAATATTCATTGTAATGATACTGTATTGTTTATATTGTATTTTATTTCTTTATTGCACAGTTAACCAAAAGAAATTATATTTATATATATTTCAATTATCGAACAATTTAAGTTAAATAATAAATTTTGACCAAAAAAGAAGTTATAAGAAAGTTAACTTTTAAAAGAATTTAAAATTAAAACAAATAACTTATTGGCAAAATATTTTATATTAAATGTTTAAAAAAACTGTATAAATAATATATATATAAATATATATGAAAATTGAAGAGCAAAAAATAACACGACTTGAATTACCAACGATTCGATTAAGAACCTTTTAAAGAATCATATTACATATTACATTATTATTCTTGACCGGAAGTAGAAAAAAAATTGTAATTATAATTGAGTATAAATATTTTTAATTAAATTAAAGCGGTATCGAATTACATTAAGGTGAAAATTACTTAAAAATTAATGTGCAAAAATGCTTAAAATACTCATTAATTTGTATGCAGTATAGAATTTATTTTAAGTATTTTTGCACATTTCCTTTGTCCCAGAATATATATAATTACACTACTTGCGCTGTATTTGTATAGTATATTTTTATCTCCTTCCTGTTGAATACTACATCTGCCAATTTCATGTTTTTCGTTGCATTTTACACACCGGTATTCCATATTGCAATTGCTCGCTACATGTCCTAACCGTTGGCATAGTTTACACTGTGAAATTTCTGTTTTTATTAATTTTTCCCAGTTAATGAATTGATAGTTCAGTTTTCGAATTTTTATTAAATTATTTATATAACTTTTTGCTTAAATTTGGACAATAAAAAGTGGTAATTTGATGTTTTCTTTTATTGATTTTTTGGTGGGTTTCCATATATCAACATTATTTATGTTTAATGCTTTTAATTCATTTGATTCATCTTCTACGTTTAACCCTTTTAGAATTTTTTTGTTCTTTAGGTGTATATGTACAGTAATTTGATTGTATGTATTTGTTTTAATACATCTTTAACATTTGTGTAATCATTATTATTTGTTAAATAGATCATATGTTTCTTCATATTTATTCTTTTGAATGAAAGATGATTTAGTTTTAAACTATTTGTAAAAAAATTTTTTAGATCTTGAATATCTTGATCATATACAATTATTGGTGGTATTTTATATTTTTTCTTTATTTTATTAATGTTATTATTCTCTGTATTGTTGTTTCTATTATTCTGTTGATCAGATGTTTTTTTTATGAATTGTTGTTTGTTGCATGTCATCTGATTTTTCTGTATTGTGGTTTTGTATTATAATTTTATCAGGTGATTCTCTGAGTTTATTTTTTTTTTGTTAAATTTCTTCTCTTTGCTATTTGTATTATATTTTCTTCGGGTTCTTCTTCCATTTGTTCATCATCATTAAATGTCTTGGCCAGTTCCGCAAATTTATTTTCTGTGCCTTGATATTGTTATTAACAACTTCTTCTTGTTTTAAATTTTTAATTATTTTTTAAATTGTGACACTTCTTTTTTTAATTCTTCATTTATTTGATTTATTGTTTTATTTTTTGTTTTATTTTAAATTTTAAACTTTTGATTTTAAATTTTAAAATTGTTTGTTCATTATTTAATTTTTCTTTTGTATAACTCTGGTTAGTAATTGCTTTATCTTTTCCTTTAATTAACTTATTAGCTTCACTCATATATTCTTTTTTTTACACATAGTTTATCCACTATTTTACCCACTTTAATTTTTTTTTTAATTATTTAATTATAAATTTCGTATAAATTATCTCACTACTTTTTTTTAAGTACATATAAAATCACGTCCATACACTATGGCAGTTAGAATTACACTCTACATATTTCAATGAATTAACCCATTTCACGCCGCTTAAAAACTATTATTTCAATTTCAGAAATATTTCAAGGGAACAATAACTATAAATAATACATCTTAAATTTTAAATTTCATTATGTTCCTACAAGCAGGTCCTAAGATAGGGGCCATTGCGAAAACGCAACCGTGGCATAAAATACATTTTTTATAGGTTTATTTTAATAATATTTTATTTCAATACGATTAGTTACATTTTCTTATGAAATTCAACTGAACATTTAACATGTAGGGGAACATCTGTTCCGTGTTTCGAGCAGCTTTCACATTTAAAATTTGTTTTACTTTTACAATAGCGACATCTTTTACGCTAATTATCTTCTATCTTTATAATGGTATGTTTGTTATTATTAAATTGCCAATCTGGATTACGATTAAAAGCAGAACCGTGCCCATGTCCTGAACTTTGCCTATCATTGTCAGTGGCACTTTTTAACAATGATTTTGTAACATGTCGTCGAAAATCTAGCAAAGGCATTGGCTTTTCGTTAACTATCTTATGAAGACACCATGCATTTGATACTGCTAAATCTATGCAATTAGAGAAAAGGGGCCACCACCACTTTTTACCTTTAATTCTCACTCTATATTGTGACAGAAATCTGTCACAAAGATCAACTCCTCCCATGAAGTTATTGTACGAATGAAGTTATTGTATGTATGTTTGTAAAACGTTTCTGAGCTTGCGAAAAGCGTTTTGCAGAACTAATTGGATTTTCATCTTCAAAATTTGATAGAAACGATACCACCGAGTTATCATTCCAACGTGTCGCATAAATTGCGATTCTAGAATCAAACTGTGTTTCGAATGATCCTCTCTCTTTTTTTTTAAATATTTTTTTTGGAGTTATTGGACACTTCGCCGTACGGTTCTCACGAACAGTACCAGTAGCAAAGAAATGTTGATTTTGTAGGGTTACCATCAATTTATGCGACGTAAAAAAATTGTCAAAATATAAAATATGTGGATATGGTTTATCAACAATTTTTAATAATTCTACAACAACATTACGGCCAAGTCCATCTTATTTGGCAAACCTAGCTTCCTTGCCAGCATATGGAAAAAACTTGTACATATAACCTGTAGAGGAACAAAGGCACTATAACTTATACCCGAATATGATGGGTTTGCTTTTTATAAACATTTTGCAACTATGTCGGCCAGTATATGGCCACATGGATTCATCAATAGATAGAGCGTGGGAAAATATTCCAAACTTTGAACAATTAATTGAAATAGTTTCTAAAAATTATTTACGCACTTTATAAAATTTGTCACTTTGATCAAGTCTTTATTTTTCTATATATATTGCGGGGCATAGCATCTCTTATAATTGGAAAATGAATATAAGGACTTATAGACCAGTACATTTCTTCCTGTGGGACACTATTATACCCCGAAAATAAGAGAATTCCTAAAAATCTCTTCAGATAGCCAACATTCAATTGAAAATCAATGTTTTTTTGCTCCTGCATATAAATATGTTTCAGCAACTATCAATTTGTATATATCTTCATCAAAAAATTCATGAAATAATTCAATTGGTGTTTTATTGCCCAATTTTGAAATAAGATCAGCTTTGTCCTTAAGCTCGTTATTTATTGGTAAATCTACGAATTGAGCTGGACTATCTTCCCATAATGGTTCTTGTATTGCATTATAATGTGCAACATTAAAATTCAATTTATTAGCTAAAGCTGATAGCGGCTCATCATCTTCACTCTCAAATTCAATATTTTCATCGATTTGATTATAATTTATAATTTCTAAATGTCCCGCTACATCATGAGGTAGCCCGATTTCTAAATCAAGTTCATTTTCATTTATATGTTCGTTTTCACTTATACCACCATAGTCCTCAGGTGGCAGGATTGCAATATTTCCTTCGTCCTCGCTATCACTCCAAGCTTCAACAATATCTATAATTTCATTAACTGTTAAAAATTTCCTTGCCATACTGAAAAAAAATGTGATTTCAGCCACGGTTGCGAAAATGCAACATTCCTAAAACATTGTCCAAATAGACTGTTTATATAATTTTTTTAAACAAACCTGCTTAAATATTTGATAACTACACTTATTTCACATAAATTGCTCAATAAAATAAAATTTAATAATATTTAATAATACCTTAAAATTCAATAAAACTGTAGGACATAAAAAAATTAAAGAAAGCACATGAAAGGGGAATCCCATAGCTAATTTATATGTCAACCGGCTTTAGCCAAAATGCCTTTAATTTCATTAGATTGGTATTACGGATAATACCATTTAGTCATTTTGTCTAGAAAGCAACAGATGTCATTGTCAGCTACACTAAAATACAATGTTGCGAAAACGCAACGGTGGAGAAAAATGGGTTAATGGATTGTTGTACATTATTGTATGATAATTAAATTAAATAATGAGAGTGACTGTATACAATGTAAATTCTAAATAAAATATGCTATATGAAATGTATGAGAAACGAATTTGTATAAACTTATGTTACAACAATTTTTATATTATATAGCTTTACTAAATGAGAAATAAAATTTAAACTAAAATATCGTGTGATTTATGTAGATAAACCACAAACAAATGATGCACTAGAAGTCAACATTAAACGAGGGATTAATGATATTCGTCCAGCTTTCTTGCAAAAATTGGGTTGGTAAAATTAGCCGTGGTGATCATATGAATGAAATACTTTAATACTTCAGGAACATTCTTAAAAAAAAAATGTTACCATTGTTTTATTTAAATTTTCACGCTTAATGAAAGACTCTTTATATTATGAAACTACGAAATAGGATTGACTAACTTGAATTGTGGGTTTCAATACTATTAAATCTTATGAAACTATCTAATTGTTTGATGTTGAATATGTTATTTATAAATTTACTATTTTCGGTGCTGTTGTTGTTTTTGCATCAGTATTAATTTCAGTTTTTTCAATTTTTTGTGATATTATTCTTCACAGCCCCGAACTGTGGTAGTTTTCAAAGTGTTCACTGAAGATAGAAGACCCAAATATATTTGTAATTTTTTTTTAAAAAAAAAAATTATAAAATTTCTTTATACGGGGTGCCCGCGCTACGTGGGCATTAATTTTGGGAGGTGATTGGGCATGACGAAAAACGAAAAAAATCGTTCTACCGTTACCGAGATACAGGGCGATTAATTTTTATTAAATTTTTTTTTATAGTTTTCCATAAATGGCAAAATTTTGCAAACTATTTAATCAAGATTCTTATTTTTTTTTATTCGACAAGTAATTGTCGTAACTTTATTTTGATGTATCATTTGATCATATTAAGTGTTGCCAATGTGCACAATTTAGTATCTCAAAGTTGGATTTTTTTTTTTAGTAAAATCAAAATTCTCAAAAAAGTTACGTAATAAAATATTTTTTTTTTTAATATTAAATTAACCGCCATTTTATTCTCTATCAAAAAGCTGAAGGTTTGAAAGCTGTACCTGACGTACAAAAAAGTTACAGGTCAAAATGTAATTGGAAATAATGACCTGAATTAGATTAAATAGTTTGCGAAATTTTGCATTTATGTGAAACTATAAATTTTTTTTTCGTTTTTAGTCATGCCCAATCACACCGCGAAATTAATGCCCACGTAGCGCGGCCATCCTAACTTTAGCTAAAATACATTTATTTAATTATGTTTATGTTTATTTTTTAATTATGTTTATGTATTCTATACAATTAGAAACGTGTATTTTTTTTTTCCAGGATGTCGACATTTTTTATACATTAAGAGTATTTTTGTGCATACCAACTTTATTCAATGAAAAAGAAATCATGAGCAAAATTTTTCAGTAAGTATGAAAATAATTATACATTAATAAAAAAACTGTTCAAAGCAACATACATACATAATGGTAGCATTTTTATTATACATATTTGTATAGTCATATTATTTTGCAGAGTTTCGGAAATATATCTTTTATTTTTTTCCAGTTAGTAGTGTCAATATAGAGTCTGGATCAAAGGAAATGAGCAAAAAAATGACCAAAATATTGATAATAATTTCCATATTCCATACAAAATAATGTATATTTTATACAATTGCCCATTAATTATTCATTAATTTTAGAATTAATGAAATCCGACACCCCATTAATTTAATTAAAAATATTTAAGCCTGGGCTACATAGTTTCGATCGGTTCAGTTTCGATTCGTTCAGTAAATTTCAAATTTGACGTCTTCACATATTGTGTATGGAAAATCGATTGAATGGACACATAGGTCGAATCAGAACGAATCGAATCGAAAAAGTTTGGAACGATTGGAATTTTGCGAATCCACACAGAAGGAAATCTCAAGAGGAATGAAATTTGACAGTTAAAAAAAACAAAAACAGAATAATATGTGATTTAATCGATTGCAATCAATATGTATGTGTTCAGTCTACTTACCAGTCCTATCGAATCGAAAGTGAACTGAACTGACCGAAACAATGTAGCCCAGGCTTTATACTTAATTCCAATTCCAATTTTTTTTTCTACTTCCGGTTAAGAATAATATGTAACATGATCTAAATTAATTTACTTTCCCAAAAGTTTTGAGAATTTTAAGAGTCAATGAATCGTATCGGATGCGAGCGCATTAATATTGTTTTTTCTTACGTTAAAATTTAGCATAACCAGCTAATTAATTTTTATCCATTTTATTGCAGCATAAATAATTAATTTTCTTAAATCAATTTTTACATAATTATAAATTCTGTCAATTAAGCAATTTAGACAAATATTTCAGCTCGCTTAATTAAAAATTATTCACGACTATGATAGAAGTCGATTCGACTCTCGCCTCACTAGTCGTATCTCGACTCGCCTCGCCATTCGACTCGACCGACGACTAATTTGGTATGATTGAAGTCGTCTCGCTATTACGCGAGTCGAATGTTAAAAAAAACGGCAACTCGTTGCTTATTATTTTGCTTCATTGGCTGTAGAATTACACAAAATATTACATTCAGATCGAGTTAGATGTTTTAGCTAAAATATTCGATTGTCATTGAACAAAGGTGAAGTAAAATTTTGTTTTGAAATTCTGACTTAAGTGGTTTTGTCCCTTAGCTAGTAAATTTTTGAATAAAGAAATTTATAATTAACTAAAGTGGATAAAATCGTGGAAAAAACATGGCTAGAAAAAAAAAGAAAATATAAATGAAAATAATAATTTAGTGAATGAAACTAAAAATACAGACAATAATTATAACTGTTCAATTGTAAATTATAATTACCCCTATGATAGAAGTCGACTCGACTCTCGCCTCGTCTCGACTTTGACAATTTGGTAAGTGATTTTTAAGTTATTTAAAAAAAGTTATATTGAATTTTAAATAATTATTGAGTGAGATTTTATAGTTTTTTATAGATTTTTTTTGTTAAATATTAAATTTCAAAATATGTAAGTGTAATTATAAAAAATACATAAAAATATTTATATAATATGCAATATTTATATAAAAAAATATATTTTTAAAATTTTCAAATTATTTTATTTTAAATATGATTGAATATGAATAATTCTATGCTGGTCATTTTTAAACTTTATTGTTTAATAACAAAATACAACAAAATTTGAAAACTAATATTTTAAATTTTTTTTAATTTATATTTGTTGAACACAAATTTCTTAACAATAATATATTGTAACACAGTTTTTTTTATAAAAATTATTTTACTTTAAATTTAAATTCTACAGTCTGTCTAGACCATAAAAATAAAATTCAAAAAATTTAAATAAAAACTTCAAAATTAATGTCAAAAACAGTTGTGCTGCCAATGAAGCAAAATTATAAGCAACGAGTTGCCGTTTTTTTTAACATTCGACTTGCCTAATAGCGAGGCGACTTCAATCATACCAAATTAGTCGTCGGTCGAGTCGAATGGCGAGGCGAGAGTCGAGTCGACTTCTATCATAGGGGTGAATAGTGAAAAAGCATTATAACTGTTCAATTGTAAATTATAATAGTAAAAATTAAAATCAAACCAGCAATTATAAACAAAATTGTCAGCTAAAAAAAAAAAAAACATTAAATCAAATTAATGACGAGCTAAGAAAAGAAGTGCCACATCTTAAAAGAATAATAAAAAATTTAAGTAAAAATGAAATTACCAATAAAAATAACATTAAAACTAATCAATGTACATAAAACAGATTTGATGAGTTGGATGATGCATCAGACGACGAAGAGCATATAGAAGAAGAAATCGAGACGGTAGATAATTCTGATGTTAATATAATAGAATTAGCAACGAATAAAAATATATCAAAAAAAAAAAATGAGATAAAAAAATCACCTTATAATAACAAAACACAAAACAACAATATTAAACCAAATAATATAGCTACATACGTATCATAAATCAACATCCGACCAAGAAAACAATAAAAATAAAAACAATGTTGAAAATAAAAAAAAACAATAGAATAGAGAAAAAATATAAAATACCACCAATAATTATATACGATCAAGATATTCATGATTTAAAAAAAATATTTAAAGATAATTTAAAAATTAATGATTTTGCTTTTAGAAAAATAAATAACAAAAAGCATTTAATCTATTTAACAAGTAATAATGATTAATGTAATATAAAAAAGTTGGATATATATAAAGATATTAAATATATTTATATATTCCTCTATGGCCTACGAATATGGCAAAGTTAATTGCCTACGTTACCTTTATTATTTAAGAAGCAAAGGTTTGCTCTTTGGTCTTGGCTATACTAGCCTTAAATTCGTGTTATTTGGCGCGGAAGCCTTTTCTGTAATTCCAATATTTTTTAAAGGCTTTGGAAGCCAACAAATGCTTATAATTGAAAGGCTTAAGCAAGCCGAAATGAAATATGAGAATGCAAGTTTGATTCTAATTTATTTCAATTTATATATGGTTCCTTACTTACTAATACAATTAAAAAATAACTAGTAATTTTATATAATTCAATTATTAATACTTATAAACTAATTATTACAATTAAATTTCTTAACACTAAAAATATAACAGTTTTCATATATATTGTTTTTACATTGTTTTATATCATCGTATGATCGTATGATATTAAAATAAAAGAAGTTTAGTATAAATTAAATCGCGGTAATGTGTATACATTACATCCTTACCCTTTAAAGGATTTTTTTTTTATATATATTTTATATTTTCTTTAGGTTATTATTATGAACTGTTTTAAGTTTATTTTTAATATTTATAATTGAATTTACTCCTTTTCTTTCGATGATCTTATATGGACCATTAAAAGGATAATCTAACTTTTTACGATTTTTGATTTTCAACATTACCTTATCACCTATTTTAAGATTTGATGGATTGATATTTTGATCATATTGTTTTTTTCTATTTTCTTTTTCTTTTATTAAAATTTCTCTCGCGTTTTTTAATGAAAAAAGTAATTTAATTTTTAATTCATTTAAATAATCATCATAATTTGAAAACTTTAATTCGTGTTTTTCTATTTGTGATATTTTTGTATGAAGTTTAGGTGAAGTACCAAAAATTAGTTCAAAAGGTGTATATTGAGTAGACGAATGAGGTGTTGTATTATAACAAAATAAATAAAATGGTATTAATTCAACCCAATTTGTACTGTGTGTACACGTTAAGAAAAATTCATTTAATACTCTGTGATTACGTTCTAAAGAGCCTAATGTTTCGTGGTGGTACGGAGTTGATTTCTGATGATTTATTTTGAATGTTTTACATATATGTGTAAAAAGTTCATTAATAAATTCGGTTCCTAAATCAGTTTTAAAATTTTTTATGTTTCCATATCTAAGTATAATTTTTTCTGTAATTATTTTTGCTATTGTAATAGCATCTTTACTTTCAATTGGGTAAGCCTCGACATATTTGGTCAATTCACATTGAATTGTTAAAATATACCTAAAATTGTTATATATTTTTAAAGGACCTAATGTATCAATTTGTACTGTTTCGAATGGTTTATTTGTCGTGTCTGTTATTACTAATGGTTCTTTAATATTTTTTGTTTGTTTTGATTTTGCACATATTTCGCAATTCTGTACATAATTTTTTATCGTTCTATGCATATTCTTCCATATATATTTTTGTTTAATTTTTATTATCATTTTTCTAATACCTATGTGTCCACTTGTTGGTTCATCATGATTTTCTTTTAATATTTTATTAATTTCATTTGTATCTATAATTTTAATGGGTGCTGTGAATATTATAATTTTTAATTTTATTGTAGACTTATCGTCATTTTGTATTTTATTGAATAATTCTTTAAATTCATTGATTTTAATGTAATCAAATATAATGTCTTTGTTATCTAAAGCAATATGATAAATGTTACTTTTGCATAAAGTATTTTTTAATTTATTAAATATTTGTGTTAAATCGATTTGTTTTTTATTAAATTGTAGTTCTATATTTTTATTTATATTTATTTTTATTTCTTTTATATCAGTTTCTATAAATCTAAGTTTTTTAACATTTTTGATATCTGCGATAGAAATACCTTGCCATATGTGAAGGTGATCAATCTTCTGGTTTGTTATTCCTATCATTTTGTTTCTTAGTTTTACTTCTAGTTAATACGTTAACTATTTTATTTTGTGTATGCTCTTTTGGTATCATATCTTTTAATGTATCTGAATCAATCAGTATTCTTGATAAAGCGTCAGCATTGGTATTCATTTTACCTTGCTTATATATAATTTTAAAATCATAATCACTTAAATCTAACCGAATTCGTGTCATTTTTGACGATGGGCACTTATGTGCGAATAAACCGACTAATGGTCTGTGGTCTGTTACCACTATAAATTGCGTGCCATAAATATATGGGCGAAAAAATGTTATTGCCCAATGTATTGCTAGTAATTCCTTTTCAATAATTGGTTTTTTAAGTTCAGCAGGATTTAATGTTTTGCTTGCATACGAAATGGGTAGGTCATTACCTATTTCCCCTTGCGAAAGTACCGCACCGAAAGCTGATTGTGAAGCGTCTGTTGTAATAATAAATGGTTTTGAATAATCCGGATATTTTAATATTGGTGGATTTATTAATTTATTTTTTAAATTTTCAAATGATTCTGTACATGAATCATCCCAGTTAAATATAGTTTTCTTTTTGGTTAAATCGTTTAAAGGTTTTGCAATTTCTGCGAAATTTGGTATAAACCTACGGTAGTAGTTACAAAATGCTACAAATCTTTTAATGTCATCACAATTTTTGGGAATCGGGTAATTTTTAATGACAGAAAATTTCTTTGGATCAGTTTTGATCCCTTTATCTGTGATTAAATGGCCTAAGTAAATTACTTCTTTTTGTAAAAACGTGCATTTTTCTGGATTTAATTTTAAATTGAATTTTCGTAATTGTTCAAAAACTTTTATTAAATTTTGGTTGTGGTGAGTTATTGAATTACCAAAAATTATTATATCATCCACGTAAATAAATGCTTCTGAATTAAGACCAGATAAAGCAATGGTGAGCATTCTTTGGAAACTATTTGACGAAATTTTTAATCCGAAAGGTAATCTTTTAAATTGAAAATGTCCATTATTGGATGAAAAAGCTGTGTATGGTCTTGATTTATTATCTAATGGTATTTGATGGAATGAACTGATTAGATCTAGTGTTGAAAAATATTTTGCATTTCCTAAACTGTCTAGAACGTCTTCCAGTCGAGTTAAAGGAAATTTATCATTTTGAATTTTCTTATTTAATTGTCTAAAGTCCACTACTAATCGCCATTTCTTGTTATCATTTTCTGATTTCTTTGGGACTAATAATAATGGAGAATTATAAGGGCTAATTGAATGTTCAATTATATCTTCTTTTAAAAGTTTTTCGACTTGATTATTTATCTCTGTTAGTTGAGATTGAGGTAATCTATAATTTTTTATATATACTGGATTTTTATCTTCTAAATTTATGGTTTGTGTATAAAAATTGTTTGTACTTAATTTGTCATTCGGTAGATAAAAAATATCAGCGTATTTTTTACAAATCTGTATCATTGATTGATATGTTTTTGGATCATTTTGGTTAATTCTTAAAATTTTCTTTAATGTTTCAAATCTATTTTCATAATTATTATTTATTTTTAAAATATTATAATTTTGTAATGGGACCATTTCTGGTTTGATATTATTAATTGTAATATCAGTATCGCATGTATTTAATATTTTGATATGTGCTATACCTTCTTTTGGTATAATAGAATTTGCTATGAATATGCCTGAAGAAATTTCTTGGTTTAATATTACACTGTCTTCATTTCTTTCTATATTTATTTGACAAATGAATTCAGACCGAGCAGGTATGGTTAGTTTATTTATGTTTGTTGAATTTATTGGTATTGAAAATTCTTCATTATAATACGTTATTAATAATTCTAAAGTTTCAAAATTAATTTTTGCTAAAAAATATTGTAAAAAATCGCGACCTAATATTCCATCGGTTTTTATAGGAAAATTATTTTGAACGATATGCAATTTAATTGGAAATTTATTATCTTGAAATTGGAAATCTGTATTTATAGTACCCAATGATTTTTGTACTTGATTACTGATGCCAGTAATAGTGCAAATTTGTTCATCATTTATATCATTTTCATTAATAAATTGTTGTTTTATTATCGAAATATCTGCTCCTGTATCAATCAAAAATTTTATTGGATGACTACCATTTTTTAGAATTAGTGTAATATTAAATGAAGTGGAAACATTTTCAAAATTATTTATGCGATATTTAGGGCATTTATCTCCCCCGATCAACTGGTGATCTGTGTCGGGGGTATCCGCGTTTCCCGATACCATTGAATTTATATTTTTATTTCTGTTGTAATTATTATTAGAATTGTTATTATTATTACCATAATTATTTCTAAAACCATTATTTCTGAAATTATTATTTGGGAATCTTGTGTTGTTATTCCTGTAGTTGTTATCTTGAGGATTATTACTATCGTATTGACGAGTTTGTTGGTTATTAAAATATCTTCTACCTGTCGTATTTCTGTTACTATTATTGTTATAGTTACTATAATTATTTCTAAAATTACCATTTCTATAATTATTATTATAATTTTGATTTCTGTACGAATAGTTATTTGAATATCTTCTATTAATTTGATATATATTTGTATTAGTTTTATTATTTGTATCTGTTTCTAAAGCTAATTTTGTGGCTTCACTAAAACTTTTGGGTTGAGCCGCTAAAACAACTGAATGAATCGGTTCTTTAAGATTTGATTTTAAACATTGCAATGCAAATTGATCATTAAGTTTTGTAATGATTTTTGTAGCTGCTTCATCTTCTCCCACAGATTGGGTCATATTTAATTCATTAATTAATATTTCTAATTTTTCTATAAATTTTGAAGTAGAAATTGTTTTATTATTACAAAGTTCACAAATTTCATTATGTATCTTTGTATATGTTCTAGTATTAGTAAAATTTTTATTTAAAATAATTTTTAAATCATCATATGTTTTGGGATTTTTCTCATTAATTAATTTATTTTTAACTTTTTGTGAAATTTTGATAGTATAAATAAATTTAATGAGTTTTTCGCGATCAGCATCTTTAGTTACTTCATAAATATACGCAACAATATTTAAAAATTCTTGAATTTGTTCATGTGAACCATCAAAAATTGGGATAATTTTATTTGAATTTGCTATATTAAACTCCATTTTTTGTTCTAAAATATATGTTAAATGTTATTTTATTTGTCTATATATTACAAGATATTCTTCTTGTAAATTACGTTTACCTCTTCTAATGTCTGAATCTCTTAATTCTTGAATGTATTGTGCTTTATAATTATTTATTTTTTCTAATTCTACCTTAATTTCTTCATCTGTATTTTCAGTTTTTAGATTTGCTTTCAGCTCTTCTAAATCTTTTATATATACTTTGAAATGTTCATCTGCCATTAAAATCTCAAATCATGATTATCATTTAACTAAATATTTCTGTCTATAAACAATGTAAAATATTTTTCGAAGATAATAAAAAAAAACAATATATTCGAAAAATTGGTTTTTCGAAAATATTTTAAAAATGGTTATTGGGGTGATATTTTTAAAAACAAAATCGCAAAATGTCAAAAAAAAAATTTTTTTTTTTTTGTTTACAAAACAAATTTCATAATAATAAACTAATTGGATAAAGTGAAATATTCTGTATATGTATATGTGTGTGCAAAATTTATACTTTCTTTTATTTTGTGAATATAATACAATATTATTTTTTGTTTTTTTTTTTAGTTCATTACAAAATAAATTTAAATCTACTTAAAATTAATTTTGTGTTTTGTCTGTTACAATTTTAAATTTTATTTTTTAAATTAATATTTCGATTTTCATTTTTAATAATAATTTTTTAATTCAATTTTTTAATTTTTACAAATTCAATATTAATTTTCAGTTTTAATTTTTCAATTTTAATTATTTAATTTTTACAAATTCATCTTTTTTTTAAATTTATTTTGAAATTTATTTTTATTTTCAATAGTTTTTTCTATCAATTTAAAATTTTTGTTGAACAATTTATTTATTTTGTTCGATGTTTTGTGTAAATGTCTATCGCTGTATCTCAGTTATTATTGTGCTTCGTTGTTTCTTCTCTGTTGATTTTTCTAATATGTTATACAATTGCGCCAGCTGTTTTCTGTAGTGTACCAGCTTACCACCTCGTTTGCGTTTTTGTTGCTGCCGGGCGTTGTTGTTGTTTTCTGTAGTTTTGTTGTTGTTGTTTTCTGTAGTTTTTGATTTTTGCCGCCTTCTATACTCTTCCAAAGAAATTTTCTTCGTGTCCATCTGTATATTGGATCACGGGCAGGATCGCCATGTAATATAAAAAAGTTGGATATATATAAAGATATTAAACATATTTATATATTTCTCTATGGCCTACGAATATGGCAAAGTTAATTTATTAATTATTTAAGAAGCAAAGGTTTGCTCTTTGGTCTTGGCTATACTAGCCTTAAATCCGTGTTATTTGGCGCGGAAGCCTTTTCTGTAATTCCAATATTTTTTAAAGGCTTTGGAAGCCAACAAATGCTTATAATTGAAAGGCTTAAGCAAGTCGAAATGAAATATGAGAATGCAAGTTTGATTCTAATTTATTTCAATTTTTTCGATCCTTTATATATGGTTCCTTACTTACTAATACAATTAAAAAATAACTAGTAATTTTATATAATTCAATTATTAATACTTATAAACTAATTATTACAATTAAATTTCTTAACACTAAAAATATAACAGTTTTCATATATATTGTTTTTACATTGTTTTATATTTATATCATCGTATGATCGTATGATATTAAAATAAAAGAAGTTTAGTATAAATTAAATCGCGGTAATGTGTATACATTACATTAATTTAAAGTTAAAGAAATATTACAACAAATTAAATCAAATTACTTTACATATACACCAAAGAACAGAAAAATAAAACACTAAAAGGATTGTATGCTGAAGAGGAACCAGAGGATATGTCGAAGTGGAAAAAGTAACCAGATTAGCAACAAAAAAGTCAATTAAAGAAAATACGAAGCTATCAATATTTATAGTGCAAAATTTGCCAAGGAGAGCGATACATCAAATTTAACAAAAGTTAGAAAATTAAATTATCAATTGATTAACTGGGATAAACTTAGAAATACAGAAATATCACAATGTAAACGATGCCAACGTTTAGGACATGCAGCAAGCAACTGCAATATGGAATACAGATGCGTCAAATGTAACGAAAATCACGAAATAGGTAAATGTAGTATTCAGCAAGATGGAGATAAAAATAAGCTTTATTGCGCATTATGTAATAACAACGGTCACTCGGCAACATACAAGAGGATGTCCAGAATACTTAAAACAAGTAAAAAACCTAGAATTAAGAAAAAAATTAAATAATAAAAAATTTGAAGCAAAAGTAAAAATGATAAATAGTTATGTACAACCACAGATATCTTATGCTAATGTAGCAAGTACTTATACTAATAAACCCGATCAGGCAAATAGTATATTAACAAAAACAGTACAAAGTAATGAAAATGCAAATATATTATTAGATTTAAAAAAACATTAGAAATAGTCAGTAGACAAATAAGCAATATTGAAAATAAATTAAATGAACATGAAAAAAAAAATAGATTTCCTTTACGAATCTTCACCTTTTAATTCTTATTATGACTAGTAACATATTTAGTTTAAATAATCTTAAAATAATAACTGCTAATGTTAAATCAATAATATCTAACAATAAAAGAGGTTATCTTTTACATTTTCTGGAAAGTTATAAACCGGATATCGTTTTGTTTGTTATCTATATCGTTTGTTATCTGAAACGAAACTAAACCCTAAGCATAAATTACAATTTAAAAAAATTAACTTTATAAGGAATGACAGACCAAATTCTAAAAATGGAGGAGGTACTGCAATCATTATTAATAAAAAAGACACATATTCAATAATTAACAACTACATAATTGATAGTTTCCAATGTCTAGAAACTACCATAATAGAAATGAAATTAACACAAAATAAAAAATTAAAAATAAAAGCGTATATGCAGGACAAAGAAATAATGACAAATTTGAATATGAAATAAATAAAATGTTCGAAATTTTAAAATTGGATAGAATAGATACATATTACGTAATTGCAGGGGATTTGAACGCTAAGCATACGGACTGGTCTAATAGTACAAATAATACTGAGGGATATACATTAAAAAATGGTTAAACAATAATGATATTTTATATAAGTCAAAATTATACGGAACAAAAGAACCAACATATCCTAGAACAAATTCGTTTTTAGATTTCAGTATAATAGATGTTAGGCTAGAACTGAAAACAAATAATAATAATAAACTAGAGACAATTCCTTACGATAGTGACCATAACGCAATAGTAATAAGAGTGGAATTAGAAAAATGCAACGAATTTATACCAGAAACAATTATTAACACAACATAAATATAGAGAAAAATAATCAATGGGAAAATACTTTAAAAAAAATCCATCCATCGAACGCGAAAAATATGTTTCCGATTATAAATAAGTTTTTCAGGAAAAAAAAAAATGCAGAAATATAACATAATTAAATTAGACAAACAACTTATTGAAAAATCACAAACTGATGACCAAAATAGATACATAATAAGAAAACATGAAGATAAACTTAATATTATAGGGTATTATGTAGAACAAACACATAACCAAATAACTATCACAAACAACGATGATCTTTCAACAAGAGAAGAAGAGGAAATATTACAATTCAATAGGCAAATTGAGACAAACAAAAAAAATAACACCAAACTAATGACATTTAACGAAAATAATAAAGCTAACGAATTAAAAAAAACCAGACTCATAACAATTATTATATAACATTTAAAAAATTAAAACACATTTTCAAAAATTTAAAAAATAAATTATCGTCTGGAGTTGATGGTATTCCAAATATGGTTTTAAAAAACCTTCCAGATTGTGTAATTTCAAGTTATTGCACTCTGTTCAATGACCTATTAAATAATGGTTATTTTCCACAAAAATGGAAAATGGCTAAAGTAATCCCGAAAGCAGAACCTGATAAAGAACGGACCGATCCTAAGAATTTTAGGCCAATTAACCTTCTACCTAATATTAGTAAAGAGTTTGAGACAATAATTAATAGGTCAATAACACAATTTGTAGAAAATAACAATATCATCCCAGAAAATCAAATTAAAATTTTTTATGTTTCCATATCTAAGTATAATTTTTTCTGTAATTATTTTTGCTATTGTAATAGCATCTTTACTTTCAATTGGGTAAGCCTCGACATATTTGGTCAATTCACATTGAATTGTTAAAATATACCTAAAATTGTTATATATTTTTAAAGGACCTAATGTATCAATTTGTACTGTTTCGAATGGTTTATTTGTCGTGTCTGTTATTACTAATGGTTCTTTAATATTTTTTGTTTGTTTTGATTTTGCACATATTTCGCAATTCTGTACATAATTTTTTATCGTTCTATGCATATTCTTCCATATATATTTTTGTTTAATTTTTATTATCATTTTTCTAATACCTATGTGTCCACTTGTTGGTTCATCATGATTTTCTTTTAATATTTTATTAATTTCATTTGTATCTATAATTTTAATGGGTGCTGTGAATATTATAATTTTTAATTTTATTGTAGACTTATCGTCATTTTGTATTTTATTGAATAATTCTTTAAATTCATTGATTTTAATGTAATCAAATATAATGTCTTTGTTATCTAAAGCAATATGATAAATGTTACTTTTGCATAAAGTATTTTTTAATTTATTAAATATTTGTGTTAAATCGATTTGTTTTTTATTAAATTGTAGTTCTATATTTTTATTTATATTTATTTTTATTTCTTTTATATCAGTTTCTATAAATCTAAGTTTTTTAACATTTTTGATATCTGCGATAGAAATACCTTGCCATATGTGAAGGTGATCAATCTTCTGGTTTGTTATTCCTATCATTTTGTTTCTTAGTTTTACTTCTAGTTAATACGTTAACTATTTTATTTTGTGTATGCTCTTTTGGTATCATATCTTTTAATGTATCTGAATCAATCAGTATTCTTGATAAAGCGTCAGCATTGGTATTCAATTTACCTTGCTTATATATAATTTTAAAATCATAATCACTTAAATCTAACCGAATTCGTGTCATTTTTGACGATGGGCACTTATGTGCGAATAAACCGACTAATGGTCTGTGGTCTGTTACCACTATAAATTGCGTGCCATAAATATATGGGCGAAAAAATGTTATTGCCCAATGTATTGCTAGTAATTCCTTTTCAATAATTGGTTTTTTAAGTTCAGCAGGATTTAATGTTTTGCTTGCATACGAAATGGGTAGGTCATTACCTATTTCCCCTTGCGAAAGTACCGCACCGAAAGCTGATTGTGAAGCGTCTGTTGTAATAATAAATGGTTTTGAATAATCCGGATATTTTAATATTGGTGGATTTATTAATTTATTTTTTAAATTTTCAAATGATTCTGTACATGAATCATCCCAGTTAAATATAGTTTTCTTTTTGGTTAAATCGTTTAAAGGTTTTGCAATTTCTGCGAAATTTGGTATAAACCTACGGTAGTAGTTACAAAATGCTACAAATCTTTTAATGTCATCACAATTTTTGGGAATCGGGTAATTTTTAATGACAGAAAATTTCTTTGGATCAGTTTTGATCCCTTTATCTGTGATTAAATGGCCTAAGTAAATTACTTCTTTTTGTAAAAACGTGCATTTTTCTGGATTTAATTTTAAATTGAATTTTCGTAATTGTTCAAAAACTTTTATTAAATTTTGGTTGTGGTGAGTTATTGAATTACCAAAAATTATTATATCATCCACGTAAATAAATGCTTCTGAATTAAGACCAGATAAAGCAATGGTGAGCATTCTTTGGAAACTATTTGACGAAATTTTTAATCCGAAAGGTAATCTTTTAAATTGAAAATGTCCATTATTGGATGAAAAAGCTGTGTATGGTCTTGATTTATTATCTAATGGTATTTGATGGAATGAACTGATTAGATCTAGTGTTGAGAAATATTTTGCATTTCCTAAACTGTCTAGAACGTCTTCCAGTCGAGTTAAAGGAAATTTATCATTTTGAATTTTCTTATTTAATTGTCTAAAGTCCACTACTAATCGCCATTTCTTGTTATCATTTTCTGATTTCTTTGGGACTAATAATAATGGAGAATTATAAGGGCTAATTGAATGTTCAATTATATCTTCTTTTAAAAGTTTTTCGACTTGATTATTTATCTCTGTTAGTTGAGATTGAGGTAATCTATAATTTTTTATATATACTGGATTTTTATCTTCTAAATTTATGGTTTGTGTATAAAAATTGTTTGTACTTAATTTGTCATTCGGTAGATAAAAAATATCAGCGTATTTTTTACAAATCTGTATCATTGATTGATATGTTTTTGGATCATTTTGGTTAATTCTTAAAATTTTCTTTAATGTTTCAAATCTATTTTCATAATTATTATTTATTTTTAAAATATTATAATTTTGTAATGGGACCATTTCTGGTTTGATATTATTAATTGTAATATCAGTATCGCATGTATTTAATATTTTGATATGTGCTATACCTTCTTTTGGTATAATAGAATTTGCTATGAATATGCCTGAAGAAATTTCTTGGTTTAATATTACACTGTCTTCATTTCTTTCTATATTTATTTGACAAATGAATTCAGACCGAGCAGGTATGGTTAGTTTATTTATGTTTGTTGAATTTATTGGTATTGAAAATTCTTCATTATAATACGTTATTAATAATTCTAAAGTTTCAAAATTAATTTTTGCTAAAAAATATTGTAAAAAATCGCGACCTAATATTCCATCGGTTTTTATAGGAAAATTATTTTGAACGATATGCAATTTAATTGGAAATTTATTATCTTGAAATTGGAAATCTGTATTTATAGTACCCAATGATTTTTGTACTTGATTACTGATGCCAGTAATAGTGCAAATTTGTTCATCATTTATATCATTTTCATTAATAAATTGTTGTTTTATTATCGAAATATCTGCTCCTGTATCAATCAAAAATTTTATTGGATGACTACCATTTTTTAGAATTAGTGTAATATTAAATGAAGTGGAAAAATTTTCAAAATTATTTATGCGATATTTAGGGCATTTATCTCCCCCGATCAACTGGTGATCTGTGTCGGGGGTATCCGCGTTTCCCGATACCATTGAATTTATATTTTTATTTCTGTTGTAATTATTATTAGAATTGTTATTATTATTACCATAATTATTTCTAAAACCATTATTTCTGAAATTATTATTTGGGAATCTTGTGTTGTTATTCCTGTAGTTGTTATCTTGAGGATTATTACTATCGTATTGACGAGTTTGTTGGTTATTAAAATATCTTCTACCTGTCGTATTTCTGTTACTATTATTGTTATAGTTACTATAATTATTTCTAAAATTACCATTTCTATAATTATTAATATAATTTTGATTTCTGTACGAATAGTTATTTGAATATCTTCTATTAATTTGATATATATTTGTATTAGTTTTATTATTTGTATCTGTTTCTAAAGCTAATTTTGTGGCTTCACTAAAACTTTTGGGTTGAGCCGCTAAAACAACTGAATGAATCGGTTCTTTAAGATTTGATTTTAAACATTGCAATGCAAATTGATCATTAAGTTTTGTAATGATTTTTGTAGCTGCTTCATCTTCTCCCACAGATTGGGTCATATTTAATTCATTAATTAATATTTCTAATTTTTCTATAAATTTTGAAGTAGAAATTGTTTTATTATTACAAAGTTCACAAATTTCATTATGTATCTTTGTATATGTTCTAGTATTAGTAAAATTTTTATTTAAAATAATTTTTAAATCATCATATGTTTTGGGATTTTTCTCATTAATTAATTTATTTTTAACTTTTTGTGAAATTTTGATAGTATAAATAAATTTAATGAGTTTTTCGCGATCAGCATCTTTAGTTACTTCATAAATATACGCAACAATATTTAAAAATTCTTGAATTTGTTCATGTGAACCATCAAAAATTGGGATAATTTTATTTGAATTTGCTATATTAAACTCCATTTTTTGTTCTAAAATATATGTTAAATGTGATTTTATTTGTCTATATATTACAAGATATTCTTCTTGTAAATTACGTTTACCTCTTCTAATGTCTGAATCTCTTAATTCTTGAATGTATTGTGCTTTATAATTATTTATTTTTTCTAATTCTACCTTAATTTCTTCATCTGTATTTTCAGTTTTTAGATTTGCTTTCAGCTCTTCTAAATCTTTTATATATACTTTGAAATGTTCATCTGCCATTAAAATCTCAAATCATGATTATCATTTAACTAAATATTTCTGTCTATAAACAATGTAAAATATTTTTCGAAGATAATAAAAAAAAACAATATATTCGAAAAATTGGTTTTTCGAAAATATTTTAAAAATGGTTATTGGGGTGATATTTTTAAAAACAAAATCGCAAAATGTCAAAAAAAAAATTTTTTTTTTTTTGTTTACAAAACAAATTTCATAATAATAAACTAATTGGATAAAGTGAAATATTCTGTATATGTATATGTGTGTGCAAAATTTATACTTTCTTTTATTTTGTGAATATAATACAATATTATTTTTTGTTTTTTTTTTTAGTTCATTACAAAATAAATTTAAATCTACTTAAAATTAATTTTGTGTTTTGTCTGTTACAATTTTAAATTTTATTTTTTAAATTAATATTTCGATTTTCATTTTTAATAATAATTTTTTAATTCAATTTTTTAATTTTTACAAATTCAATATTAATTTTCAGTTTTAATTTTTCAATTTTAATTATTTAATTTTTACAAATTCATCTTTTTTTTAAATTTATTTTGAAATTTATTTTTATTTTCAATAGTTTTTTCTATCAATTTAAAATTTTTGTTGAACAATTTATTTATTTTGTTCGATGTTTTGTGTAAATGTCTATCGCTGTATCTCAGTTATTATTGTGCTTCGTTGTTTCTTCTCTGTTGATTTTTCTAATATGTTATACAATTGCGCCAGCTGTTTTCTGTAGTGTACCAGCTTACCACCTCGTTTGCGTTTTTGTTGCTGCCGGGCGTTGTTGTTGTTTTCTGTAGTTTTGTTGTTGTTGTTTTCTGTAGTTTTTGATTTTTGCCGCCTTCTATACTCTTCCAAAGAAATTTTCTTCGTGTCCATCTGTATATTGGATCACGGGCAGGATCGCCATGTAATATAAAAAAGTTGGATATATATAAAGATATTAAACATATTTATATATTTCTCTATGGCCTACGAATATGGCAAAGTTAATTTATTAATTATTTAAGAAGCAAAGGTTTGCTCTTTGGTCTTGGCTATACTAGCCTTAAATCCGTGTTATTTGGCGCGGAAGCCTTTTCTGTAATTCCAATATTTTTTAAAGGCTTTGGAAGCCAACAAATGCTTATAATTGAAAGGCTTAAGCAAGTCGAAATGAAATATGAGAATGCAAGTTTGATTCTAATTTATTTCAATTTTTTCGATCCTTTATATATGGTTCCTTACTTACTAATACAATTAAAAAATAACTAGTAATTTTATATAATTCAATTATTAATACTTATAAACTAATTATTACAATTAAATTTCTTAACACTAAAAATATAACAGTTTTCATATATATTGTTTTTACATTGTTTTATATTTATATCATCGTATGATCGTATGATATTAAAATAAAAGAAGTTTAGTATAAATTAAATCGCGGTAATGTGTATACATTACATTAATTTAAAGTTAAAGAAATATTACAACAAATTAAATCAAATTACTTTACATATACACCAAAGAACAGAAAAATAAAACACTAAAAGGATTGTATGCTGAAGAGGAACCAGAGGATATAAAAAATGAAAAAATATCATTAAACATAGATAATGTCGAAGTGGAAAAAGTAACCAGATTAGCAACAAAAAAGTCAATTAAAGAAAATACGAAGCTATCAATATTTATAGTGCAAAATTTGCCAAGGAGAGCGATACATCAAATTTAACAAAAGTTAGAAAATTAAATTATCAATTGATTAACTGGGATAAACTTAGAAATACAGAAATATCACAATGTAAACGATGCCAACGTTTAGGACATGCAGCAAGCAACTGCAATATGGAATACAGATGCGTCAAATGTAACGAAAATCACGAAATAGGTAAATGTAGTATTCAGCAAGATGGAGATAAAAATAAGCTTTATTGCGCATTATGTAATAACAACGGTCACTCGGCAACATACAAGAGGATGTCCAGAATACTTAAAACAAGTAAAAAACCTAGAATTAAGAAAAAAATTAAATAATAAAAAATTTGAAGCAAAAGTAAAAATGATAAATAGTTATGTACAACCACAGATATCTTATGCTAATGTAGCAAGTACTTATACTAATAAACCCGATCAGGCAAATAGTATATTAACAAAAACAGTACAAAGTAATGAAAATGCAAATATATTATTAGATTTAAAAAAACATTAGAAATAGTCAGTAGACAAATAAGCAATATTGAAAATAAATTAAATGAACATGAAAAAAAAAATAGATTTCCTTTACGAATCTTCACCTTTTAATTCTTATTATGACTAGTAACATATTTAGTTTAAATAATCTTAAAATAATAACTGCTAATGTTAAATCAATAATATCTAACAATAAAAGAGGTTATCTTTTACATTTTCTGGAAAGTTATAAACCGGATATCGTTTTGTTTGTTATCTATATCGTTTGTTATCTGAAACGAAACTAAACCCTAAGCATAAATTACAATTTAAAAAAATTAACTTTATAAGGACTGACAGACCAAATTCTAAAAATGGAGGAGGTACTGCAATCATTATTAATAAAAAAGACACATATTCAATAATTAACAACTACATAATTGATAGTTTCCAATGTCTAGAAACTACCATAATAGAAATGAAATTAACACAAAATAAAAAATTAAAAATAAAAGCGTATATGCAGGACAAAGAAATAATGACAAATTTGAATATGAAATAAATAAAATGTTCGAAATTTTAAAATTGGATAGAATAGATACATATTACGTAATTGCAGGGGATTTGAACGCTAAGCATACGGACTGGTCTAATAGTACAAATAATACTGAGGGATATACATTAAAAAATGGTTAAACAATAATGATATTTTATATAAGTCAAAATTATACGGAACAAAAGAACCAACATATCCTAGAACAAATTCGTTTTTAGATTTCAGTATAATAGATGTTAGGCTAGAACTGAAAACAAATAATAATAATAAACTAGAGACAATTCCTTACGATAGTGACCATAACGCAATAGTAATAAGAGTGGAATTAGAAAAATGCAACGAATTTATACCAGAAACAATTATTAACACAACATAAATATAGAGAAAAATAATCAATGGGAAAATACTTTAAAAAAAATCCATCCATCGAACGCGAAAAATATGTTTCCGATTATAAATAAGTTTTTCAGGAAAAAAAAAAATGCAGAAATATAACATAATTAAATTAGACAAACAACTTATTGAAAAATCACAAACTGATGACCAAAATAGATACATAATAAGAAAACATGAAGATAAACTTAATATTATAGGGTATTATGTAGAACAAACACATAACCAAATAACTATCACAAACAACGATGATCTTTCAACAAGAGAAGAAGAGGAAATATTACAATTCAATAGGCAAATTGAGACAAACAAAAAAAATAACACCAAACTAATGACATTTAACGAAAATAATAAAGCTAACGAATTAAAAAAAACCAGACTCATAACAATTATTATATAACATTTAAAAAATTAAAACACATTTTCAAAAATTTAAAAAATAAAGTATCGTCTGGAGTTGATGGTATTCCAAATATGGTTTTAAAAAACCTTCCAGATTGTGTAATTTCAAGTTATTGCACTCTGTTCAATGACCTATTAAATAATGGTTATTTTCCACAAAAATGGAAAATGGCTAAAGTAATCCCGAAAGCAGAACCTGATAAAGAACGGACCGATCCTAAGAATTTTAGGCCAATTAACCTTCTACCTAATATTAGTAAAGAGTTTGAGACAATAATTAATAGGTCAATAACACAATTTGTAGAAAATAACAATATCATCCCAGAAAATCAATTTGGCTTTAGGGCAAAACACTCAGCAATACACGCAGTAAATAAATTAACTTCGGACATATGTTGGGCAATGAACAAAAAAGAATGTGTGGCAGCATGTCTCATAGATTTAAAAGAGGCGTTTAATTCAATTTGGATTAAGGGACTAATATACAAATTATTGAAATATAAAATACCTTTTCATATAGTACAAATAATAAAAGATATGATTACAAACAAAAGAATCATAGTAGAAGACGGACAAACAAGTACCAACAAAATATTTAGAGTAGAAAACGGACTACAACAGGGAAATGTCAATGCACCAATATTATTTAATATATATCTAAGCGAGTTATTGGAAAAATTGAATACAAAACAAACACAAATAGGCAGTTTAGCATTTACAGATGATCTTATCATCTATAATGTAGATAAAAATGCATCGTCTGCTCAAAAAAAATTACAAAAAAACTATGACGAGGTACAAAGTTATGTTGATTCGTGGAAATTAAGAATCAATTATAGCAAATGTGAAAAGCTATTTCTAAATCAATTTAGAAATAGCTTTTCAAACAAATTGAAAAAGCTCGAAAAGCATTTATGACAGCTAATTCAATAAATAAAGCAAATATCAAAACTCAAAAAAACTCAGGCATTAATAAGACCAATTCGTACGTATGCCTGCCCAATATGGTATAATTAAGCCCATCATTTATGGAAATGTTAAGAAAATTCGAAAGAAAATGTTTAAGATATTGCACGTGGAAATTTAGAAAGCCAAATAGTTATTATAAACACTACATTTCAAATAAAACTATATATGATGCTAGTAAAAGAAGCAAAATAGATCACTTTATTATCCATATTTAATAAGGAAACATTTTCATAGAGTAGATTCAGTAACAGAAAACAGCTTAATATCACATTCTATTTATCCAGATGAAAATTATATTAAAAACGCGATGAAAACATGTTATATACTACCAGAAGGGTTTATATATTTAGATAAAAATAATTATATACAAAATGAAAAAGGAAAGTAAAAATCTGCTAACTAGGGGGAGCAGATAACTCGTAGTATGTTTAACAGCGATTTATGTCCAAAAGTTTTTTGTAATTAACATTACCTTTGTAACAAACAGTGCTTTGTCCAAAATTGCTCATCTTTATTATTTATTATATGAAATATTAATCGGAAATTTTAGCATGGACCCCCTCAGACTACTAACTTCTACCTTAGTCTACATATGCGTAATCACGAATCCAACCTGTGTACAAAATTTCATTGAAATTGTATAATATTTACCATATGTTCTAGAACATATGAAATATTAATCGGAAATTTACCATGGACCCCCTAGAGCTACTAACGTCTACATTAGGCTGCACATGCGTAATCACGAATCCAACCTATGTACCAACTGATAATAATTACTATATGGTGTAGAACATATGAAATATTCTTTGGAAACTAAGTTGCTCATATATTAGTTTCCCATGAACACAATGAAGTTACTTGATACAAATTTTTAGAGCAATAAGTAGGGCACAAAGTCAACCTGTGTTGAAATATAACTGCAATTGGGTGCCAATTACTGTATGATGTAGAGTATTGAACTTATGAAATATAATTGGACATTTTAACATGGACCCACTGAATTACCCACTTTAAACTTTGCAGACCGTAAGTACATAAGGAAGCTACTATGTGTGTCAAATTTCATTCAAATCAGATAATAAATACCATATGCTCAGAGCATAAGTTCATACCCCACATGATTTTTATTATTTTTTGCCCCATTTTCTAGGCCCCCACATGACCCTTGTTGCCCTAAATACTATCATTACTTGCCCCAAAGATATATGTTCTTCCAGACCTTTAATTTGATACCCCACATGACTTCTTTGAAAATAGACCCCATTTTTAGGGACCCCACATGGCCCTTGTTACCCGAAACACTACCCAACGAGATGTACTAATCAATACCTTTAATTTGATACCCCACATGACTTTTTTGAAAATAGGTCCCACCCCCCGCCCCCTCGCCGGGCCATGAAAATCATGTGGCATCGAATGGGTAAACGTAGGAGCTTAAGTTCCAAATTTGAGTTAAATCAACGTATTATAAATATTTCATTTGTATTTTCTAAATTTTAAAACAATAAGTAATATTATTATATGTTTATACTTTTTTAAATCTTTCCATAATTTTAGCCGATTGTTATGAACTTTTCGGAGTTTGTTTTTTATTTTTATTATTGTTTTAAGGTTGCTTGGAACATATATCACTTTGTATGGCTATGGACCTGCCCAGTTCGAACTAAGTTTATTTTCCTTAATGGGATTTAGTATTAGAACCGTGTCTCCCTTTTTTTATACAGTTATTTTCACATTCTTATTATATAATTTTGCCTTAATTTTTGTTTTAATTAAATTTTCTCTGGCTAGTTCTCTAATTCTTTGCAGTTAGAACTTCACCAAATAACCGAAATTTTCTTAGTTATATAGTGGTTAGTGGTTCGACTTTTCGTTGTTAGGCAGAGGATCAAAAAACCCACATAGTATGAAAAGAGGTGAACATTTTGTAGCTTCATGAGGTGTATGGTTGTGTGAAAAAATGCTTTTGATAACAATTCATCCTAACTTTGAACATTTTTTCAACAATCATTTTTATATATTCTTCTTTCTAAAAAACCATTTGACTGTGGGTGGTTAGCTGTAGTCTCTATTTCTTTATTATCAACATTTTGGAAAGAGGTTTGAATATGTTGCTGGTGAAATTCGTTCCTTGGTCATTTTTCAGTGGGTATTTCTTCATTATTTACACTTTCATCTTCACTACAATATTTTTCATCATTATTAACTATTTTTGTTTGTTCTGGTTTATTTTTCTGTGCTCTAGTCAAAACGTTTATTGTTGGAATTACATCTGATGTAATTTTGTATCCCAGGTAAACTACTTATCTTTTTAAAATTTTACACTTTTCAGGTTGTAATTTCAAATTATGTTCTCTAAGTATATCAAATACAATTCTCAGCTTGTCACCATGGTCTATCAAAAACCACGATATCGTCAAGGTAGACGAAACATTTAAATCCTTGCAGATCTGATAGTATACAATTCATCACATGTTGAAAAGTTTCTGGTGCTCATCCGTTTAAATTCAAAATGGCCACAGGAAGTACTTATAGTAGTTTTTTCTCTTTCAGATGGATCCATTTGAACTTGCTGGTAATCACTCGCCAAATCGAGAGTTGTAAAATATATTCATCCTCCCAATTGGTCTAAAATTTCTTCAATACGGGGTAGTGGAAATGCATTCGCTATGATAATTTCGTTAGCTTTTCTAAAATCTATCACAACTCTGTGCTTTTTTCGTCACTTGGTCCTGCCTTTTTTGTCACTTGCTTGGTTGGATTTTGTCCTCGGCTAGCAACCTTTTCGTCTCTTCATATATGACCTGCAAAGGACATTCAGCTAATCTATACTGTCTGCTGTTAATAGGTTTTGAATCCGGTTTTATTTGAATTGGATGTGTGATTCTCTTAACATAACTTAAATAGTCACCAGGAAGATAAACATATCCTGTGATTCTTCAATTATTTTGTCCAATGCTTCCTTTTCCTCCCAATTCAATATCTCTTCACTGCATATTGTTTTTTTAAGTAATTTAATTCTATTTTGCATATCTGCATATGGTCCTTGAATAACGTTTTTATTTAATAGAATGTTCAATTTTTTTCTTTATTAATACTATTCTGTTTGCGTTCAACACACCATTCACCGAAATTCTAAATTTTATAAGGGTTATAGTTATGGTATAAAATCTGGTAATTCTTTATCTTCTAAAGTTATTTTCAATAATTGCAGTAAATTTTCAATTTTTCGCCGAAGTAATTACATTTTCTAATATTAATTTTGACGAAATTACTAAAAATTCACAATCTACTTTAGCTGGAATTGAAATATTTTTTTCGATTCTAGCTTGAATTATTATGCTTTTAATGTCGACTTCTACGAAATCGATAAGATCTGTATAAGCATTCCCAGATTTTACCTTATTTAGATCCATTTTTTCATAAACAACTCCAGATGTAAAATCATTTAACCCGAAATGTGTCGCAAACAGCAAAATATTACCGAATTTATTACTATTTACGAAAAAAATTATATATTGCAAATTATCTAATTTTTCCGAATTATTATCAAACATACTGTTATAAAAAATATTCATTTCATTTTTTAAAAAATGGTCTTTCTAAACTACTTTTAATCTTTTACAAAAAATTTCTACTAGACTTGCTTTGTCCTGTAGAGCTCCTTTTTCGATATTCGTCTTTAAATAATTTTCTTTATTTGAAACAGACATATCAGATTTATTAATATTAGTGAATCATGGTTTATTTATCCCTAAATTAATTATATGTGCTTTCTCTACAACAAAATCCGCTTCATCCCCTAAAACTTTTGCTTCAAAATTTGTCAAATAATTATTTTCTATATTATTTTTTATTATCTTTTTATTAAAATTATTTTCAACTGCATTATGTATTTCGTTTACAACACTATTTTAGAACATTTCTAAATTTAAATTCGCATTCCTATTTGTAATTAAATACTGGTTTAATTGACTTATGAAGGATAAAAAAAAATTAAAACTATTCTTTACTTATCAGTTTTTACCAGAAATACAAAAAAAAAACCTGATAGGTACTTCTAGAAAACGCTTTGAAAAAAATTTCAGCCAAATCGATTTTTTTACCATCAAATCCATCACCACACTTCATAATTATTTCATAACTATACTCGTAAAAAGATTATTGATTCAATGTGGATAAAATCACATATAATTTTTATTGATGTTTATGGAAAAGCCACCAAAAAGAAATATTTATAAAATTATAAAAATGTGTTTCATATGACATATTATTATACCTGTACAATAAATCAGTATGCATGTTAGAAAAATATTTCTTACTTAATACTTAATTATATTCCTTCACAACATTTGGAAAGCCGAAAAAATTGTTTAATATAAATCATGCATAAGGATATGATATACATATATTCTATATTATATATATATGATATGAGGGGCTCAGAACCATAGTGGCTTAACCCACAATTATATGTTTTCGTTTTTTTTTTCGATTAATCGGTGGTAAATTATCAGTAGAATCGAATAAAATTCACCATTAACTCGAAAAATGTTTTTTTTAGGTAATTTTTAAAGATTTTTTTTTTGCACTCATAAATTATTAATCTTAGTCAAAACCAAAGTGGCCTTTTGAAGTGGCTTTTTGAAAGTTATATACATATTATAATTTTATTGTATTATGAATATAATTCTATTGTATTATGAGTTAATTATTATATTAATTTAATATAATAACAGTAACGTTAATTATATTGCATTTTAAGAGATTTTAAGTTTGTAATTAGTTATTAATTAACTTTCGATATGATTACAACGTGAAATTGTTTAAAAAAAATTTGGAAATAATAAAAATTTAAAAAAAATTGATTGTAAATTGTGTACATAATTATATTTAAAGAAAAATTATTTAAAATAACAAAATGTTTTGCTTTTCATAATTAAAAATGAATACTGATTTTTCGTGTTCTCCAGGTATGTAAATTAATAAAACTAAATAAAATTGAAAACATATTTTATCATTAATTTTAAATTCAGATATTTTTATGGTTTCGGATCCGGAAGATGATCCTTCTGATGTTCCATTATTTGAAGATAAAAGAGGTATAGACATACACCGGGTAATAAAACACCACAAGGAAAAAAAAAAAAAAATTGTAGATTTTATTAATAAACTACCAGACTATCAATCCCATTATAGTAGAAATGATAATTCTGATAGAAAATATCTTTCTCCAGAACGCAATATAACAAAAATATATGAGATGTACATAGAAATCTGAAACAGAAAATTATGTTTCAATTTTTTTTTATGAAACATTCAATAAAAAGTTCAATCTACATTTTCGTTCTCCTGCAAGTGATACATGTCAAACTTGTGATTTTTTAAATAATAAATTAAAGTGTTTAAATAATAATGTTGAAAAAATTGCAATATAATTATAAAAAGACGAACATTTATCAAAAGCTGAAATTTCTAGAAGAAATATGAATTTTGATTCACAGCAAGCAAAAATTGAAACCAATGATTTAAGTGTAATTGTGTTTGATTTTATGAAAACACTTCCTACACAAATATTCACAACCAATATTTGCTATTATAAACGACAATTATGGACATACTGCTTAGGTGTTCATAATCTAGGTTAGTGATATAATAATTTAAATTTGATCAAGTTTATGATCTAACAATATAACTAAAATTATTTATAAAATTTGAATTTATCTGCTTTGTCCATAGGTTTTGAAAAAAGCTTATAAATCACATATTTTTAAAACAAATATTACTAAAAAAAATAATATATTAAATGATTGCCTTTAACTTTTTTTTAGGAAATAATCGCGCTTCTATGTATGTATGGAATGAAAGTGTGGCACCTAGAGGAGCTGATGTAATCTCTAGTTGTTTATTACACTACATAGAAAAAAAAGTGACTAAAACCATAGAATAATAAGTATTTGAAGAAGATTCAAGTAGAACAAATTGAAAAAATATTAAAATTAAAATCAGGTACCAGAATCTTAAATTTAGGTTTTTTGCGCGACTAGTAAAAACGGTAAAGTAATTCCAACCAAATTCTCTTTTCTTTCTCGTATTGTATACTTTGTTGAAAACTAAATAAAATAATAAGTATGAAATAAAATATATTTTTTTTAACTTAAATTTTTTCAAATACGGTATATTATCTGCAGTGGCGTGCAGTGACTTTTAGGACTGGGTGTGCTGAAATATTTTTTGCTTAAAACATATATAACAGAAGTTTTTGAGTAGGGGATGTTGATTTTTGTGAGTTCCCCTAGCCTCTTATTTCACCAAGAATATTTTTAGCATTAAAATGAGATTAGCATTTAAAAATAAAATCATCGATCACTTCATCATAAAAAATTTCCATTGATTATAATTTTTTTAGTAACAACAACATGGGTTACTTTGGTTAACTTGTTATTAAGCACACCAGTTAAACCATTTTAAAATATAGGTTTTTGAAGTTCTATTTCTTTTAAGTTCTCAGAAATTTAGAAACTTGCAACTTATTATTGAGTTTAACAAAATCAAAAAATTACCATAACTAAAGAATATTATATGTATAATTGTCAAATTTTGGGTAACAATTGCAATAATAATATAAATCAAATATTTTTACAACCCCTGAAGTTACTAACTTCTTCCTTGGTAGGCATGTATACAACCATGAAACCAACCTGCGTACCAAATTTTATCCAGATCTAAGATATAATTTTTTTTTTGAAAAATTTTCGTAGAAGAAAAATTCATGTCTCTCCACATAAACTGAAATTTCTAACATATACCCACTAAAAGTACCGACCCCATCTTGTACGGGCATCATGATGGAGTTTGGATTAACACATGTGTCAAATTTGATTAAAATCTGACAAGCGGTTATAGGAGATTTAGTTTAACTAACTACTCGTAAAAGTTCATGAATCCTTGACGATTATTGATATTGAAGAGTGCTAAAAATTTGTAGCACACTATTCAATATATTTTAATTTCTTATATGATGGTTATGCATGTGCATATGCATAACCGTCATATAAGAAAATTGTACACAATTAAGACAAAAATATAAATAATGGAATGAGAGAACCACAAAAAAAAAGTACTCATTCTCAATAGTCAATACTACATTATATTTTCTGTATGCATTTTTTAATCTTATTTTTAATATGTGAAATGAGAAATGTGCTGAGGAAAACGTAGCACGAACCACAAAAAAATCATATATATTTTTTCAATTTTGCAACCACAAATTATCTACATGAAGTCGCGTTGCATTCTTATTGTTAATGTTAATTTTGTAGCAACAGACTTCATAGAAAATAATCGGTGCGGTAGAAAGTATAGCACCATATTTTCATATATTTTTCAAAAATTGTGTGGCGTTGTATTTTCAAATTTGTATGACCATTTCGTGCTGAAAATTTTTAGCACCAGCAACAACATCATATCAAAGTTTTATAATTGTATGAGTGTTTAGATTTTTTCAATTTGGTAGGCGCGTAGAAATATTCTTTAGTGTAAAAAAAATTAATTAACATAAATATTTATTTTATAGGGTAAAAATATTGACGTTGTGTTGTAATTGCCAAGGTTTTTTTTTGTTTTTAGAATATTTTTTTTTATTAAATTTTATTTGAAAATTATTAGGAATTCATTAGGGTGTGCTCAGCACCTAGAGCACCTTAGACCACACGCCACTGATTATCTGACGTAACATTATGTTCTTCTGCTAATTTTGTCCACTCTATATGGTAAAGCTTTTATTTTTGGCATATTCTCGCAAGACTGCTGGTTATTCTATTTTCATCATTTAATATTTTACATACATAATCGCAGTGTAGCTTAAAAGTATGGATATAAAGTGGTGCAATTCCTGTTTCCACATAAATCATATAATTTGGGGTAGTCTCTTAATGGAATACCTTTGAATCTTTTCTATCTTATCAAAATTTAAGTTACCCCCACGTCTGCGCAGCATAGCATATAATAGAGCTTATAACACAACAGATAAATATACTTTGTACTTCATTAAAGGAGCAATATCTATGTCCACTAATATTTTATTCCACGTACTATTTAGAGCTGTTGTTGCATGGCGGCATTTATTTTCAAAATGTTTTTTAAAATTCATTTTTGTGGTGATAAGGACACCCAAATATTTATATTCTTGTACTATTTCAATCCTTTCGCCATATAAGTGCCATTTTACGAGTAGTATGAAATACTATTAAGTCTGGTGATGGGTTGGACGGTAAAAAAAAAAAGTTCGCTCAAAAATTTTTTCTAGGCGTTTCCGAGGTCGGGGAGTCTGAAAATGCAAAAAAAGTGTGCAGGGACGCGTATACGTACGCGTACGCTTTTTATGTGCGCAGCAACATCTCATAGAACCGATCGTCCGATTTTAATGAAATTTGGCACACAGGCTCTAACAAACTTCACCCCGGTGCCTTTACAAGATGAGATCGATCCTTTCAGTGGGACCATGTTAGATTTCCCCATTTATGTGGGAACCTGTGTGTTTTTGTTCTACGGAAAAATGTAAAAAAAAAATTTCATGTCTCAGATTTGGATGAAATTTATAACATAGGTTGGTATCATAATTGACCACAAGCCTACCTAGATACAGGTCTGTAACTTCAGGGGGTCCATGGTAAAATTTCCGATTAAAATTTCGTATACTCTAGACTCTAGAGCATATAGTAATTTTTATCTAATTAGCATAAATTTTGGAACATATGATAGTTTCCGTATGTACTTGGTGCCTGTAAAATTTAAAGTCGATACTTCAGTGGGTCCATGTAAAAATCCGTAATTACTTTTCATAAGTTCAACTCTCTATATCTACAGTACCTTTCACCCAATTTCAATGATATTGAATACACAGCATTTAGTTATCTAGTTGATACTCCACAAATTTGTAGTTGGTAGGTTTAGTACGTTTATGGGAAACTAATATATGAGCAACTTAGTTTCCGAAGAATATTTGCTTTATGTTCTACAGCTTGTAATTATTATCCGATTTCAATGATATTTGGTACACAAGTTTCTGCATAGGTTGACCAAATTACAGGTTAGTAGGATTAGGGGGTCCATGTTAAATTTCCGATTATATTTTGAATTATTTTTTTTTTATGTTCTACAGCATATAGTAATTGTTAACCGATTTCAAAGATAATATATAGACTAATTTTGTGATCTAGTTGGCTCTCCTGAAATTTGGAGACCTTCAGGGGGTTCCTAGAAAACAGTTTTAGTTTCCGAATTTTATGTAATAACGTGTTTTATAACATGTAATTATTATCTGATTTTAATGAAATTTGGTACAAAGATAGACCTTCTGATTATGCATGTTTTGGCCATGATAGAAGTTAATACCTTCAAGGGGTCCATACTAAAATTTCCGATTAAAATTTCATATGCTCTAGAGCATATGGTATTTATTATCTGATTTGAATCAAATTTGACACACATAGTAGCTTCCTTACTGTCTGCAAAGTTTAAAGTCGGTAATCCAGTGGGTCCATGTTAAAATGTACAATTATATTTCACAAGTTTAATACTCTACAATCTACATCATACAGTAATTGGCACCCAATTACAATTATATTTCAAACACAGGTTGAATTTGTGACCTACTTATTGCTCCAAAAATTTGTATCAGGTAGTTTTATTGTGTTCATGGGAAACTAATATATGAGCAACTTAGTTTCCAAAGAATATTTCATATGCTATACACCATATAGTAATTATTTTCAGTTTGCAATAAAATTTGGTACATAGGTTGGATTCGTGATTACGCATGTGTAGCCTAATGTAGACGTTAGTAGCTCTAGGGGGTCCATGCTAAAATTTCCGATTAATATTTCATATGTTCTAGATCTAGATCATATGGTAAATATTATCCAATTTCAATGAAATTTTGTACACAGGTTGGATTCGTGATTACGCATATTTATACTTATTATAGTTATTTTAATAATATTATTTATTATTAAAGAAATAAAAATATAAAATTAAATCAATAAATAATAAAGATGAGCAATTTTTAAGAAAGCACTGTTTGTTACAAAGATAATGTTAATTACAAAAAACTTTTGCACATAAATCGCTGTTAAACAACATACTACGAGTTATCTGCTCCCCCTAGTTAGCAGCTTTTTTCATTTCTTGCTGTTCTTCCACCTCTTTAAATTTCAATTAATTTATTAATCATAAGTTGCAGTGATTCGTGATTCCACTGATTCAACAAAAATTACCATCTCATCAGCATACATAAGTATTTTAATTAATAAATTTGCAATATTAATACCCCCTGGGAGAACCCCGACTATATCATCTATGAACAATGTGAATAATGTTGGACTTAGTAAGCATCCTTATTTTAACCCAATTGTGTTTTAAATTCATCGAACGTCTCTTCACCATTCCAAATTTTTGCGATATTATTTTCATACAACTTTTTTAAAATTTGTATAAATTTATATGAAATTCCCTTCTTATTAAGTTTATAGAATAAAGCTTGTCTATAGTCTATCGATGCTGGTCGAATGCTGATTTTAAATTTATGAAAAAAGCGTAGAACTGTTTCTTTTTTTTTATAATATTACATATTGTCAACAAGTGGTCATTAACTCCCATTCCTTCCCTGAAATCACGTTGATTGTGTCTACTAAGTAATAGGCTGCAGAAATTTTTTGATATAACATTTGAGAAAGCTATTGCTCTATAATTGGCATGATCATTTGGGTCTCCATTCTTAAATATAGGAAAAATGATTGAGTTTCTAAAGGATTCTGGAACCGATAAATTTTCATAGACATTGTTGTAGAATTCTACTAATTTTTCTAAGAATAGGCGGTGTACATACTTAAAAAACTCGTACGACACCCTGTCTTCACCTGGGACCTTCCCATCTTTGCAATTATTTAAAAAGGTCTTTAATTCTGTCAGCGTAAACGGTACGTCCAAAATTACACATTCGATGTATTTTTCCACATATTGTATTACTGGTACTTTTTGTGGGTGATTTAACTGTATTGCGAAATAGTTTGCAAGTTCGTACGGTTGAATATAATACCTTCAATTTGGACTGATCCTTGTACCTCCTTAACAGTGTTCCAAAAAACTCCGAGTCCTTTAGTAGTGCTAATTCTTTTGCTAAGTTGGTGTAATATATTATTTTCTAATTTCTACATAATATTTTGTACTTTGCATTCTGTTTAACATATGTATGTGGGTACACGGTTATTCTACGTACTCTTTTCTATTATATTTCTTTTCTTTTCTTTTCACTGATATCAATAATTAACTATTAATTGAGATAGTTTTGACTGAGTTCAAGTAACGTAGTAACGATAAAAAGTAACGTAAATTAAAAGCGAAGTAAAGTAAAAAGTAACGTAAATTAAAAGTAATGTAAATTAAATAAAAGTAAAGTAAAGTAAATTAAAAGGTAAATTGAATATTTAAAAAAAAAATATCTTTGTATTAAATTGTTTTAGTTTTATTAAATATTAAATATTTTATATTATAATTAAAAATCATATTGTTTTATTTAAAAAGACTTAATTTACCATCTCGCGACTTTGAACCCACATGGTTCTGGTGTCAGAAGTGTATTTGTCGCGATAGTTTTTTGCATATATAAAACTTGTGGATAAAAAAGTTAAAATAGTAACTAAGATATAATAGTATTGTAACAATTTTATAATAAATAAAATAAAAATCATAAAATAAATTATCTCTAAAAAAAAACGCAACAATACAATAGCATATAAATTGATATAAATTTTTGCGAATTGCGACGGAATGCTTACAAAATATATAGAACGATAATACCGTTTAACCTTAAAAATAGTTGAGGATTAAACTGCAACTTGTAACGTCGGATGTCATTTTTAGTAAAGCCGTGAATAGTTAGAGTGGTAAAGAAAATTGTTTGTAAAGAAAACCGATAAAAATATAATTTATATTCGCGCCGGTAGTTTATTTGAATATTAAGGTGCATATTATTAAAATTATTAAAAAATTAAAGTGATTATAATTAAAATAAACAATTCTCGAAATATAATATTGTAGGACTTTGTGTCAGTATTGAATATAATTTTGACAGATTAAATAATATTTGACAATTTAATAAATATTTATAGTTGATATGCGTTTGTCGCATTGTAATTTGTATGCGTTTTGTCGCATTGTAATTAGTATGCGTTTGTCGCATTGTAAAATAAATTATTAGTTAAAAAGGAGTTTTTTGTAAACTTTGGAAGAGTAAAGTTGATTAAAGATTATTGTAAGATTTGTTCCGCCATATGAGAAAGATAGAGTTTTTGAATTTCGATTTGTTATATTAAGAAAAAACGGTCATCTTACAAAATAATAAATAATAACAAAAAAAAAAATAATAATACTGTTGATTGCATAAATAATTTTAATTGTGTTTGATTTATTTAGAAATCCTGACAAGTTGCCCCACAATTTCAGAAGTGGGATATATCGGAAAAAATAGAAACTGAAAATTTTAATAAAATTAACAGTAATTAAATTAAATCATTAATAAAGGATAACCTGAAAAGAAAACATTTTTATGTATAATGGAGATTTTTTCAATAAAGGCATATACTGTTTCGGAATTGAAGGAGTTATTGAAAAAACAGAAAGCGTCTATAACTGGAAATAAAAAACAGTTATATGAAAGATTGAAACACATACATAAAAATGTTTCTAGTGGTGAAATTCAGAATGAGATTGGAGACGATGATGCTGTTCGGCAACTTTTAGTGAATCAAGATAATTTAAATATGGAATCAAATGATGATGACGAAATGATTGCAGTTACTCCTCAACAAAAAAGAAAATTTAATTCTGAAAATAAAGAAATGGAATTATTAAGAAAAGAAGTTGAATAACTAAAACTTGAAAAAACATTGAAGCAAGTTCATATTAATGAAGATGGCCTAAAGTTAAGAAAAATCAACTATATAGAATTAATGAATAATTTTTATGGCGGTGAAGATTTTGGTATTTGGATAAATCAAATACTTAATGATAGAAAATTATATAATGTGGATGACAGACAACGAAATGAGAGTCATTTTTGTTGCTAAATTAAAAGGAAAGGCACTACAATGGTTCCATTCCAATGCTGAACATATCAATTATGAAGTTGATCAATTATTAAATGAATTAAAATTGTTATTTGATAAATTAGGCCGATCTCAATTACGAAAAAAATTTGAAAGTAGATATTGGAAAGTTGGTGAGAAATTTTGTGAATATTATCAAGATAAAATATGTTTATCTGGTGGATTGAATATTAGTGAAGATGAACTAATTGATGTCATAATTGATGGTATGGGAGAAAAAAATTTAATGGATCAAGCAAGAATTCAGCAATTTGAAACCAAAGATAAATTATTACAAGCGTTTTCATCAATTTCAAGGTCAACAATATTTAGTAAACGTAGTATTGATCATCAACATGGAAATACTGCAAATAAAAATAATAAATCATTTATAAGTAATCGAACATCCAACAATCAAGATGTTTCACCAGTAAAGTGTTATAATTGTGGTCAACGTGGACATATTTCTACACAATGTAAAGAACCGAAGAGAATTCCTGGTAGTTGTTTTAAGTGTGGATCAATGGATCACACAATAAAGAATTGTAACCGACAAATCGACTCTACAGTAAATATGGTATCTGAAGCAAAATTAACAAATTTTTATGAAACGGCAATTCTGTTATTTAAAGACGAAAAAAAACAATGATGTAGAGAAGAAGGTAAATGCTTTATTGGATACAGGAAGTGCTGTAAGTTTAATTAAAAATAAAATTGTTAGTTTTAAATATATTAATAAAATTATAAATGAAAAAAATTATTATGGTATTAATAATACTAAATTGAAAATGTATGGTACCTTTGAAACATTTATAAAGATTTTTGATAGAAAACAAAAAATTAAATTTTTAGTAGTAGATAATAATACTATGAGTACTGATATTTTGATTGGTAGAGATTTTTTAGAATTAGTAGGAGTTAAACTTTGTTTTGAAAATAATATTATGAATGAAAATGAAATTTTGAAAATTAACGTAATTAATGATGAAGTTGGTAATAATAATTTAGATTTTGGTGAAAAAAATAAATTAAATGTTGAACAAAATAAAATTGAAAAAATGTATGAAAATTATAAACAACAAATGTTAATTAACGTTAAGCCATTGGTAAATTATGAAATGGTAATAAATTTAGAAAAAAATGAATTTATTAATGCTAAACCTCGAAGGTTGTCTTATTCGGAACGGGATATTTTGTCAAAAATACTAAATTATCTTTTAGAAAATCAAATTATTAGACCTAGTAGTTCGCCTTATTCATCTCCAATTGTAATGATCAACAAGAAAAAGAAAAATGAATATCGTCTTTGTACAGACTATAGAGCCTTAAATAAGATTACTCTACGGGATAATTATCCTATTCCGTTAATAGAAGATCTTATTGACCGGTTGGACAATAAAAAATATTTTTCACTACTTGATTTGAAAAGTGATTTTCATCACGTAAATGTATCTAGCGACTCTGTTAAATATACAAGCTTTGTTACCCCATTAGGACAATTTGAGTATCTAAAAATGCCATTTGGCCTTAAGAATGCTCTTCTTAACTTGAAGCGAGAAACGTTCCAAAGCTGCTGAAAATATTGAAAGTAGTCAAAGATATAATGAAGCATATTTTAATAAGAAAAGAAAAATTCCAAAAATTTATAAAGTTGACGACTTGGTAATGATTACAAATGTTGATACTACAATTGGGGCTAGTAAAGCATTAATTCCTAGCTACAGAGGTCCTTATAAAATTAAAAAAATCCTTAATAATGATAGGTATCTAATATGTGATCTACCTGATTTTCAAGTAACCAATAAATATTTTGAAGGTATTTTCGACGTTTCTAGATTGAAACCATGGCTTAAAGTTAACGTTTAAAAATGAAAAATAAAATAGTTTAATAACTATTATCTTTAAATATTAAAAAAAAAAAAATTTATTATTGTAAACAATTAGTATTGATTTAATTGATTAGTATTGTGATTTCATGAATTGATGTTGTACTTTTTATTGAATTCGAGGGCGAATTTATTGTAGGATGGCCGAACTGTAGGACTTTGTGTCAGTATTGAATATAATTTTGACAGATTGAATAATATTTGACAATTTAATAAATATTTATAGTTGATATGCGTTTGTCGCATTGTAATTTGTATGCGTTTTGTCGCATTGTAATTGGTAAGCGTTTGTCGCATTGTAAAATAAATTATGAGTTAAAAAGGAGTTTTTTGTAAACTTTGGAAGAGTAAAGTTGATTAAAGATTATTGTAAGATTTGTTCCGTCATATTAGAAAGATAGAGTTTTTGAATTTCGATTTGTTATATTAAGAAAAAACGGTCATCTTACAAAATAATAAATAATAACAAAAAGAAAATAAATAATACTGTTGATTGCAAAAATAATTTTAATTGTGTTTGATTTATTTAGAAATCCTGACAAGTTGCCCCACAATATAATCGGAAAAGTATAATATAAAACGTAAATACTATTACAACAATTATAAAATTAATAATTAATATTATTTGTGTACCTAATATGAAAAATGATTACATTTTAATTAATTTATACTGAATTATACTGCTAAAAATAAAGTGTATGAAAAGTTTAAATAAAAGAAAAATTAATATTAGTAACCTGAAAAAAAAAATTCATTATTTAGTAAAATTTGTAATAATTTAAAATATAAAATTTTAATATATAAATTTTAAAAAGGGTGCCCATATTTTGTAATTTTTCTTCTCTATAAAAAAAAAAAAGTTTAATACTTATGTAAAATTCATATTAATAGTTTTGTAAACTAATTATAATTTCTAATATTGAGTATTCAGCTGAAGAACGCAAAAGCTTTATTTTCATACTATTACGCATACTATCACTGAGTTTGTGTAAGCTTCGCTCATCGTGCATGATAGGTTTGGTTAATAGTTGTTGGAGAAATTTCCCCTCAATTCATATAGAAAATATTATACATGCACAAAAATAAAAATAGTGTAATCAATTTTGCTCTCACAGAAAAATTAATATTGTCATTTAAGAATTTGTATATAAAAAATATTTCAGTGGTGACAAGGAAGACTTTCATAAAATAAAATATCTAAAGAATATTTTTTTGATAATTTTATGTAGTCCATAATATTATTTTATATTAAAATAATTAAATTAAAAATTAAATTAAAAAAAAAAAATAAAAAAAAAAAATCTTTTAGTGAATTGATATTTTATTTTTTTTTAATTTTTGTTATCAATATAATGAATACACGTTTTTTTTAAAAAAAAAATATATTTTAAAATACTGTGAATTAATGAAATGATAAATTCACGGAAAATTAAATAAAAATTAAATAAAATTTCTTGTAGTGAATTGATATTTTCATTTTTTTTTTTATAAAAACAAATAACATACAATTTTTGTTTATTAATATAATGAAAAAATTATATGATGAATATTTATATTAAAGTCAACGATCATAATAATATAACATTTAATTATTTGGTCAGCTGTTGATATTAAAAAAAAAAAAATCTTATATTTTATATCAAGTTAAAGGCTTTGATAACATTTGAAAGCTAGCTAAGAGAATAAATAATAATTATAATATCGGTAATACCTAACATTTACGGTATTAGTATTACGAATGAATATTATTTACGTGATTACGATTAAATAAAATTTACAGTGTTACGAATAGATAATAGTTACGGTATTGGTAACAAATAACAGTTACGGTATTATCAATTTTATTTACGTATATACAATCAAATAGATTTTACGGTATCAAGAATAAATTATGGTTACGGTGTTACGACTAAATATTATTTACGTGACTGCGATTAAATAATAACACTTGGTATTAAGAATAAATAAAAATTACAATTTAATTTATGAATAAATAATAAATACGATTTTATTATTAGAATTTTAAAACGAATAAAAATATTTAAAAACATTTAAAAAAAAAAAAAAAATTGTTAAAAATATTTTATTAATAATTTATATTTTTAGATTTATGGAATATGAATTAATTACCATTACCTAAATTAACATTTCATGAATGGATGACCTAAATAAATTAACTATTAAACAATTACAAGAATTATTACTTCAAAGAAATCTGGCAACAACATTTAAATTAAAGATAGAATTAGTAACCCGATTATATGAAGCTTACGATAAAGAAGGTTTAAATGAAAACGATATTTTGAATATTACTAACGGTTTTGAGCAAGAAGGATATTCTGATAAATTGGTTGATACTGATAATTTGGACGAACAAAATTTAAATAAAAGTGTTGATGTCAACGAATCAAATAAAAATAGACATTTAAAAGCTCAAATGGTAAACGAAATATTAAATAATAATACAGAAAGTAACACTAACAACAAGAATCAAGATTTCAAGATGACAACCAATAATAATTTTTTATTTAAAGATGTCGAAGATTAGCTCACTAAATTTAATGGTGAATCTGGTAAAAGTTATGGTTGTTGGATTAAAGAATTTGAAGAAGTAGCTGAAGTATGTGAATGGAATGACATCCAAAAATATTTATACGCTCGTCGTCTACTAGTAGGTGCAGCAAAGATGGCAGTTGAAGCTAGTAAAGGTATAAGCACGTACGGTAAACTGAAAGAGTTATTAAAAAAAGAATTTGTTGAAACGAAATCTAGCATACAAGTACATAAATTATTAGAAAAACGGAAAAAGAAATATTCAGAAAGTTATCGTGAATACGTATACGCAATGCAAACAATTGCTGATAATAGTACAGTTGATGAAGAATCGTTAATTACCTATATCATTAATGGTATACCAGATAGTACTTTAAATAAAACTATTTAATTCGGTGCTGCAACAATAGATGATTTAAAAAATAAATTTAAAATTTACACGAATATGAAAAATGCACAAATGTCATATCAACAAACAGCAAGTCATCAGCAAAAACCAGCAACGCCATTTGTAGGAAAAAATACAAATCAAACAAGAAGTAATCATAATCAACATAATAATTCAAGATGTAAAGATTGTGGTTCGATGTCGCATGCTGCAGATAACTGTCCGAATAAAAGTAAAGGTACGCGATGTTTTAATTGTAATGAATTTGGACATATTTCATCAAAGTGCCAAAAAAAATCATCGAAAGGAGATAAACAAATTGAATCTGTCAATAGAATAAATAGTACCGAAGATCGCATTGCTATAAATATAGAAAATAGTTCATTTAATGCATTCATCGATAATGGGAGTGATTGGAATTTCCGTATATGATGAACCAGGTATAATAATTGTTTTGGAAATAATACCTGCACGACTTTAGGATCATGTTATGTTGTGGTAATATTACAAGAAGTACAATATAACATTCGGTTTCACATCGTCCCTGATAGCTGGATGAATGATAGCATAATTCTAGGTAAGAATTTTCTACAAAACATAACATTAATATTACAGCATGGTAAAATAAAAATCCTACAAAACGTAAAAGAAAATAAAATAATTAACATTACGGAAAATGATATTTTCAATATTAATGTAGAAGATTTAAATCATGCTAAAAATCTAGAATTAACAATAAAAACGTTGAACAAAGATCCGACAGATGTTATAATTCAACTTGTTAATTCATATCAGCCAGATCCTATAGAAAAATCATGTGTACAAATGAAAATTGTATTAGAAGATGAGGTACCTGTATATCAAAAAGCCAGAAGATTAGCACCAAAAGAACTCGAATCTGTAAAGACGCAAATTCAAGAGTGGTTATCAAGTAAAATAATCAAGGAAAGCGAATCTGATTTTGCACCGCCAATTGTACTGGTGAAGAAAAAAGACGGTACGGATAGAATGTGTGTTGACTATCGGAAATTGAATGCTAAAATCATTAAAGATAGATACCCGTTACCGCTAATCGAAGATGTTTTAGAAAAATTTTATAATGCTAAAGTGTCTACAACTCTGGATTTGAAGAACCGCTTTTTCACGTTGATGTACATAGCAATAGTCAAAATACACATCTTTTATCACACCAGATGGCCAGTACGAATTTTTAAAAACTCCGTTTGGATTATGCAATTCACCGTCAATTTTTCAACGTTTTATCAATACTGTTTTTTCGTAAATTAATACAGGAAGGTTTTGTCATCATTTACATCGACGATTTAGTTATTCCAACATGCAACGAAGAAGAAAATATACGAATTTTAAAAGAAGTTTTGAGAACTGGAAAAGAAAATGGATTATTGTTTAAATGGGAAAAATGCGTATTTCTGAGCAGAATTATTAAATTTCTAGGTCATGTTATTGAAAATGGTTCAGTGAAACCATCTGAAGAAAAAATTAAAGCTGTAAAATTATTCCCACTACCGAAGTCAATCAAAAACGTTCAAAGTTTTCTTGGCTTGACAGGTTATTTTCGCAAATTTATAAAAGATTATGCAATAACCGCAAAACCTTTATCAGACTTGCTACGGAAAGATTATAAATTTGAATTTAAGGAAGATCTAATAATAGCTTTTGAAAGTTTAAAAAATACGCTATGTAATGAACCGGTGTTAAAACTTTTTAATCCAAATCTAGAAACCGAGTTGCACACGGATGCAAGCTTTGATGGTTACGGCGGCATTTTATTACAGAAACATGGTAATAGTTTTCATCCTGTATTTTATTTAAATTTCAAAACGTCACCAGTTCAAAAAAATTACACGAGCTATGAACATGAAGTGTTAGCGATTATAAAATGTATAGAAAAGTTACGAGTTTATTTGCTGGGATTGAAGTTTAAAATTTATACAGATTGCGAAGCGTTTCAAGCAACTATGAACAAAAAAAATATTTGTACGCGAGTAGCTAGATGGGCGATTATGCTTCAAGAATTTCATTGCACCGTTTTGCATCGTTCAGGATCATCTATGAGACACGTTGACGCATTGAGCAGATATCCAATAGTTATGAAAATTGAAAATGGTATATTATATAAAATTGAAATGGCGCAAAAAATGATGAATTTTGTAAACTTATAATTACAATTCTCCAAGATCGAGAGCATGATGATTTCGTGCTAAGAAACAATATTCTTTATAAATTTGCAAATGGTTCAAATTTATTAGTCGTGCCGAAATCGATGCAACAAGAATTAATTGCAAGCGTACATAACAAAGGTCATATTAATTTTAGAAAAGTAGCAGCCATTTTGAGTCAAGATTATGTAATACCAAAATTGAACAATAAAATAAAAGCATACATCAATAATTGTATAGCATGCATTTTGTCAAATCGTAAAAGTGGCAAGAAAGAAGGATTTCTAAATCCCATTGAAAAAGGTGATATTCCGTTGCATATTTACCATATTGACCACGTTGGACCATTAACAACCACGTCGAAAAACTGCAAACATTTATTTATTGTTATCGATGCTTTTACGAAGTTTTCTTAGATTTATCCCGTAAAATCTACTACATCAGCGGAAGTATTACAAAAGTTGGAATTACAAACAAATATCTTTGGTAATCCAACACGAATCATCACAGACAAAGGAACGGCATTCACATCCAATGATTTAAATGAATATTGTATGAATAATAAAATACAACATTTTAGCATTACAACGGGAGTACCACGCGGAAATGGTCAAGTCGAGCGACAAAATACCACGATAATCGAAATTTAAAAAAAAGTTAAGCATAAACGATAAATGGTATGTACATGTTCCCCGTGTACAGAAAATTATAAATTCCACAATCAATCTAAGTATTGGTAAAACGCCTTTTGCAATCATGTTTGGTGTAGAAATGAAAAATCCAGAAGATATCGAATTAGCAAAACAAATGGAAGAAATAATGATTGAACAGTTTACCAGCGAAAGAAGCGAATTACGAAGCGAAGCTAAAACGAACATTTTAAAAATGCAACAAGAAAACATTAAGAATTACAACAAGAAAAGGAAAAAATCGAGGAAATATAAAATTGATGACATGGTAGCAATACAAAGAACGCAATTTGGTTCTGGTTTAAAATTATATCCAAAATTTCTGGGACCATATAAAATTACAAACGTAAAACGAAATGATCGATACAGCGTACAAAAAGTTGGAGATCATAAAGGGCCAAGAATTTCATCATCTGCAGCTGATAAAATGAAACCATGGCGAAATATATGTGATAATGATACATCTGATTTCGAAACCGATTTAGAATCGTCTGGGATAGACGATTTGTAGGATGGCCGAGTTGTGGGAACGCGGTTATTCTACGTACTATATTCTATTATATTTCTTTTCTTTTTTTTCACTGATATCAATAATTAACTATTAATTGAGATTTCTGATTAGTTCAGTTTTGACTGAGTTCAAGTAACGTAGTAACGATAAAAAGTAACGTAAATTAAAAGCGAAGTAAAGTAAAAAGTAACGTAAATTAAAAGTAATGTAAATTAAATAAAAGTAAAGTAAAGAAAATTAAAAGTTAAATTGAATATTTAAAAACAAAAATCTTTGTATTAAATTGTTTTAGTTTTATTATATATTAAATATTTTATATTATAATTAAAAATCATATTGTTTTATTTAAAAAGACTTAATTTACCATCTCGCGACTTTGAACCCACATGTATTTAGTTCAAAAAAACGTGGAAAAATTATTGACTGGTAAATTTACTTCCGGAACGTTTACATAATTTTGTTCTAGACAAAAGTAATACATTTCGTTCGTGTAAAGGCGGATTCATCGTTGCGGATAAAATCAGTCGAACTGATTTCATTCTACAGGGTGTCCGCCGGGAAGGTATACTAAAATTTGCCGCCATTGTGGTAAATGTTAGTCTTGACAGTTCATATTTGGCAGTCGTGAAGTACACACGTGGCAAATTTATTATGGAAAAATATTCGATAAACCAACGTGCCAATAGGATGTTACAGCTCGTCCATGACAACCCCGATTTTCATGAAAAAATCATAATGAGTGACGAGGCACATTTTCATTTAAATGGATATGTGAACAAACAGAATAGTCGGTTCTGGGCAATGGAAAACCCTGAAATTATTCATCAGTCACCTTTACATCCATTAAAAGTGACAGTCTGGTGTGCAATTTGGTCAGGATGAATCATTGGACCTTACTTCTTTGAAAATCAAAACGGCGTAACGGTAACTGTGAATGGGGAGCAATATCGTGATATGATTGAAAACTTTTTAACGCCACAACTGCATGCTTTGGGCTTGATTAACATGTGGTATCAACAAGACGGTGCCACATCGCATACAGCCAGGATTACAATGGAATTACTGCGAGACCTCTTTCCACAACAAGTTATTTCAAAAAATGGTGATGTTGATTGGCCTCCACGGTCGCCTGATTTAACTGCTTCGGACTTTTTTGTGGGGATATCTAAAAAGCAAGGCTTATGCAAACAAACCAGAAACGCTTGAGCAACTCAAACAAAATATTCGTGATGAAATTATTGAAATACCGCGTGAAATGTGTGAGAATGTAATGAAAAATGTGCTCAAAAGGGCTCGCATTTGTGAGGCCAACAGAGGCGGACATTTATCTGATATTGTATTCCATACATAATTGCCGACATTAAATAAAACATTTATCAATATAAGATCCATTCTCTTTCATTTAATCAAAAATTATAAACAAACAAAGTAGTATACCTTCCCGGCGGACACCCTGTAGAACGTTCATCGTTGCGGCTGGAATCACCCACACAAAAATATTTTATGACTATAGAATAGATTGACATTTATTTGACAAAAAAGTTTTATTTATTTGGCAAACTACGATGAATTTTATGTATAATTAAAAAATTATATATTCAAATGATTTTTCTATTTTTAATGTCTCGATTGACGTTTTCAAAAATGTGCCGCACTAAAGTTCAATATAAATCAACTTTTTCAGAGAGAATTATTTTCGAAAATAAAAAATTCAAAAATTGAGAATTTCAAATTTTCATATAAAAAGTGTGCGCGCGTTTGAGTTCGTCGGTTTTTATCCGCAACGAAGAATCCGCCTTAAGCATATGTGGAAGTAGAAGATCTTTTTGGAAAATTTAACGCTGCTTCAAAAGAAATATTGTAGCAAGCCATGTTTTAATTTCTTCTTGTCTTATTTTTTAGGGAAAATCACTAATGCTAGTAGGTTATTGTTTTTACAATTATAATAAAAAAAGAACATAAATACGATTAGGTGCTTTATCACATTGAATAAATGCTTCTCCACGGAAGTATTTCGTGGTATATCAAAGGAGTACATTTAATATAGTTATGAAATAGTATATAAAGTATGAATTCTGTTTTTCTGGTTCGTAGTAAATTATATATTGGGAATCTTGTGGTCATTGAGAAGGGAATGCTGATCTTGTGATCATCTAGTAGGGAATGAAACAATTGAATTCATTTATTTTTAATAAATTGTTCAGTACAATGTCATTTGCTTCTACTGGGGTTGAACAGGATATTACGGCTTGGTTTTTGCTTGTACTTTTAATTTCTTGGATGAAATTAGATTTGTATTTATTATATAATGCAATTACTTTTTTGTCGAGATAGAGTTCTTCCAAGTTCCAACAGTTCAACATAATCACCCCTATGATAGAAGTCGACTCGACTCTCGCCTCGTCTCGACTTTGACAGTTTCGTATGATATAAGTCACCCAAACACTCGCCGGCGAGAGTTTTAGCGAATCTTCGGTATGATGTAACTCGCTCTCGACTAGCTTTTTGTCGACTACAGTCTCCGTTTTACTCGACCAGAAATTTTTGGGTGAGTGGTACAAATATATAAAAAAAAAGTTTGAATTTTTTTTAAAGTGATTTTTAAGTTATTAAAAAAAAAATTAATTTTAAATAATTGTTGAGTGAGAATTTATTGTTTTTTATAGAAATTGTTTTGTTAAATATTAAATTTTAAAATATGTTAGTGTAATTATAGAAAAGTACATACATAAAAATATTTATATAATAATTTGCAATATTTATGTATATAAAAAAATATATTTTTAAAATTTTAAAATTATTTTATTTTCAACGTCAAATATTATTAAATATGAATAATTCTATGAAGCTCATTTTTAAACTTTACAACAAAAATACAACAAAATTTGAAAACTATATTTTAAAAAAAAAATATTTAAATTTGTTTAACACAAATTTCATAACAATAATATATTGTAACACAGTTTTTTTTATAAAAATTATTTTACTTTAAATTTAAATTTTACACAATAAAAATAAAAATCAAAAAATTTAAATAAAAACTTTAAAATTAATGTCAAAATCAGCTGTGCTGCCAATGAATCAAAATAATAAGCAACGTGTTGACGTTTTTTTTTTAACATTCGACTCGCCTAATAGCGAGGCGACTTACATCATACCAAATTTCAAATTATTCGTCGATCGAGTCGAATGGCGAGGCGAGAGACGAGTCGAAGGCGACTAGCGAGGCCAGAGTCGAGTCGACTTCTATCATAGGGATCAATTTCTAGATTTTATTTAAAAGTTCTTAAATATTTTGTTTTTTACATCTGACTGATGATATACATTTTTATAATTTCATTTGAGTTTATTTTTTCATTAACCACATTTTTCCTATGTCAAGTGTTTTTTCCATTTATAGATGACATTTTTTAACATCTATGAAATATTTATTGTTTTAATATTATTTTAAAAAAATTTATGGCCAATTTTCTTTAGATTTTTAATTTTAATCGAAATTGTAGATTATTTATTCAATTAAAATATTTTATTTTATTTTTCAGTAAAATTTCGCTTCTTAAAACAACCTAAATATTAATAATATGAATCTAATTATGTATATTAATTTTAATAGAATTCCTATTTCATGAATACTTTATTCTTTTCAGGAAATATTTAAATAGACATCATCATATATTTCAAATGGAAATACCAGATACATTATATTGTATGTATTTGATAGCGTATAGTAAATGGATATCTTTAGAAAATGATTATTATAAACGCATAAAAATATGTGAATCTGCAAACAAAAATATAAAACCTATGGAAAGTTTGTGTTTAAACAAGTTTTACGCACCATTTTTACCTGTATATATGCATACTGATTCTGATGCTACAAAATACATTTTGTCTAATCGTATTAATATCAAGTTGTTAACTAAGGTAACACATCATATTACTGAACTAATTAATAAATATCCAATAAATTTCCAGGTCTTGAAAAATGATGCCTGTAGAAATGAAAATATAATTTTAATAGTAAGTATTTAGTTATAATGTAACCCATATTTGAATAAATTTTATAATGAAAAAAGTTATATTACCATGATGCTGTTGTAAAAGGTTTGATTTTTATAATCCAGTTTTTATATATGGTTAAAATATATATAATTAGATATTACCAATATGAGAACAAATTATTCTGAGTTTAATAGGGTGGCATAAATATTTAAATACAATATACTCAATTATATATAAATTCAATTAAAGGCAACTAGGTTTTTTGTAAAAAAATGTCAAAATGAATGAATTTTTTATAAAAATTGAAGTAAAATTATGCAATCGATATTTAAAAAAAATTAAAGTATATTTTATAATATATTTAATTTATTAAAAGAACAACAAAAAGAAAAAATTAAATCCGGATAACGAGCAGGCCAATCTAAAATTTCAATATTTTTTTCATTAAACCATTACTTTGTCTCACGAGAATTATGAATAGGGGCATTATCTTGTTGGAAAATCCATTAATTTGATGGTTACGTTTTTCCAAATTCGAGTAACACATTTTCCAACAGTTCAACATAATTTCTAAATTTCATTCTGGTCGTAATCTTGCAAATTGGTGTTCTACCGTAATAGTTAAATGCAGCCCAAATCATTACGATACCTCCACCGAAGTTTCTTGATGTTGAAATTTGTTTTTCAGATCTTAAATCATGCCAATAATAATTAAACCATCTGGACCGTCTAAATTAATTTTTTCCCCTCTCAGGTTCAGGACACGTAATTTCGCAAATTACAATCTTTTTTGTTGTACTAAGTGCCTGTTTATTTATTTTTTTATGTCATTTTAAGAGTTTACTTCCAGACAAAATTTGTTAGACACGTCGTTTACCTATTGTCAAATTTAATTCTGTGTGAGATGCTGTTGATTGTCCATCCAACGCATTTCGAATAATTACCGATTTTGTTCGTGGCGAAATTTTTTGATTATTTTTATTGTTTCGTTTTTCACTATAATTTTCATTTAATTTTATTTCATTATCAACAGCAGTTGCTGATCTATTTAATTTCATTGCAATTTGCCGATTGGACATACCGCTCTGTTTATAAGCGTGTGTTTTAGCTACTTCTTCGCTTGTTAAAGATTTTTTTTGCCCATTTCCAAATAAATTATAAATCACAAAAAAAAATTAACAAATTTTATTAAATGTCTTTAAAATAATAAAAAAAAACACAAAATAACGGGAGTGGATACTTAGATGTGATCGCAGTTGATACTTAAACAGAATGCCTTTAATAGAATTTCGCATTTTGCAGTTCTTTTTTTTATCTTCCATTTTTTTGTCGTTAAACACCATGTACTTGTGCTTGCATGGGTAATAACTTTCATTTACATCAAGTACTATAAGTATGCATAAAAAAAGATTAAGACATGGATGAAAATAAGAAAAATATAGGTGCATTTAATTGAATTTCGATGAGTGTATGTATATATATATATATATATATATATATTATAAACCCAAAAATTAAAGGATAGTTTTAATATTATTATTTTTTTACTGAAAGTAAATAAATTTTATAAAAAATTATCTAATTTATTAACTTTCTGTTATTAATTAATTATTAGTATAAAAAAGTCACTACTTTATATATTTCTTTGTATTAATTAATAATTAATTGTTATTACACCTAAGGCCAATTTCTCGTATGGCAGTTTAGAAAATATTATAAATGTCTTAACTTCCAGTTAGTAAACTATCAATTGTATTAACATTTATTTATTTTAAATGTAACCATAATTATTTCAATATTCCTTAATGTCTTTATATTGCAAAAAAAAAATACAAATTATGTAAACTTGTATATCTAAATGTATAATTTCTATATTGTATACATACATAGGTTTTTTTTTAATTTGGATTTATATCCAAATATTTGCTTCAAAATATGGCATATATCTACTAATAAATATTTATGCTGCCCTATTTATATATATTTTATTTTACATATAATTTAAACACTATATATAATTTAAACACCATGTGAATTATATGTTTTCAATAGGATTTATCTCATAGCGATACAACTAATGCGCCAACAATCCTGAATGACAATGATACACATTGGATTAATATTTCATCGTCCGATCAAAAATCTTCTTCTGTAAAACTTGAATCACCCATAATTATAGACGCAATTGATTTAACAGAAGAGCAACCATCATCATGGGAATTTTCCTGGCTAAATGAATTATTACGAAAATCTCGAGCTTCTATAACTCCTATTGCTTTAAATATATTTGCACCAAAACTAGTAGGCACAATTGAAATAATTGACATTCAGGACGATGATAATTGTTGTATTGCTCTTAATGATGAAAGAGTTCAAGCATTATCTTTTGATTCCACTGAATGTGAAGATAGTTTAAATTCAGTAGATAGAACAAAACTGGTAGGAGAAAACATATCAATATTAGAGAACAATATAATAGAAGATAATTGTGTCTTTAATGAAAGCGTGAGTTTTACACGGAAGCTGAACATACCGCAACATACAGCAGAAAAAGCCAAAATCCCTTCAGAAATAACAGCGAAAAGGTTTCAGAAAGATATACAATTACTTGACACTAATGCAATAAATATAAAAAGAAACATAAAAACATATGAAAGAAAAAAAATGTATGAAGATTTTTGCACATTGGTTGCCAATGATTTCTATAGTGCAGAATATGATAAAAATATTGACTATCGTATTTTACAAGAAAAAAAAATAGAAACTGGTATGAAACTTCCAGTAAATGAATCTAATTCTTCCATAATTTTAAAAACATCCTATGACTATGACTCATTCCGGCCCAATACTAGAATTCCCAATAATATAGAAAATAGAAAATCAGCTATATCTATATCAACGAATGAAGTAAATGTGGAGGATATAAACTCCCCTCCTGTAGAATGTTTTTCTGAATCGGATGCAGATGAATTAGTCCAATTAATTGATAAAAATACAAAAGAATCTAATGCAACAAATTTGTTTTGCAGTCTGGAAAAAGAAATCTCAGCAATACCAAAATCACATACGGTAATTGTATTTTAAAAATGTAGATTATTCAGAATTTTTTTAGATTATTTTATTTTATTATTATTTATACTTGTTCTCTATAATTAATTTTGTACTGTAGCAAATCAATAGTGTGGGCTGTTCTAGTGGTTTTTTCCGGAATGGCAAAAAGTTTTAACTCTCAGTATAACAGAGTTACCGAAAACATTTATTTATTTAATTAAAAAAAACATGAACTGAAACGAAAAAGAAAAAAATTAACAGATAAAAAATATATCTCCGCTTACTGATAAGGTTTACACATTTTATTATTTCGTTTCGGTCTAGATTTTCGGTTCATCAAAAATAGCTGTTATTTACAGCGGGTCAAAATGAGCCTATTAAAAATATAGGTTCGGTTACTGATAAGGTTCACAAATATTTTATTATTTTGTTTCGGTTTTGGTTCTCGGTTCATCAAAAATAGCGGTTATTTGTAATAACCGAAAACCTAACCGAAACAAAATATTAAAATATGAGTGAACCGTAACGGGATCTATATTTATTTTATATGATGAGACGAATGTCGAAAAATCGTGTATCGTGAAAGTAAAAATTTAGAGTTGTATGAGATATATTGTATGAATAATCCAACTATTTTGATGATTTTTCATACAAAATTTTTACACATCGAATGAAAAGTTATACAACCGATTGACATGTGAAATGTCAATAACTATCAAATATAAAATAAAATAAAATGTTGTACCTAAATATTTAATTATACACTTAGGTTTTGTTACATAATTGTAAAGGGTGTTCAAAATTGAGGTATCATTTTGATTTTGCCGCCATTTTTTTAGTAACCGCTAGGGGTTCGTGCACTTAGACCAGAATTAGGTCTGTTATACTCCTGGCATGCTTCACATTACGCATGCCTCGGTGACTAGCTGACCCAGTCATTCATTCGACAGAATTTTATAATTAGTTTTCAACCCAGAATTTCTTGAAGTTCGTTGATGTAGTAAGAACCAATGATTTCAGTTGTAGGTGCATGAGATAGTGACAATGACACAAAAAGTGTTCAGTTGTCTCACGTTCATTTCCTCATCCTCTACACATGTTAATCTAGAATCGTATTTTATAAGCATGATCCTACAGCACTGATTGTCCTGTTAAGAACGCGGTAGCCATGTATATTAAACTGCGATCTCAACTGTGGTTGATACAACACTTGTGTACCTATTCTGGTAAGCTCGTTTGCTTTCGCATTGCCGGGTCATCACTATTACCAGGGACTCATTTTAAGGTAACTTTGTTTGTTTGAGCTAAGTTGTTAAAGTTGTGTTTACATTCTTGAACCAGCCTACATTTTTCCTATCAGTAACCGCAATTGCAATGAAGATGTTACATAGTTCTTTAATCGCTGCACTTTTGTAAAACAAAAGTGTCGTTCTAGACTCACCTCATCACTCATTTTGGAACCATCAGTGTAAGTGGTTAGCTGGTTTGAGAAATAAATGGCGGGACCAGCATTCCAATCGTTTCTGAATGTTGTACTTCGTCCTACATTGATCTTTTTTGGAGATCACTAGTATCACTTGAAAATTGTTTTGTTTAACTATCCTTTTATAGATATATGTTATTTAAATAAGAACGCCTTTGTTTTACTTATTGTTTTTAGGCAGTCTAAAATCGAGCTAAAAGAAGATCTCTCATCTACCAAGTTACACCGTTTATATAAGGGTAAAAACCGTGCGTTGAGCGTTTACATAAAGTTGTAAACAAACGTCGTCTAAGTGATATATATTATTTTACATATAAAAATAGATTGTGTAATTTACTTTTTATAAAAACTTGTTATAGGGATTTATGATTTAATAAAATAAGAACACATTTGTTTTACATTTTAATAATGTTTTATTTATACGTTATTTATAATTAGTTTAATATGTATTTTAATCACTTCTGGTTTCTTACTGCACAACAACTAGACTTATGTTCTTGACTTTTACTGTTCGACTACCTCTACTTTTTCAAAAGAATTATTGATTCCAAATATTTTCCTAAATGGAAAATATTTCGAATTTGATTTTCTAATTTGATTACGCCTTTTCGAAACTGCGTGGGGAATCAAATTAGTTTATGAATATAAAAATCGCATTTACAAAACTAATACTTCAACATTCTATAGTAATATCAATTTTTTATAGAGTGTTATTTGATAGCATTAGTAACCGAATTAAATTAATATATAATTTGGTGATGGTCAATATTTTGTATATTGAAATTTGAGAGTCACCAAATGTATGAGAAAATTTATTGAATATTTTCTAATATAAACACACAAATTATGGAATTTGCATAATTTATGTATTTTAATGGAAATATTTAATTTATTGGATTTTAAAAAAACCAAAAATACGGAAATTATGCTCAGTGCATAATTTATGTATTTTGATAAAAATATATATTTTGTTTGCATTTATTGCAAACAGATGATGTGACAATTCGTATACCAATTTGTGTCATATTGAGGTTTTACAGGGTGCCTCATAACACCCCTCCCCCTTAAAATAAAAGATTTGAAATAATTTTAAAATTTACCAAAAACAAAATTTGAAATAATTTTAAATTTTACAACAAAAAAAAAAAAAGAGAGTGCTGTGCAGTAATTACATTTGATTGTTTCTTGTTTCTTAAAATTTATGCATACATGTTTACATGATAGCGAATATAACTATATATTGTAAGATTTATATAGTTTATTTAATAGAAATAGATTATTTAATTAATATAGTTTATTTAATTGATATAGTTTATTTAAGTAATATAGTTTATTTAAGTAATATAGTATATAGTTTATTTATGTAATATAGTTTATTTAGTAATAATATATTTATTAATTTTTTTTTCTTATAAAAATAATTTTAATATTTTATTTGTTGAAATAATCATAGCTTACAATATAAATCTTTTGATATTTTATATGATATAAATGCTTTTTTTTTTTTTTGAAAGGGGTAACACAAGAGAGCACTGCGACCTTGACGATCTATTGTGCGTTTATCGCCCCTATTCCTCCTACCATTTAATAGATTTAAAGAAACCTAGTATGTTTGAGGGGGCAATATATCCCAGTTCTTCAGGAGTAAGGAAACCTTTACCTAAGATATTAAGTCAACCTCTTGCGAGTGCGGCGCAGTGGCAGAGAATGTGTTCTGTCGTCTCTTTGTCGTTAAGGCAAAGGCGGCAGATGTCTGTTTCAGCCAGGCCACTGGCCACTCAGGGTTCTTATATCCCTTTTACTGAGTGTAAAAGGGATATATATCTTATATCTTCCACTTTTATTTTGTTTGGATTGATGAATTTTTTTGATGTAGAGAGTCCTGATATATTGTACCAGTAGGTTCTATGCTCTTGTTCAATCCATCTACATAAAGAGAGGTTATGGTGACATAAATGCTTAAAAATATTTCTTTTTTCTTTTATTTTTTTTTTTACTATTATTGTGACCTTATTTAACATTCTTACATTGGGTAGGTCAGTAATATATTTTATCTTATTACTACGTATATTTTATTTTATCATTTTTCGATAAGAACAACCTTGATTAAAGCGACTCTCGTTTAAAGCTACTTTGAATGAGAGAAACTTTTTTTGATTAAAGTAACTTTTTTTAAAAGAGACTTTTGATAATAGCGACTTTTCAATTTATTTTTTCATTATATCCATAATAGTCATTACGTATGCACAAGATAAAAAAATCTATTACATTAAAAACCAAATTAGATATTATTGCTGACCTAGAGCGAAGCGAAGTATACCATCGAAGGAAATATTCCTCAAGTATGGTATTGATAAATTCGTACTCTTTCGAATCAAAAAGAATAAAGAAAACATTATTAAACTTCGTGGAAATTCTGTTGGATAGTTAAAAAATATCAAAAGAATACGAAAATCTAAGTTCCCAGAAATAGAGAAGAAATTGTACATATGGTTTCTATCAGAACGAGAAAAAAAGAATATTGTTAATGATCAATTAATTAAAATGAAAGCACATGATATTTATAATGAACTGAAACCAAATTGGCCATTTAGGGCAAGCCAGGGCTTCATAACTAATTTTAAACGCCGTCACGGTATCAGAATGAAAAAAATATCAGGTGAAAAACTTTCATGTGTTGATGAATCGATAATTCAAAACTTTAAAAGTATTTTGAAGAGAAAAAAATCAGAATTGAATTTGTTACCCGAACAAATTTGTAACGCAGATGAAACAGGCTTGATTTATAAAAATCTTGATAATAGAACATTAGTAACTGCAGAAGAAAAATGTGCTCCCGGTAGGAAACTTTCCAAAGAAAGAGTTACTATAATGGCCTGTTGCAATTCAACTGGGTCACATATATTGCCGCTAGTAATGATTGGAAAATCAAAAAAAACCGCGGGCATTTAATAATTGGACTAACATTATTGTTTATAAATCATCAAAAAATGCATGGCAAACAACGTATTTATTTAAAGATTGGTTTTTCACTCAATTTGTGCCAAATGTAAAGGAGCATCTAAAACATAAAAATCTTCCTATAAAGGCTTTACTGCAACTTGATAATGTTACTTTACACGGAACTGAAGGTGATTTACAAACAGATGATGGTAATATTCATGTAGTATTTTTGCCACCCAATACCACAGCGGTCTTGCAACCAATGGACCAACAAAGTATGAAAGTTCGATACAGAATAAATTTATTATTAGATATAGTGAGTAAACCAGGTACAGATACGGGCTCTAAACTGAAAGAAATTTCATTAAAGAACGTTTCTATAATGGTTCATCAGGCTTGGATGGATATGCTTGTTTCTGTAATTAAAAATGCTTGGAAGGCTCTTCTTGACATTGAAGACATTAGTTACAATTTGCCTGTAAATCATTTCAATGACGCTGATAATTTGCCATTAATTACACTATTTAGAAATATTCGACCGAATAATGCATTATCAAATAATGAAATAATGGCATGGGCGACAGGCGATCTTGAATTGTCCTATTTTGAAAGGATGGTTTCAAATGAAGTTGACAAAGAATTACATGTACATGAAGTAAGTTGTGAGGAAGATAGTACAACTACAAATATTAACTAGATTATTAAATCATTGAATGAATTAATAGAATGGATGGAAGAAGATAATTTTCTATTACCGATATATTGCACTTGCGACAGATTAGAAACAAAGTGCTACTTAAAATTTTTTGTTCATTTTAAATAAATAATTATGTTTTTTATCTTAATTAAATATATTTATTTTAAACTATATAATTTACCGGTATGTAGGGCAAACTACCCAGTTCTGAGCCCCAGACATAATATCGGTATATGCAACCAATCAGTGCGTAATAAAACATGCAACTGTATGAAACATGAGAGAGGCGTGTCTTAGTAATGTTAATTATAAAAATGAGGCATTTATAACTGTAATCCTCACTTTTTTGACGATATTCTCTCGAATGTTGCAAGGGGATCAGAACTGCGTAGTTTACCCTATATATTTGTAGCGGTTGTGGAATATTTTATATTAAAAATATTTTTCAATTCCATTTTTGATTAAGAGCAACAATTTTTCGTTAATGATAACTTTAGAAATAAATTGATTCTGATGAGGCTGTTCTTATCGAAAAATCACTGTACTAGCAAAACTACGTAAGTAATCACCTAGAGTTCTATGTGACCTTTCCAGAGAACCATTACTCTGGGGGTGATATGGACTTGTTTGAATTTTCTTGATTTTTTATAATTTACATACCCTTTTAAATAAATCACTTAGAAAATTTGCACCTTGATCGGTTAGTAGTGCTTTTGGTATTCCAAAAACACAAATTATGTTTCTTACATACGCTTCAGCAATTGTATCTGATTCTTGATTTTCTATAGGAATTGCTTGAATAAATTTGGTGAGATCATCCTGAAATGTTACAAATATCTATTATTATTTTCTGATACCGGTAGTGGTCCAACTATATCTAAGGATATTTTTTCAAATGGTCAACTTCATTCTGTTAAATGTTCTCATTATACCTTGATGTCCACCCAAAGGAGCGTCGTGATATTCATATATTACCCTTTTTATATCTTCTGGTTTTATTAATTCAATTATATTTATGTTGTTATCCAAATTTTTGTTAATTATCGATTTATTGCACACTGTGGAATCTATGTGGCTTGTTGTTGAATTATAGGCTAAATTATTTGCATTGCTTCTAGTTATGATATTCACTTGAGCAATATCAAGTCGTGATAAAGCGTCGGCATTATGAATTAGTATTCCCGATTTATGTACAACAGTGAAGTCATATTCCTCAAGTTTTATGCTCCAGTGCATTATTCTTGACGAAGGATTCTTCAAATTAAAGATCCACACCAGGGGCTTATGATCTGTGACAATTGTAAATTTTCGTCCATAAACATGGGCGAAAATGTGTTACTGCCCATACCAATGCGAGTGCTTCTTTTTCTATTGTTGAATAATTTTTTTCTGCATTATTCAATACTCTACTAACAAATGAAATAGGTAAATCCTGTTTTTCACTATTACACTTCTGTGATAGTACAGCGCCTATTGCTTCATTGCTTGCGTTTGTAGTAATAAAAAATGGTTCTTCGAAATTTGGATATTGTAGAATAGGATATTTAGTAATATATTCTTTTAATTTTTCAAATGATTCATCGCAAAATGCATTCCATGAGAATATGCTGTCTTTCTTTAATAATTTGTTTAAAGGACAAGCTAATTTTGCGAAATCTTTTATGAATTTCCAGTAATAACCTATCAAACCTAGAAATGACTTTACTTGCTTGGTAGTTTTTGGAGGTAATATATTTTGTACCGCTTCTACTTTTTTTTATCTGGTTTTGTACCATTTTCTGATATTATATGTCCCAAATACATTACTTCTTTGTGAAGGAATTTGCATTTTTCGGGCTGTAGTTTCAAATTATATTTATCTAAAGCTTTGAGAACTAGAATGTAGAATTAGTTTAGTATTATGATCATTTAAATTTTTACCGTATACAATAATATCATCATTAGTGTTTGAAACGCAAACCGAATGACATACGATTAAATTCGTAATGTCCATGACTAGTACTAAACGCTGTTTTTGGCTTGTCGGCTTCATTCACCTCTATTTGGTGAAAACAGCTAGCCAAATCCAATGTACTAAATAACGCGATTCACCTAGTTGTCCTAAAATGTCCTCGATGTTAGGAAACGGATAGGCGTCCGGTATAGTGATTTCATTTAATTTACGAAAATCCACCACTACACGCCATTTCTTTTGCCCATCTGGCCCAGACTTTTTAGGGACAACTAGTAATGGTGAGTTCCAAGGATTACAGCTTGGCCGTACTACACCATCCTCGAGCATATTTTCGACTTGTCTATTAATTTCGGTTTTATGTATTTCGGCTAAACGATATGATCGCCTATTTACCGATGGATTATCAGGTTCTGTGTATATTTCATGTGTAGTAGCAAAAGTAGTTGATAATTTAACACCTTCTATAAAAAATAGATGGTTATACTCCCTACATATGTCAAGAATTGAATTTATTTCTTCAGAATTCAAATGTTCAAGGTTTAGATTTTCTTTTAAAATGTGTAAGCGATTTTTTATATTATTGTGGTTTTCAGTTTGATTAATTTTATATATGTGGGATTTTACAAAAAATTATACTTATATTTTCGTCCTCGTAAATGCTTCCCTATTTTTTTTTCTGTGAATACCTATCAGTTATATGTACATTAGTATAATATTCATCGATCGTTCAAATTGTTTTACATTAATTTATAATTTCTTACAAAAAAAATTAGATTTTATCATATAAATCGTAAAAAAAATTATTCTACGTTTAATTACTAATTTCATCATTTAAAAAAAACATATTAGTTTCGTTATTACAATTAAATTTTAATTCAATGTTAATAAAAAATCAATTTCATTATTAAAAAAAAATTAAATTCATTATCAATTTCTACTTTCAGGATTTACCATTAATTTCATCATAAGAAAACTTAACATTCGTTATTATTATTACTTTCATTAAATTAACATTACGTTATCAAATAGATAATAGATAATTTGTACATTATTCATTTTTTTTTTTTCATTTTCATCTTTACTACTTTACTACTATTTTTTTTTCTTCTTTACTCTACTTTACTTTAAGTGTACTATATATTTTGTGATTCTACAATATTTCATCTTAACTTTATTTTTATTTGTATACATTTTTATTTCATCATTACTTCTTTATATGTATATTTCATCTTTACATCTTTATATATATATATTCTATCTTTACGTCTTGTAGATATTTTCATCTTTACATCTTTATATATCTTTCATATTTTATTTAATTACTTGTAATTTTTACACTTATACTTGTAATTTTTACACTTTACATTTGATTGCTTTTTTTCCTCTTTAATAATTTTATTTTAAATTTAATTTTATATTTACTTTTAACAAAAAAAAATTTATCTATTGTTTATATTCTTTCAAATGTGTCATCGTTATTTAATAAAGTTATATATTATTTACATTCTTAATATCGTTTTTCTTTTTTTTATTGATACTTTTCACATATTTTCGTTGATATATTTTAAATATTTTATAAATTTTATTTTACATTAATATAATTATGATCTTTTCAATCTTATATATCACATACTGAGCAAATTTATTTTTATACTTTATACATACTAAGTGTGATTTTAATCTTTTTTATTTTGTGATTTTATTCTTTTCAAAATTTTACGATACTATAATATTATTTTTTTATGTTTTTTTTTTTTAATCTTTCAAAATTTACTTTAATAATTTTTTTTTTGTTATTTTTTTTGTTATTTTTTTTTTTACATATAATAATTAAACATCTTCTTCATCGAATCCTAAAAAATCTTCATCCTCACTACTAACGATTTCGTCTTCACTACTAAAAGTTTCCAAATCTTTTTTCATGTTGTCGGATGTACTTGTCGTGACCTTCGGACCTTCGTGTGTACCAACTTTTTCTACTTGGTATCGATCATGAGACATCACCTTAATAATTCTATATGGACCTAAAAACTTAGAGAATATTTTTAATTGTGTACCAAATTGAGTTCTTTTAATCGCTACGAGATCCCCGACATTATATTTAAACGATTCTTTACAATTTTTGTCGTTTTTTTTACGGTTTTCTATTTGAATTTTACTAATGTTTTCACGAGCTGTTTGTCGCATATCGTCGCGTATTTCTTCTAGTGTATTGATAAATTCTTCTTCTAATGCTTCTCCTAGTTTTAAATCAGACCTTATTTTCATCTGAGTACCTATTAACAACTGAAAAGGTGATCTTCTAATACTCTTTTGAAACGTAGAATTTATATTTTGTTGTAAAATACTTATGTAACTATACCATTTTTCAGGATCATCCATTGCTAATTTTGTTAAGACTGGTATTCTTATTCTATTTAGTCTCTCAACTTGACCGTTTCCTCGGGGTACACCCGTTGCTATTTGTAAATGAGTAATGTTTTCATTTACGCAGTATTCTTTAAAAACGTTTGAAGTAAATGCTGCTCCTTGATCAGTGATTATTCTTCTCGGATTTCCAAACGTGGCTTGTTGAACGTTTAGTTTTTGAAGTACTTCTATTGCATTATTTGTTTTTACTGGGTATAGCCAACAAAATTTGGTAAAAGCATCAATTACGCTAAGGATATACGTATATTTTTTGTAGTATACTTACCATATATGATCTATATGGTAAGTATCAAGTGGCAATTCATCTTTGTATATTGGATTTAAGTACCCCTCTTGTTTACCTTGTTTTTTGTCTCCAAAAATGCAACGTATACAATTCTTTCTGCATTTGTCTATTTTTTCTTTTAAACGTGGTATATTGTAATCTCTTTTAATCAAATCTTCCATTTTCTTATTTGCAAAATGTCCTCTTTCATGTATATTTTTTATTAATTTGTCCTGCATGTTCTTTGGTATACACAATTTTTTCCCATCTTCTTCATCTTTATAGATTATTCCATGATCTATAATGTAGTTTTCGACAGTATTACCTGTCTCTAATAATTTTCCAACTAATTTTAAATTTTCATCATGTTCCTGTGACCATTTAACTCTTCCTATGAATTCACTCGTAATTACCAGCACCACTGGGTTACGGCTTAAAGCATCTGCATGTTTCATTCTTATTTCTGGTCTATGCTCCAGAGTATAATTAAATTCCTGTAACGCCTATGCCTATCCAGCTATTCGTGGTAACATGTTTTGCTTCTCCATTGTCTGTTTAAACGCAGCGCAGTCTGTAAGAATTATAAAATTTAGACCAAGTAAATATACTCTTAATTTCTTCAACGCTTCTATTGTCGCTAAAACCTCCAACTCATAACTGCTATATTTTTCTTGTGCCGGCGTTGTCTTCTTACTGTAATAGTATACAGGATGAAACAAGTTGTCATCATTTTTTTGCATCAGCACAGCGCCAAATCCCCACTTAGACGGATCCGTGTGTAGTTCTGTTTCTGCCTCTTGTTTATATAACATAAGAATTGGATTTTATATTAGTTTGTTTTTTAATTCTTGGAAAGCGTTTCTTTCCGCCAGACCAAATGTAAATGGTGCATCTTCTTTTAACAGTTCCGTAAATGGTCGTGCTATTAATGAATAAAATTTAATAAATTTTCTAAAAAATCCTGTTAATCCCAGGAATCTCTGTAATTTTTTCAGAGTTTTTGGTTCTGGAAATTTCCTAACCGCTGTTGTTTTTAAATCAGATGGTGAAACTGTTCCGTTTTTTATCTTAAACCCCAGATATTCAATTTCCTCACGCAAAAATTGACATTTGGACCACTTAATTTGTAACCCAAAATTTTCTGCTACCACTGCTGGTGAGTGACCATATTATATTATTTATAAAATATATGAAAAGTCCCGCTACACGAAAAAAAAATAAACTTTCGATACATTTGTCGTATGATTTCTTACCACTAGTTATTGAGTAAAGTGGTGGTGGTGTAATAAATTGAAGTAATTTTTACACCGAAAGAGAAAAAACGGGTATATAAAACGTGAAAATTGTAAATGCGTAAAAATTGAATATAATTATTTTAACATTTCATTATAAAGAATATAAATAAAAATAAATAAATAAAAAAAAACATTTTTTAAAAATACTTTCCTTTATAAATAGTAATATGCGACTAAAAACTAATAAATAATACTAAAATTATATAATCTTTCATTCTTGTATCTAGAGTTTCAGTAATGGTCAATTGTAGTAGGTTAACTGCAAAGGTACTAGATTAGAGATTCAGTAAAGGGAAGTAGACCCTTTATAAAGGGAAGTATAACTGATCAAAATTAATTATGAGAATTAATAGAATTTATCAGAATGATATTTATAAGGGGTCTACTTCCCTTTTACTATACTTTACCTTTACTGAATCTCTAATCTAGTACGTTTGCAGTTAACCTACTACAATTGACCATTACTGAAACTCTAGATACAAGAATGAAAGATTATATAATTTTAGTATTATTTATTAGTTTTTAGTGGCATATTACTATTTATAAAGGAAAGCATTTTTAAAAAATGTTTTTTTTATTTATTTATTATTTCATACTTTTTAGTCGGTCAAATATTTTAAGTTTTACACAATATATTTGTTCGACTAAAAATTGTAGAATGTTTATATTGTTTATATATTTTTACTATAATATAACATATTATAGTAAAAAATATATATTTGAGCGGTTAATAATAAATAGCTCTAACTCATGTTTCGCGAAAAGTCACTTGCAAAATTAACGGCTCATATATATATATTTTTATATATACATATGTATATTTTTTTATTTTTTGGCCCCGTATGGCGCTCTTTACCTGAAACATTACCCAACGAGATGTACTCATCGAGACCTTTAATTTCATACCCCACATGATTTTTTTTGGGCCCCATTTTCCAGGCCCCCACATGGTTCTTGTTGCCCCAAATACTACAATTACTTGCCCCAAAAATATCTGTTCTTCCAGACCTTTAATTTGATGCCCATATGATTTTTTTTTCATTTTTGACCCCATTTTTTTGGGGCCTACTTGGTCCCAGTTACCCGAAACATTACCCAACGTGATGTACTCATCAATACCTTTAATTTGATACCCCACATGACTTCTTTAAAAATAAGCCCCATTTTTTGGGGACCCCACATGGTCCTAGTTACCCGAAACACTACCCATCGAGATGTACTCATCAAGACCTTTAATTTGATACCCCACATGACTTTTTTGAAAATAGGTCCAACCCCCCGCCCCCTCGCCGGGCCCTGAAAATTATGTGGCACCGACTGGGTAAACGCTGGAGCTTAAGTTCCAAATTTGCGTTAAATCTGGTAAGCCGTTTAGGAGCTATGCCCAGGTGAGGAAAATATGAATTGTAAATTTAATAAAAGGAATTTAATAATAATTTCAGGTCCCACAGGACCCGCGTTGCCCCCAAAAACTTCCTTTACTTACCGCAAAGATATCTCCTCTTCCAGACCTTTAATTTGATACCTTTCATGATTTTTTTTCATTTTGGGCCCCATTTTTGGAGGGCCCCACTAGGTCCCAGTTGCCCGAAACACTACCCAACGAGATGTACTCATCAAGACCTTTAATTTGATACCCCACATGACTTTAGAAAATAGGCCCAACCCCCCGCCCCCTCGAAGGGCCCTAAAAGTTATTAAAGTACCGAGTGATTAATAACACGAGCTTAAGTTTCAAATTTGAGTTAAATCGGTAAAGCCGTTTAGGAGCTATGTCCAGGTGAGGAAAACATGAATTATGAATTCAATAAAAGGAAAGTAAAATCAAATCACATTTTCTATATTTGCCAAAATTCCAATATTTCAGCCAATTCTATAAAATAAAAAGAAAAAGAAAATTTTGTACAAGACTGTACTTTTATATGCAACAAAAAAAAAAAATAGATTTTTTCCTGTATTAGTATGCACGTGTTTTATCTTCATATAAGGAGAATAATTTTTTATAGTTAACCACAAAATTGCAGCAAAACACATGAACAAAAAATTTCCCATCTTGATAAATTGAAAGTACAGGGTAATTCCACAAATCAGTAAAGAAGTTAAATCATTAAAAAGAATATTAAAAATATGAAATATAAAAATAAAAAGCTGCTAACTAGGGGGAGCAGATAACTCATAGTATGTTGTTTAACAGCGATTTATGTCCAACAGTTTTTTGTAATTAACATTATCTTTATTAACATTATCTTTGTAACAAACAGTGCTTTCTTCAAAATTGCTCATCTTTATTATTTATTGATTTAATTTTATATTTTTATTTTTTTAATAATAAATAATATTATTAAAATAACTATAATAAGTATAAATATGCGTAATCACGAATCCAACCTGTGTACAAAATTTCATTGAAATTGGATAATATTTACCATATGTTCTAGAACATATGAAATATTAATCGGAAATTTTAGCATGGACCCCCTCAGGCTACTAACTTCTACCTTAGTCTACACATGCGTAATCACGAATCCAACCTGTGTACAAAATTTAATTGAAATTGAATAATATTTACCATATGTTCTAGAACATATGAAATATTAATCGGAAATTTAAGCATGGACCCCCTCAGGCTACTAACTTCTACCTTAGTCTACACATGCGTAATCACGAATCCAACCTGTGTACAAAATTTCATTGAAATTGAATAATATTTACCATATGTTCTAGAACATATGAAATATTAATCGGAAATTTAAGCATGGACCCCCTCAGGCTACTAACTTCTACCTTAGTCTACACATGCGTAATCACGAATCCAACCTGTGTACAAAATTTCATTGAAATTGGATAATATTTACCATATGTTCTAGAACATATGAAATATTAATAGGAAATTTTAGCATGGACCCCTCAGGCTACTAACTTCTACCTTAGTCTACACATGCGTAATCACGAATCCAACCTGTGTACAAAATTTAATTGAAATTGAATAATATTTACCATATGTTCTGGAACATATGAAATATTAATCGGAAATTTAAGTATGGACCCCCTCAGGCTACTAACTTCTACCTTAGTCTACACATGCGTAATCACGAATCCAACCTGTGTACAAATTTTAATTGAAATTGAATAATATTTACCATATGTTCTAGAACATATGAAATATTAATCGGAAATTTAAGCATGGACCCCCTCAGGCTACTAACTTCTACCTTAGTCTACACATGCGTAATCACGAATCCAACCTGTGCACAAAATTTCATTGAAATTGAATAATATTTGCCATATGTTCTAGAACATATGAAATATTAATCGGAAATTTTAGCATGGACCCCCTGAAGGTATTAACTTCTATCATGGCCAACACATGCATAATCAGCAGGTCTACCTTTGTACCAAATTTCATTAAAATCAGATAATAATTACATGCTATAAAACACGTAATTATATAAAATTCGGAAACTAAAACTGTTTTCTAGGAACCCCCTGAAGGTCTCCAAATTTCAGGAGAGCCAACTAGATCACAAAATTAGCCTATATATAAAATATCTTTGAAATCGGTTAACAATTACTATATGCTGTAGAACATATTTAAAAAAAAAAAAAAAAAAAAATCGGAAATTTAACATGGACCCCCTAATCCTACTAACCTGTAATTAGGTCAACCTATGCAGAATCATGAACTCAACCTGTGTACCAAATTTCATTGAAATCGGATAATAATTACGAGCTGTAGAACATAAAGCAAATATTCTTCGGAAACTAAGCTGCTCATATATTAGTTTCCCATGAACGTACTATACCTACCAACTACAAATTTGTGGAGTATCAAGTAGATAACTAAATGAAACTGTGTATTCAATATCATTGAAATTGGGTGAAAGGTACCGTAGATATAGAGAGTTGAACTTATGAAAAGTAATTACGGATTTTTACATGGATCCACTGAAGTATCGACTTTAAATTTTACAGACACCAAGTACATACGGAAACTATCATATGTACCAAAATTTATGCTATAATTAGATAAAAATTACTATATGCTCTAGAGTATAGGAAATTTTAATCGGAAATTTTACCAGGGACCCCCTGAAGTTACAGACCTGTATCTTGGTAGGCTTGTGGACAATCATGATGCCAACCCATGTTTTAAATTTCATCCAAATCTGAGACATGAAATTTTTTTTTACATTTTTCCGTAGAACAAAAACACGTAGGTTCCCACATAAATGGGGAAATCTAACATGGTCCCACTGAAAGGATCGATCTCATCTTGTAGCGGCACCTGCGCGAAGTCTGTTAGAGCCTGTGTGCCAAATTTCATTAAAATCGGACAAGCGGTTCTAGGAGATGTTGCTGCGCACATAAAAAGCGTACGCGTACGCGTTCCCCGGACTCTTTTTTTTTTTGCATTTTCGGACTCCCCGACCTCGGAAACGCCTAGAAAAAAATTTTGAGCGAACTTTTTTTTTTGACAATCCAACCCATCACCAGACTTCATAGTATTTCATACTATTCGTAATATTCAAAATATAAAATTGTAATAAATATTTCAACAATAAGCATCAAAATATTTTTAAAAAAAAAATAGTATAATTAATATATATTTATACCATAAATAAATCAATACAAAATACAATTTAATTTGTGGTGCGGCTTTTAGAAATTGGCGTGAAACATTATCGTACATCAACCTTTATTTTGGAAAAGAAAAATCTTTTCTCTAAAAAACAATTAAATTACAATTTTAAGCAATATAATTCATTAATTATATGCAACTTCATATATTTATAATATGGTCATAATAGAAAAGGTTTTCTAAAAAATAAAAGTATAGTTTCATTTTAAAATACCTAAAAAACAATATGCATACATAAAATATGAATTATTCAGTTCACGATAATGATAAAGTGATTAAAAAAAAAACAATTTTATTATTTAATTAGAATAAATATAGGATACTTCCTTAAATTATTTATAATACCAAAATTTTATTAAAAAAAATATAGGGTAATTCCTAAAAAAAAAAGGTAATTTCATTTTAAATTAACTAAAGAACCATATGAATATATAAAATATAAATAATTCAGTTATACTAAATTTATCAAAAAATAAAAACAATTTCGAATTTAAAATAAAATATTTTTTTTTTTGGTATCTGGTCGTTATCGCGAAATAAAAAGCTATAAAAAAAAATTCAATTAAATTAATACTAAATTTTTTTAATATTTATAATAAATATAATTTAAATAAAAGAAAATTAAATTTTATTTCTTTTAAAAAATAAATAAATAAATATAATAATAATTATTATAAAAGTATATTTTGAATATATATATATAATAGGTAATACGTCGCATCATCGTACAGTAATCAACTGTAATATTTAAAAAAATAAAGCGAAATCTTTGAATTTATATTGTAATATATGTAAACAAAAATAAAAAATTTTAAAAAATAAAAAGAAAATATATAGTTTTATTACAAACAAATATTTATTCATAATTACAAGATTTTCTTTAAATAATTTTAGTCTAATACGAAAACGTAGTCGTTATAATTTATTTTCGTATTTTATCAAATAAAATTTTTAAGATGCCAGATCAAGATAAAAGCGACAGTGGGACGCAGAAAATTGCAGATCAGAGAATTATGGATAAACTTCAATTAAAAACCGAAAGTGCAGAATTAAAATAAGCAATGTTAAAAGCTTAAAACGAAAAACTAAAGGAAATGATGAAGAAAAGAAACGATGGAATGGAAAATTTAAACAACAAAGAAAAATTATTACTAGAAAGAGAAGAACATTTAAAGAAATTAGAGGAAATAAATAAATTAAAAGAAGAAAACGAATGGATGCAAAAAACACAGACAAAACAACATACTGCAGTTAAGGAAATGGTGCAGTTTAAAGACGTTCTGAATATTCTACCAGAATTCCACGGCAGAGATGATTTTGACATTGAATCATGGATGATGGATGTTGAAGCAGCAGCTAAAGAAATGAAATGGACTAACTTACAACAAGTTATTTTTGCAAAAAGACTGTTGACGGGTACAGCGAAGTTAGCACTCAGATCAAATCCAAACCTAAATAGTTGGTACGAGCTGAAAGAATTCCTAAAAGAAGAATTCAGTATTAAAATGAATGCTGTTTTGGTTGATAATCGTTTACCTGTTGTTTTGGTTGATAATTTTGAACCAACATTTCTATGTCCTTTTTATAATTACAATTAGCTATATTTAGATTGGTTTGTTCCGACGATATAATATTGTAGCATGTTTTGAGCGATTCATTCAATTTACTTATCTGAATTCCATCTGACGTCATTTTTATATTTGTATTTTGTAAAACATCTCTACCAATTATCATTGGTATTCGTAATGACGTGTCTGATACTACATGTATTTCAGCGTTAAACTTGTTGTTATCCATATCTAGTTGGCTTTCAAAATATCCTTTTGTTTCGATAGAGTTTTGTAGACAATCCTTGTATTTTCATTGTAATATCTTTTCACTTAGGTGAACCTATAATTGCATAATCCTCCATTCGCATGAGCGTGATTTCACTTCCTGTATCATGCTGTTGTTTCTACTCCATTTATTTTTACCAATTTACCTTCATTTTTTGCTGTTTAATTTGATAAATTTAACTGATTTTGTTTTACAATCTTTAGGAATATGACCGAATTCATTACAGGCAAAACATTTTGGTGTTTTTTCTAAACAATTCGCCTTCAGGTGTCCTTTTTTCCACAGTTGTAACATTTTAGTGCACTGTCTTTAATATTTAGCTATTCTGGTTTTTTACTATGTTCTCTTTTTATTGAATATTCTTTATGTTCTCTTCTACTGTTATAAATACTTTCTTTAAATTTCCGGTATAGTATTAGTACTTCTCTAAATTGTTTAAATGTTGAAGCACCGAAGAATATACCTTTATTTTTTGGATCGTCTCGAATACCATTAACAACATACTGGATTATTGCTGCTTCATCCCTGAGCTGTCCTTTTGTTGCTATCTCTCTCATTATTAGAAAATAGTCTTGAATTGTTTCATTAAACTTCTGTTTACGATTTTCTAATTTTTTATGGCTATCCGCCGCATTCATTTTAATACTGAATTCTTCTTTTAGGAATTCTTTCAGCTCGTACCAACTATTTAGGTTTGGATTTGATCTGAGTGCTAACTTGCTGTACCCGTCAACAGTCTTTTTGCAAAAATAACTTGTTGTAAGTTAGTCCATTTCATTTCTTTAGCTGCTGCTTCAACATCCATCATCCATGATTCAATGTCAAAATCATCTCTGCCGTGGAATTCCTTAACTGCAGTATGTTGTTTTGTCTGTGTTTTTTGCATCCATTCGTTTTCTTTTAATTTATTTATTTCCTCTAATTTCTTTAAATGTTCTTCTCTTTCTAGTAATAATTTTTCTTTGTTGTTTAAATTTTCCATTCCATCGTTTCTTTTCTTCATCATTTCCTTTAGTTTTTCGTTTTAAGCTTTTAACATTGCTTATTTTAATTCTGCACTTTCGGTTTTTAATTGAAGTTTATCCATAATTCTCTGATCTGCAATTTTCTGCGTCCCACTGTCGCTTTTATCTTGATCTGGCATCTTAAAAATTTTATTTGATAAAATACGAAAATAAATTATAACGACTACGTTTTCGTATTAGACTAAAATTATTTAAAGAAAATCTTGTAATTATGAATAAATATTTGTTTGTAATAAAACTATATTTTTTTTTTTTTTCCCATTACCCCTCTTGGGAGCATATGGCTTCCACAAAGCATCTCCATCTTACTCGGTTTGCTGCTGTTGATTTTGCGCTTTCCCATGTAAGGTTACATCTTCCTAGGTCTTGGAGTATCGTGCGTCGCCAGGTGTTCTTTGGGCGACCACGGCTTCTTGATCCTTGAGGATTCCACTCTAGCGACATTCTTGTAATGCTATCGGGCTTTTTCCTGATGGTATGGCCGATCCACCTCCATTTCCTACGTCTTATCTGTTTCAGTATGGGTTCTTCGTTGGTTAAGTTCTAGAGATCCGTGTTGCTGATGGTGTTGGGCCAGAATATTCTGCATATGATTCTGAGGCACTTGTTGATGAAAACTTGTAGCTTCTGTGTAATGATGTTCGATATAAGCCATGTTTCACTCCCATACAACAGAGTTGACTTTACACATGCGTTGAATATTCTAAGCTTGGTTCGTCTGGATATCTGTGAGTTTCTCCATACTGGGTGTAGTCGTCCGAATGCCGATCTCGCCCTGTTGAGCCTGTTTGCGTCTGTTTCTGCGCCGCCATCCGTTGTCATTGTACTGCCTAGATAGCAGAAACTATCTACGTATTCGACTGGTTGGCCTTGTAGCATGATGTTCTCTGTGCTAACGTTGTTAATTCTCATGGCTTTGGTTTTCTTGATATTTATCTCAAGTCCAACTTTGCGAGCTGATCTTTCCAGGTCGTCTACTTTTGCTTGCATGTTGGAGATCTTGTGCGAGAGTAGACAAATATCATCCGCATAATCCAAATCTCTTTGAACAAATTTTGCTCATGATGTCATCTAGGACGATTGTGAATAGTTGCGGTGATAGAGGGCATCCTTGTTTTACTCCAGCGTTGGTATGGAATGGATCACTGATGTTTCCGTTGTGAAGAACTGAGAGTTCTGCATCCTCGTACATAGCTCTGATGATTCTAATTACTTTCTGGGGTACTCCTTTTCTTCCCAATGCTTCCCATATAGCAGTCCGCTTGATGGTGTCGAAAGCCTTCTTGAAATCTAACAGACTTTGCTCATGATGTCATCTAGGACGATTGTGAATAGTTGCGGTGATAGAGGGCATCCTTGTTTTACTCCAGCGTTGGTATGGAATGGATCACTGATGTTTCCGTTGTGAAGAACTGAGAGTTCTGCATCCTCGTACATAGCTCTGATGATTCTAATTACTTTCTGGGGTACTCCTTTTCTTCCCAATGCTTCCCATATAGCAGTCCGCTTGATGGTGTCGAAAGCCTTCTTGAAATCTATGAACAGCAAGTACAGGGGAGTACGCCATTCTATAGATTGCTCTATGATGATGCGTAGAGTGTTGGCCTGATCTACGCAGCTTCTATTTGGCCGGAATCCTGCCTGTTCATCTCGTAGGTTGTTCTCGATTTTGTCCTGAAGTCTTTCTTGTATTATGACTGCCAGTATCTTGTATATGGAATTAAGCAGAGTAATTCCTCTCCAGTTGTGCAATCCTTCAAGTCGCCACTCTTCGGTAATTTAACAATGATACCTTTCTTCCAAGTTGGGGGCAACCTTTCCTCTTCCCAGACAGATGTGATGTGAGGCTGTAGAAGTTTTGCTGCGGTTTCGATGTCAGCCAGTAGAATTTCAGCTGGGATGCCATCTTCGCCTGTTGCCTTATTCCTTTTTAATTTCCTAATGGCCTCTTTGATCTCATTTATGCTGGGAGGGTTGCATGGTATTCTTAAGTTATTTTCCGCCAGGCTGCTGTTGTTTATTTCGCTGTCATGTGTTTCATCTGCTGTATCTGTGACGTTACTAATTTGTTCGAAATGTTCTCTCCATCTTTGAGTTTGGGCATCATTGTTAGTTAGTAGCACAGCACTTTGATCAGCGACTGCTTGGTTCCTGCTACTACACTTACGACTGGTGAGACAATTTATCGTCTGGTGTAGTTTTCTCGTGTTGTTCTGGCTAGCTGCTTGCTCTGCTGTTATTGCTAGTCTTTCGAGGAACTTTCTCTTGTCTCTTCTTGCAGCTTTCTTTACTTGTTTAGCCAGCAGTTGGTATTGCTCTCTGGTAGTAGTGTTGTTGTTCAGCTGCAGTTTAAGTTCCCTTCTTTGAGAAATGAGGTTCCAGGTGTCGTCTGATATCCAAGATTTTCGCTGTGGCTGTACTATAGCCAGTGTTTCTTCTGCGACTTGGTTATACGTTGCTACGATGTGTTCCCATGTGTGATTTTGCGTAGGTGGTAACTGATGACGAATTGCCGCTGTTAACGCATTTTGTGTTGAATTGTTCTGGAGTTGCTGGAGTTGAAACCGTTTTCGTTTGTTGTGCCTGGTGGTTCTTTGACATTTCAGCTTGATCTTAATGTCACCCGTGATAAGTTCGTGGTCGCTACCAATGTCAGCTCCTCTTCTGTTTCTGACGTCAGAAAGCGAGCTTCTCCATCTTCTACTCACGCAGATGTGATCTATTTGATTGCGTGTGTTGCCGCTCGGTGACGTCCATGTGTATTTATGAATCTCCTTGTGCGGGAATATGGAGCCACCTATGACGAGTTGAAATGTCTGGCACAGTTCCACTAGTCTTTCCCCATTGTTGTTTCTAACTCCACAACCGTGCGTTCCAATGGTAGTTTGTATGCTGGTGTTGTTGCTTCCTATTTTTGCGTTGAAATCACCCATGAGTATAACTATATCACTTCTTCGAATCTCGTTGAGCGTTGTTGTTAGTTGTGCGTAAAATTCATCCTTCTTAGTGTCTTCGGCGTCTTCAGTTGGAGCATAGCACTGTACTATGGTAATATGTCTTATTCTACTCTTGAAACGGGCCATTATTACGCGATCTGATATAGGCTTCCATGTTTGGAGGGAGTTCTTGATTTTCTTTGATATTATAGTTCCGACTCCGCTCTCTCCTCCATTTTCTTTTCCACTGTAGAGTACGCTATTACCATTTGATGTGATGATTTCCCCATTATAATTCCATCTCATTTCGCTTATTCCTAGGATCTCGATCTTATATGATGTCATCTGATGTTCTAGTTGTGCAAGCCTTGATGCTTCACGAAGAGTTCGTACGTTCCATTGCGCAATGCGCGTTCTTTTTCGTGTGCCAAAGGTTGTTGCCATAAGATCCTCCTGTTCATTTTGCATTGTTTCAGTTTCTGTAATCGTTTATAATCCAGCTAAGCAGGTGATTGGTCTGCTGTAGCAGGTCCTAGGATGATGGGGTTGCCATCTATCGTTGCCTAGAAACAACGTCCTGAGCGTACCAAAAGCCACCGCAGCGTTGTTGTGTGTTTTCAGGAATATGCTGCTTTGGTGGTTGGAGTCCTTGCTAAGCTAGTTCTGTAGTTGACTCCTAGATGGTGTTACTGGTAATTGTTATTTGTTCGCAGAACCAACCCTTTTTTCTATGACAGCTTCTGTCGTTATGACATTGATGTTATCAGCTGACAGCGAATTAGTGTAAACCGCGTGTTTGAACGAAAATTACCTATATCTATGTACATAGGTAATTTTCACCTTGAAAAGTCGCGGTTTTGGTCGCGGGTTTGAACCGCGAACCCCATCGGTGATACTAAACTGCTCAACCCGCTGACGATTGAGCTACCGACGGTTATGTAATAAAACTATTATGTAATAGTAATAAAACTATATATTTTATTTTTATTTTTTAAATTTTTTTATTTTTGTTTACATATATTACAATATAAATTCAAAGATTTCGCTTTATTTTTCAGTTTTTTTTTTTTAAATATTACAGTTGATTACTGTACGATGATGCGACGTATTACCTATATTATATATATATTCAAAATATACTTTTATAATAATTATTATTATATTTATTTATTTATTTTTTAAAAGAAATAAAATTTAATTTTCTTTTATTTAAATTATATTTATTATAAATATTAAAAAATTTTAGTATTAATTTAATTGAATTTTTTTTTCGCGATAACGACCAGATACCAAAAAAAAATATTTTATTTTAAATTCGAAATTGTTTTTATTTTTTGATAAATTTAGTATAACTGAATTATTTATATTTTATATATTCATATGGTTCTTTAGTTAATTTAAAATGAAATTACCTTTTTTTTTTAGGAATTACCCTATATTTTTTTTAAATAAAATTTTGGTATTATAAATAATTTAAGGAAGTATCCTATATTTATTCTAATTAAATAATAAAATTGTTTTTTTTTTTTTTAATCTCTTTATCATTATCGTGAACTGAATAATTTATATTTTACTTTCCTTTTTTTACTTTCCTTTTATTGAATTCACAATTCATGTTTTCCTCACCTGGGCATAGCTCCTAAACGGCTTTACCGATTTAACTCAAATTTGAAACTTAATCTCGTGTTATTAATCACTCGGTACTTTAATAACTTTTATGGCCCTTCGAGGGGGCGGGGGTTGGGCCTATTTTCTAAAAAGTCATGTGGGGTATCAAATTAAAGGTCTTGATGAGTACATCTCGTTGGGTAGTGTTTCGGGCAACTAGGACCTAGTGGGCCCCCCAAAAATGGGGCCCAAAATGAAAAAAAATCATGAAAGGTATCAAATTAAAAGTCTGGAAGAGTAGATATCTTTGGGGTAAGTAAAGGAAGTGTTTGGTGGCAACGCGGGTCATGTGGGGCCTGAAATTATTATTAATTTTCTTTTATTAAATTTACAATTCATATTTTCCTCACCTGGGCATACCTCCTAAACGGCTTAACCGATTTAACGCAAATTTGGAACTTAAGCTCCAGCGTTTACCCAGTCGGTGCCACATAATTTTCATGGCCCGGCGAGGGGGCGGGGGGTTGGACCTATTTTCAAAAAAGTCATGTGGGGTATCAAATTAAAGGTCTTGATGAGTACATCTCGATGGGTAATGTTTCGGGTAACTAGGACCATGTGGGGTCCCCAATAAATGGGGCCTATTTTTAAAGAAGTCATGTGTCTTGATGAGTACATCTCGATAGGTAGTGCTTCGGGTCACTAGGACCATGTGGGGTCCCCAAAAATTGGGCCTAAAAATGAAAAAAATCATGTGAGGTATCAAATTAAAGGTATGGAAGAGTAAATATCTTTGGGGCAAGTAATGGTAGTGTTTGGGGCAATTAGGGTTATGTGGGGGCCTGGAAAATGGGGCTCAAAAAATCATGTGGGGTATGAAATTAAAGGTCTCGATGAGTACATCTCGTTGGGTAATGTTTCAGGTAAAGAGCGCCATATGGGTCCAAAAATAAAAAAAATATACATATGTATATATAAAAATATATATATATATGAGCCGTTAATTTTGCAAGTGACTTTTCGCGAAACATGAGTTAGAGCTATTTATTATTAACCGCTCAAATATCTATTTTTTACTATAATATGTTATATTATAGTAAAAATATATAAGCAATATAAAAATACTACAGTTTTTAGTCGGTCAAATATATTGTGTAAAACTTAAAATATTTGACCGACTAAAAAGTATGAAATAATAAATAAATAAAAAAAACATTTTTTAAAAATACTTTCCTTTATAAATAGTAATATGCGACTAAAAACTAATAAATAATACTAAAATTATATAATCTTACATTCTTGTATCTAGAGTTTCAGTAATGGTCAATTGTAGTAGGGTTAACTGCAAACGTACTAGATTAGAGATTCAGTAAAGGTAAAGTATAGTAAAAGGGAAGCATAACTTATAAAGGGAAGCATAACTGATCAAAATTAATTATGAGAATTAATAGAATTTATCAGAATGATATTTATAAGGGGTCTACTTCCCTTTTACTATACTTTACCTTTACTGAATCTCTAATCTAGTACGTTTGCAGTTAACCCTACTACAATTGACCATTACTGAAACTCTAAATACAAGAATGTAAGATTATATAATTTTAGTATTATTTATTAGTTTTTAGTTGCATATTACTATTTATAAAAGAAAGTATTTTTAAAAAATGTTTTTTTTATTTATTTATTTTATATATGCATATTGTTTTTTAGGTATTTTAAAATGAAACTATACTTTTATTTTTTAGAAAACCTTTTCTATTATGACCATATTATAAATATATGAAGTTGCATATAATTAATGAATTATATTGTTTAAAATTGTAATTTAATTCTTTTTTAGAGAAAAGATTTTTTTTTCCAAAATAAAGGTTGATGTACGATAATGTTTCACGCCAATATCTAAAAGCCGCACCACAAATTAAATTGTATTTTGTATTGATTTATTTATGGTATAAATATATATTAATTATACTATTTTTTTTTTTAAAATATTTTGATGCTTATTGTTGAAATATTTATTACAATTTTATATTTTGAATATTATTTTTATATTTCATATTTTTAATATTCTTTTTAATGATTTAACTTCTTTACTGATTTGTGGAATTACCCTGTACTTTCAATTTATCAAGATGGGAAATTTTTTGTTCATGTGTTTTGCTGCAATTTTGTGGTTAACTATAAAAAATTATTCTCCTTATATGAAGATAAAACACGTGCATTCTAATACAGGAAAAAATGTTTTTTTTTTTGTTGCATATAAAAGTACAGTCTTGTACAAAATTTTCTTTTTCTTTTTATTTTATAGAATTGGCTGAAATATTGGAATTTTGTCAAATATAGAAAATGTGATTTGATTTTTATTTATATTCTTTATAATGAAATGCGAAAATAATTATATTCAATTTTTACGCATTTACAATTTTCACGTTTTATATACCCGTTTTTTCTCTTTCGGTGTAAAAATTACTTCAATTTATTACACCACCACCACTTTACTCAATAACTAGTGGTAAAAAATCATACGACAAATGTATCGAAAGTTTATTTTTTTTTTTCGTGTAGCGGGACTTTTCATATATTTTATAAATAATATAATATGGTCACTCACCAAATTTATTTAAATATATTAATTTAAATTCCATTGTACTTTACCAGATGTTTTCCGTAATTTTATTTTTCATATTGTTGATTGATTTTTTTTCAGGCTGATTCCTCAATATCTTTCCGGATTTTCGTGTACCCACCACTATCCTACATATATATTATAATCCTTTGCGGATTCAAATTTAATTTTTAAGTCATTTTTAATTTCTATAGGTTTGCACTTGAATTTAGGATACTTAAATATACATAACCATTTTGAGGACTTACTAAAGTATTTGAAATTTTGAGATCATTGTTTTGTAAGTTACTTGACAAAATGAATGATTCTTCTTGAAGTTGTACCGGACGTATTTAATATTTTTTTCGGATCTACCGGGTATGGTTATGTGCTCTCTAGAGTTTCAATTGTGTCGGTCGTGTTTTATTTTTCTGTTGTCAATTTTAATTTTAAATAAATCAGTTTTTTAATTTTAAATAAATCGGTTTGTGTTGTTCTTCATTTTTATTTTTAATTTTCATTCTGAAAGTGCTATTTTAAATTTAAATTTTATTTAATAATCTTAATAAATAAAATATTTAATGGTTAAATTAATTTAACAGTAATACTTAATTTTCTTATATTGGCTTTTTTTTTATATATATTTAACATATATATATTCTTGCCATATTTTTCTATTATTGTATATAATTATAATTTATAATTCAATTGTAACTCTTGAGAGAACATTTATTGTTTATTGTTTTGTGTGCTAGTGCTTTATTTCAATTTCGCTGACCGTGAGTAAAATTGTTCATTGTGTGTGTGTGTCTTCTCTGGCTCGCAGTAATTATTTATCAGCTAAGTATAATTTTTTATTTTGTGTTGTCAAATAGTCCGGTAAATTTTTCGATCTTTTTTATCGCAGTCTGACAATTGATCTAATTTTTATTTTATACCTAGTTAATTTTATATATTTACACTTTCGTACTAGTTCATTATATAATCGAATTTTTTGAACTTTTAAATTTTTAATTTTTAACTTATTATGGATTTAAAGTGCTGTTTTTGTGGACTCGTTGTCGATTGTTCCACTAGACTTAGACCTGATTTTTTCAAAAATAAATCAATTCTCTGCAATGTTTGTAAAGAAAATAATATTTTTTCTATGCTTAGACGAAATAATGATCTGATTGAGAATCTCACTCCTTCAGCTGAAAGCATTAAAATTTTTGTGGAGTCTTTTGGGGAACGCGTTTTTAGTATGGAAAAAAAAGTTGAGTTGTTGTCAAATAACGTTATTGATTGTATGGAACAAAACAATAGGGATATTGATGCCAACACACGGTCTATTAAAGGTAACGGCTTTGATAATTCTAAACAGTTCACTAAAACCGTTAACTTGCTTAATAATATTGACTCCTCCTTGCAGGATGTTGTCAATAAGAAAATTTTAGAACTAGAATCAAAACTTTCAAAAACAACAGCGGATATTAAACAAATTAACGAAACTTTGTTAACTAACAAGGTTAGCTTCTCTAATTTTGAAGATAAATTTTGTCAAGGGTCCGTTGAACTTTCGCGATCGATCTCCAAGTTGCTAAACAATTTCGATTGCCTCAGTTCAATATGCGAAAAAAACCTCATAAATACTTCTTCTGGGTTGTCAAGTTTCAACAAAGCCATTCGCACGGAAAGTATTGTTGATCCACTGCGCGTATCATTTAGCGGCGACAATGTAGCGTCTGAAATAGCTTTATCTAGTGTACCCGGCACTAATATTAATTCGCTTCTGGATGAGTTAACTGAAAGTGACGGTCGAACTCATGCTATATCAACGGTTGAGAACACATTAATTAGGGCCGCACCTAGAAATAAGTCAATTTTTGTATCTCGGCTTAATATTTTAACCTCAAATTCGGATGTTCTTAACTTTATTAAATCTAAGCTCATTGCGGTAAATATAACTGAGGACCTCAACTTAATAAAGGTTAAAAATATTTCGAATTCTAATCGAATAGTTGCTTCATTCAAAATTAGTGTGCCTGAAGCTATGTTTCATCTATTGATGTTACCCAATACCTGGCCGACCAACACCTTCGTGCAGGAATTTGTTGAAAAGCAGAAAACTAGGGTAGCCGTTAATTTAAATTCAGTTCCAAAAAACTAAAGTGCTTGTCCCTTTACTATCAAAATGTAAGGGGACTTCGTACCAAAGTTCGCGACGTATATTTAAAAACACAAGAACTTTCTTATGATGTTTTTGTGCTAACGGAAACCAATTTGAACGCTAGTTTTAATAATAATGAAATTTTTACTTCTGAATTTAATGTTTTTCGAAAAGATTGTTTAATTGATGGTCTAGATTCTTCTGGTCGCGGTGTTCTTATAGCAGTACGCATGGATTATGACTGTTCATTTTTTAGCATTCCTAATACCGAAAATATTGAATTAATTTGTGTCAAAATTAATCTTGGTAAGCGCTCTATTTATATTCTATGCTGCTATATACGCCCATGTAGTGCGATCGAGACATACCAACTTCTCATCGACGCAGTTGATTTCTTGTCCAATACCATGGCTACGGTTGACGATATGTTGGTCTTGGGTGATTTCAATCTACCTGATCTGTTATGGTTGCGGTCAGATGATGATTCGCATTTTGTTGCTGTGAATGCAACTACTCAGAAGGAAATCTTATTTACTGATTATCTCTCTGACAACGGTCTATGCCAGATCAGTGATATTAAAAATAATCTAAATAGGCAACTCGATCTTATTTTCTCTACTAATAACATAAATTGCATTGTAGTGGAAAGTAGCTTCACTCTATCCACTATTGATCCGTATCACCCTCCTTTAGCTTTAACTTTTTCGTACGAGAACGGTATTATTAACGTAGATTCTGAAAAAACTTATTCTTTTAACTTCCATAAAGCTGATTTTGATAAACTTAATCATTTACTTTTTAATTTAAATTTTGATGAAATTTTTAATAACGTAGACAATAACATTGATTTATTAACTGCAAACTTTTACTCAGCTCTTTTCGAATGTTTCGTTTTGTCTGTTCCGATTTCGCCGGGGACCGGGATATCTTCATCCCCACCATGGTATAATAAGGAACTTCGCTCAATCCGTAATCGTAGAAACAAATTATGGCAAAAAATTTTAAAGTCTAAAACAGACTCCGACTACATTGAGTATCTTTGCGTTTACGTAGAATTCTCGGATTTATCTCAACTATTATATGATGAATATTTAAATAAAATGCAAACGGAGATTCTAGCAAATCCTAAAAATTTTTGGCAATTTATCAATATTAAAAACAAATCAGATGGTTATCCTTCTACATTAAAGTATTTAGATAACTCATTTAATGAATCTAAGATAATCACTAATATGTTTGCTAACTTTTTCAGTCAAGCTTTTAATGACAACCAATTTCAGCCTGATGAAAATTATTTTTCGTACTTAAATAATTGCAATCAAACTAATATCGGTTCTTTTAATATTGACTATAATGATGTAGTTGGTAAGATTCAACACCTTAAAGATGATTACTCATCCGGTCCCGATGGTTTGCCTGCTATAGTTTTAAAAAAATGCTGTAACTCATTGGCGTACCCGTTAACATTTCTCTTTCAAATATCACTTTCTGAAGGAATATTTCCCGCTTTGTGGAAGGATTCTTTCATAATTCCGATACACAAAATGGGTTGTAAAACGGATATTTCGAATTATAGGCCAATCGCAAAGTTATCCAGTATTCCAAAACTGTTTGAAAGTATAATTTACGATTCTCTATATTTCCATTGCAAATCGTTGTTTTCTTCAAAGCAGCATGGGTTTCTTAAAGGTAGATCCACCACTACGAATCTAACTGATTTTGTTTCTAATACTTTAATCAATATGGAAAAAGGGAAAGAAATTGACGAAATCACCACAGATTTCTCCAAAGCGTTTGATAAGATTTCACACAAATTAATTTTGTTCAAACTTAAGGCACTCGGTTTTCCTTCGGGGATCATTCGCTGGCTAGAATCATATCTAAGTGATCGTCAATACCGTGTTTTATTTAGGTCCTCTATTTCTGACCCTTTTATTGCAAAATCCGGTGTTCCACAGGGCAGCCATCTTGGCCCACTGATTTTTGTATTGGCAATAAATGATGTTGATTATGTATATTATAGTTGATTCGAGTGTTTCAGTATACGCCGATGATATGAAAATATACAGAGAAATTTTATCTAATCTTGATTGTAATATTCTTCAAAATGACCTAAATAAATTTGTTACTTGGTGTGCTAAAAACCACTTAGAACTTAATGTAAGCAAATGTCAGACAATTACATATTCTCGTAAACGTTCTCGATCCTTTTCACGGGATTACTTCATCAATCATGAGATCGTTTGTCGAGTTCCGACCCTTCGGGATTTGGGTGTTATCTGCGATGGTGAGCTTAATTTCAGATCCCACTACGATAGTATTGTAAATAGGGCTAACTCAGCGCTAGGTTTTGTAAAGCGGTGGTCCAAGGAATTCCGCGACCCGTATGTCACAAAATCCCTTTACATAACCATAGTAAGACCTCTGCTTGAATATGCTAGTCAAGTATGGTCACCATACCATGCTGTTCATATTAATCGAATCGAAGCACTTCAGCGTAGATTTATCCCTTTTCCTTTACGGGGCCTACCCTGGGTAGATACTTACAACTTACCCCCATACCGCGATCGTCTTAAGCTCATCAACATGCAATCCCTTGAAAAACGTCGTGAAGTCGCTGACATTTTATTTGTGCAACAGGTCATTTCGGGATTAATAGAGTGCCCAACATTCTTAGATAACATTAATATAAAGGTCAATGCGCGCTCTCTAAGATCTATCTCTCTTTTTCGATTAAATAATCATCGCACGGACTACGGTTATAATGAGCCGTTCACAAGAATGCTACGTGAAGTTAATGCTATTGCAAACCACTTCGATTATAACTGTAGCAAGCTCACTCTTAAAAGATTGTTGTATAGTTACACGTAAATGCGAGCCTAGTGTGTCTTTATTATGTCAGTTGAATGACTCTAGCATGTTGACTAATTGCTAAAAATTAGCATGCTTTCGTTTTATTTGATTTTTAATTTTAATATTATTATTTTTGTTTCTTCATTTTTATGAACTTGAATCGAATTTCCAGGTCCCTGTGGGGGCTACCGTTCTTTTCAGAACAGCTGAACCTACGGTTGCCTGGTTATTCTGTTTCTTTTGTATATATTTCTTGCGACAATTGCATTATGCATGATTTTCACTAATATTTTTTTTAATATTAAATTATATAGTTATATTTTTAATTTATACCTTTGTATATGTTTTTTTTCTTTTTCTTGGACGTAAAATTGAATTGGCAGGTGACGGCGGAGGGAAGTAGTATCGTTCTTTTCAGAACGAGAAGCCCAATGCAAGTGGTAGCTGGTCAACTCAATTCCAATTTTGAATATTTTCTTATTTTTCAATATATTTTAAATTTTCTATTAATATATTTTATTTTTTATTATTTTTTATTTTTTTATACTATTTTGGATTGCCAGGTGACGGCGGAGGGAAGTAGTATCGTTCTTTTCAGAACGAGAAGCCCAATGCAAGTGGTAACTTGTCAATTCAATGTTGTTGTTTTTTTTTTTTTTTTAAATGTTTTTATACGTTATTTTCACTGCTTGTATTAAGCAGTAGGTATCTAATTATCTAATATTTACTAATATGTGTTTGTTTTCGGTGTTGGAAACATCAGAGCTTAATCCACTGCGGATAGTAAATATTTTCTCAGCATGTGGAGAAAGTGCAAGAATTGAAGCATATAGACGAAAGATATACTTTTATTTATGTTTTAATTTAATTGTGTTTTTCACTCTTGGTTTATACTAACATATATCTTCTATATGCTTGTGTTCGCTGATCCGACACGTTATCGGTCTCCCTCGTGGGTCCCCATCTTCTTGATTACGGGTAGATGTGGGCTTACGTTAGAGATGGATTGATGGATATGGATTAGATACTCAATTAATTAATTAATTACTTTTAGTTTCAAAATGTATATTTGTAATTTGATTATTGAAATTGAATAATATTTTATTTTTACCATAGTCGATGGCTTTAATTTCATTTAAAAATGGGAAATTGGAATTAACTATGTGGAATTCTATAGGATAATATTTATTTTTTGAATTTGGTAATTTAATATTTAAAATTGTGGTACCTTTCAATAATTTCTGAACTTATACCATTTATTTTTATTGAATCGATTTTTACTTCGGTGTCATCGATTAAAGCGTCTAACTTGATCAAACAAATGTTTGCTCCTGAATCTATTAGAAGTTTGGTCTGAAGTTTTTCAGTACCAGTTAATTTTTATGTTAATATACTTGAAAAATTTGTATTATTTGTTTTACTACAATATATTTCAGCTTTTGCTGGCTCATTATGAATTTGAGCTAACTAATCCCACCACTGCCACCAAATATGTTATAGGGATTTATGATTTAATAAAATAAGAACACATTTGTTTTACATTTTAATAATGTTTTATTTATACGTTATTTATAATTAGTTTAATAAGTATTTTAACCACTTCTGGTTTCTTACTGCACAACAACTAAACTTATGTTCTTGACTTTTACTGTTCGACTGCCTCTACTTTTTCAAAAGAATTATTGATTCCAAATATTCTCCTAAATGGAAAATATTTCGAATTTGATTTTCTAATTTGATTACGCCTTTTCGAAACTGCGTGGGGAATCAAATTAGTTTATGAATATAAAAATCGCATTTACAAAACCAATACTTCAACATTCTATAGTAATATCAATTTTCTATAAAGTGTTATTTGATAGCATTAGTAACCGAAATAAATTAATATATAATTTGGTGACGGTCAATATTTTGTATATTGAAATTTGAGAGTCACCAAATGTATGAGAAAATTTATTGAATATTTTCTAATATAAACACACAAATTATGTATATATATAGAACTGATAGTGTATGACCACTAATACAAATATTATTCGCTGCCCTTGTATTATACGTATGTATTTGATTATTTTAGATTAAATTTCTGTTTGTAATAATTTTTCCAGCACCATTTTTTGAGTTTGTGTTACCTGAATTTGCAAATGTGATCTCAAATATGAAGTATTTCAAATTTTTTATGAAGCTGTAGCTGAATAGTTGGAACATGTAACCCATATAAATTTTTTATAGCTTTGCTTTGGACTCTTTGTAAATTAGATATATTTTTCTTCGACGTCATTCCCCATACAATACTTCCATATGTAAGTACACTATGAAACATACTATAGAATATACATAGATTTTTTTAGTTTAAATTGTATTCTTTTATTTATTTTCCTAAACGCACCAGCAATTCTACGACATTTTTTTATTGTTTCCCCGTACATGATAGTCTCAACTTAGATTTGCATCTATAAACATGTCTTTATTGTTTCTAAAAGCATGTATTTTGTTTTATTTATATTTATTGTTTATTTATGTAGACTTATCCAGTTGTATATTTTTTCATATCTATATTTATTTTATGCTCCAAATTATTTATTGTATCTTCCGAGTAGACAATAACGATATCATCAGCATAGATAGAAATTTCTCCACTTAGATTTAATCGATCAAAACTGCTCATATAACATGACAACAGAGATGGTCCCAGTGAGCTACCTTGTATGACCCCAAAGTCAACATTTTTTATGGTACTTTTTAGTCCTTCACATTCAGTGTATTGTTTTCTGTTAGAGAAATAACTTTTGAACCAATACTAGGATTTTCCCACTATTCCACACTCAAATAGGATTCGCATCACAGTTATTATATCAACACAATCAAATGCTTTAGACATATAAAAAAAAACTGCCGCTACCTTTTTATCGCGAGTATTTTCATTTTGAATGTAGGATATAACATTAAATAAAGCTGCGTTTATGTTGGAACATTTTCGAAACTTATACTGTCTCTTATTCATTAATTTATTTTCCTGAAGATATACTTCTTGCAGTTTCTATCCCCTCTGGGTGTTGGCCATCATTAAATGTATTTCCTCTCTGTCACGTGATCTTCGTATGATTTCAACTACTGGCAAATTTAACCACTCTGACAAATTCTACATCCAATATGTTTTTCTTCTGCCCCGGCTTTTGACTCCATTAATTTTATCTTGAAGAACAACTTGCAGAATTCTGTACTTTTCGCCGCGCATTATGTGACCCAAAAAACTTCATCTTCTTTTCTTTATTACGTTTAATAATACTTTATGTTCACTCAATCTGCTTAGTACTTCAATATTGGCGATTCTGTCTCCATGAAATTTTCAGCATTTTTCTATATGACCATAGTTCGAAAGCTTCAATCTTTTTACAATCTCTTTTGTTCATGGTCCATGTTTCAGAACCGTATAGTAGAATCGACCAGATGTAGCATTTTAATAACCTCAACTTCAAAGGAATATTTATCTCATTTCTGCAGAACATGTGGCTCATCCTCATAAATGCTGCCCTGGCTTGTTCTATTCTTGATATGATATCAGATCTATTACTATTATTCGATTCTATATTTGTACCAAGATATTTGTTTTATTGAACTTTACCAAGTATTTCATCTTACGCGGGGTTTGATTATTCGTGAGTGTATTTAAAGATGTTCTGGCTCAAAGGAAATAATAAGTAAAATATTGAAAATAAATTCTATCCTGCATACAAATAAATGAGCCTTTTAAGAATTTTTGCACATTAATTATTAAGTAATTTTTACCTTTATGTAATTCGATACCGCTTTACTTCAATTAAAAATATTTATACTTAATTATAATTCCATTTTGTTTTCTACTTCCGGTCAAGAATAATAATGTAATATGATCCAAATTGATTAATTTTCTAAAACTTTTGATAATTTTAAGGGTCAATGAATTGCAATTTTTTTTTTTCTACTTCCGGTTAAGAATAATATGTAGGTTGATTAATTTACATTGTCAAAAGTTTTGGGCAAAAATAAATCTACAACTCCATACAAAATTATAAACATTTCGTTGATTTTTGAACGCATTAAGTTTCGATTAAAAATATTTATACTTAAGCGTAATTTTAAATGTTTTTTTACTTCCGGCTAAGGGTAATATATATCACGATCTAAATGTATTACGAGTAGTATGAAATACTATGAAGTCTGGTGATGGGTTGGATGGTCAAAAAAAAAAGTTCGCTCAAAATTTTTTTCTAGGCGTTTCCGAGGTCGGGGAGTCCGAAAATGCAAAAAAAAGTGTACGGGGGACGCGTACGCGTATACGTACGCAGCAACATCTCCTAGAACCGCTCGTCCGATTTTAATGAAATTTGGCACACAGGCTCTAACAGACTTCGCGCAGGTGCCGGTACAAGATGAGATCGATCCTTTCAGTGGGACCATGTTAGATTTCCCCATTTATGTAAAAAAAAAAAATCATGTCTCAGATTTGGATGAAATTTAAAACATAGCTTGGTATCATGATTGTCCACAAGCCTACCAAGATACAGGTCTGTAACTTCAGGGGGTCCATGGTAAAATTTCCGATTAAAATTTCGTATACTCTAGAGCATATAGTAATTTTTATCTAATTAGCATAAATTTTGGTACATATGATAGTTTCCGTATGTACTTGGTGTCTGTAAAATTTGAAGTCGATACTTCAGTGGGTCCATGTAAAAATCCGTAATTACTTTTCATAAGTTCAACTCTCTATATCTACAGTACCTTTCACCCAATTTCAATGATATTGAACACACAGTTTCATTTAGTTATCTATTTGATACTCTACAAATTTGTAGTTGGTAGGTATAGTACGTTCATGGGAAACTAATATATGAGCAACTTAGTTTCCGAAGAATATTTTCTTTATGTTCTACAGCTTGTAATTATTATCCGATTTCAATGAAATTTGGTACACAGGTTGAGTTCATGATTCTGCATAGGTTGACTAAATTACAGGTTAGTAGGATTAGGGGGTCCATGTTAAATTTCCGATTTAATTTTTAATTATTTTTTTTCATATGTTCTACAGCATATAGTAATTGTTAACCGATTTCAAAGATATTTTATATATAGGCTAATTTTGTGATCTAGTTGACTCTCCTGAAATTTGGAGACCTTCAGGGGGTTCCTAGAAAACAGTTTTAGTTTCCGAATTTTATATAATTACGTGTTTTATACCATGTAATTATTATCTGATTTTAATGAAATTTGGTACAACGGTAGACCTTCTGATTATGCATGTGTTGGCCATGATAGAAGTTAATACCTTCAGGGGGTCCATACTAAAATTTCCGATTAAAATTTCATATGGTCTAGAGCATATGGTATTTATTATCTGATTTGAATGAAATTTAACGCACATAGTAGCTTCCTTATGTACTTACTGTCTGCAAAGTTTAAAGTCGGTAATCCAGTGGGTCCATGTTAAAATGTCCAATTATATTTCACAAGTTCAATACTCTACATCATACAGTAATTGGCACCCAATTACAATTATATTTCAAACACAGGTTGAATTTGTGACCTACTTATTGCTCCAAAAATTTGTATCAGGTAGTTTTATTGTGTTCATGGGAAAGTAATATTTGAGCAACTTAGTTTCCAAAGAATATTTCATATGTTCTACACCATATAGTAATTATTATCAGTTTGTAATAAAATTTGGTACATAGGTTGGATTCGTGATTACACATGTGTAGACTAAGGTAGAAGTTAGTAGTCTGAGGGGGTCCATGCTAAAATTTCCGATTAATATTTCATATGTTCTAAAACATATGGTAAATATTATCCAATTTCAATGAAATTTTGTACACAGGTTGGATTCGTGATTACGCATATTTATACTTATTATAGTTATTTTAATAATATTACTTTATTAAAGAAATAAAAATATAAAATTAAATCAATAAATAATAAATATGAGCAATTTTGAAGAAAGCACTGTTTTTTACAAAGATAATGTTAATTACAAAAAACTTTTGCACATAAATCGCTGTTAAACAACATACTACGAGTTATCTGCTCCCCCTAGTTAGCAGCTTTTTTTTTTTTTTTTACTTTTCCAAAAGTTTCGGGAATTTTAAGGGTCAATTAATTCAGACTCACCTGAATTGGCGAAATATTGAAAATAAATTCCATACTCCATATAAAATAATAAACATTTTATTCATTTTCGCGCATTTCATATAAACTATTGAAATTAATTCGTCTAAAATATTGAAAATAAGAAATTTGACACCGCATTAACTTTCGATTAAAAATATTTCTTTGGCCGAGGGACAAAAGCACTTAGGTCATTATTTATAGTTTTCCAGAAAAGCGTTTTTATCGAATATGTTCTGCTACTTTTACATTTGACAATAGTATTATATTAAGATTTTTTATCCATATGTGGCTAGTTTTACAATTAATTCTAAACTTCCTGGGAAACTAAACGGTTAAATGCTTGGAAACCCTTTTTTTGGCCCGCAATTAATTTTAGTAATTTGGCTATTTTGCGAAATTCTACATTCTGATCGAGTTAGATGTTTTAGCTAAAATATTCGATTGTCATTGAACTTGGCTTAGGTGAAGTAATTTTTTTTTTGAAATTCTGAATTAAATGGTTTTGCCCCGTTGTCAGAGATTTATACTTAAGCGTAATATTAATTTTCTCTTTACTTCAGGCTAAGAATAATATATTACAACATGATCTAAATTGTTCTAATTTTTTTACTTTTCTAAAAGGTTTAGGAATTTTATGAGTCAATAAATTGAATTGGTGCATTATACACACATCAAAAAAGTCTAAGCAACACCATGTAATTCCGCTGTAACTTTTTTCAATTTTATGGGATTACCTCAATTTTTTTGTCAAATGTAGGTACATTGATTACACATCAATTTACCTGAAAAAGTGCAAAATCCGATTAATTAGGGAATAAAAACCAAAAAGTCACAAAATTTTAATTATTCTTGTTTTAGAATTTAGCGAGTTTAGTTAAAAAAGTCCTTTAAATTCGTGTGCAAAAAAAAAAAAAAATGTGTAATCCATGGTAGTATACGTCGTCATCTTACGTTAACAGAATTGCATGAAGCCGTAGGAATGCTTCAATGTGGAAGTAGCCAAGCTGATGTTGCCAGAGCTATCAACGTAAACAGGGCAGTTATCTGTAGGTTGTGGCAGCGGCAATGTGTCACAGGAAGCCCAAGGGAGCAACAGCCAAGTCGTGGAAGATCAACAAATTCACAGCAGGACCTGTATCTGGTACTTGAAGCCAGCCGGCACAGCAATTTAACAGCGCGAAAATTACAGTCGGAGTTGCATAGAGCTGAACACATATCTGTTAGTGACCAAACTATCAGGAACAGACTACATGAAGCGGGTCTTAACTCTCGTCGCCCATTGAGATGTCCTGCGATACGTCGTGGGAATCGAGAGCTGAGAAGTAATTGGTGTGAAATTCACAAAAATTGGACAAATGAACAATGGTCTACAGTTTTGTTCTCCGATGAATCTCGATTTGGATTTCATCCAGGTACAAGAAGAAGTAGAGTTTGTAGACGATCTGGCAACATAGAAAGGTTAAGAAATGTGCAGGAAGTCTACAGTTATAGCGGAGGCACTGTCATGGTATGGGCATGAATTTCAGTTGATGGAAAAACCAATTTCGTTTTTCCAAATGGGAATTTAACAGCAGCGTCTTATATTGATGAAATACTTGAACCTGTTGTGTTTCCATTTGCATCGGAAATTGGATCAGAATTTATTTTAATGCATGACAATGCCAGACCACATACGGCACGAATTGTAAAAAATTGGTTAGAGGATAAAGATATTCGGGTGTTACCCTGGCCAGCACAATCCCCGGACTTAAATCCCATTGAGAATGCATGGGATAGACTTCAAAGAAGCATTCTCAATAATTTGGCGACAGTTACAACAAGAGATCAGCTATGTAATCTGCTTCAAGAGCATTGGGCTCGAATACCAAGAGAATTCTTTAATAATTTAATAACTTCAATGCCTAGAAGGTGCCACGCTGTTCTAAATGCAAGAGGAGGCAATACCTCATATTAATTAATTTATCAAAAACAATAAAAAGTAAAATTAACTGTACATTCTATAATAAAATAATTTCCATTAAAATTTGAAAAACATTATAAATTTGGTTTTTATTCCCTAATTAAATTTTATTCCCTAGGTAAATTTTTCAGGTAAATCGATGTGTAATCAATGTACCTACAAATTAAGGTAATCCCATAAAATTGAAAAGAGTTACAGCGGAATTACATGGTGTTGCTTAGACTTTTTTGATGTGTGTATATTATTTTTTCCCACTTTTAAATTTCGCATAAGTCATTACTTAAATTTTCAGCCTATCAATTTTAGCGATTTAATTATAATTTAACGGGAATTAATTCGTTTTTGGCAAATCAATTATTATCTGAACAATAATATGATGTATATTTTATTAAAATCCTGATTTTTTGTTAATTTTATTAATTCAGTAATAAGAAATTATTATTAATGTAAATTTGATAACCTATCACAAATAATTTTAAAGATAAATATTTTTCTCAATTAAATTTGTCAATTCATCAATTAATAATTCATTATTACTGAAGAAATCAAATATTTATGCTTATAAGCCGTACAACTAATTTATTTTAGCTATTGATTAGTTGAAAATTTTTGTGAATTTTACCGTCAAATTGATAAGTATTTGTGAAAATTAAAAATATTTATATTTGAGTTTAAGTTTAATTTTTTTTTACTTCCTAAATTCAATTCAATAATTATTAAGGATAAGACATTATTTCATTAATGACGATTTCGATGGTCTACATATATGAATCCAAAAATTAAAATATAAATCCGAATCCTCAAAGTATAATATTTTTATTTAGGTAACTTCAGCGGGATCATTCTGAAATTTTATAGGAAAATGTTATAAGTTCAAAAAATCATTTAAAGTAAGTTTTACTCGTTTTCGATTAAATTCGATACTAAGATTAGTTACGCGATATATCTATCTGTTGATCTTAAATTAGTACTTTCAGCAGATTCATGAGCCTGTATAAAGTAAATTTGAAGAAACTAAAACATCTAAGTTTTACGAATCCTACTAATCAAAATTACATGCAAATAACAAATAACACTACAAACTTCTAACGATCAACAAAATATTACAACAGCAAACGAATAGCAATAACAATATCAAAATAGATCAATTATCACAATCACAGAAAATGAAAATAAAGCAAACGGAACATGCAAACGAATTAATGAGAAAAAAATTTAAAAAATATCCCAATTCGGCTGGCCACCGAGGGGTTAAATGGCCAAAACCCCCCTTTTTTCCAACATATTGGAAAAGAACAAAAATTAAAGAAATCATTGAAAAATAAAAATTTAAACATTAACAAAAACTCTCAAGAAAATAAAAACAATCTACATATATGTACACCTAATACTACAACACTTGCTTCAGAGGAACGTAGAATAGAACTTTTAATGCACATGGAAAAATAAATTGGTATATTGTTGGTTTACCTGAAACTCGTATAATTAGTGAAAAAAATATTGAAAACTGCGAAGGCCATATTATAACCTGGAAAGATGAAATAAAAGGTCTATATGTTGTTGGATTTATAATAAATAAAAAATGGAAGAATAATATAAAGGAAATTAAGGCATATAGCGATAGGATTATAGGTCTAAAAATTGAATTTAATAAAGTTAAAACAACATTTATCCAAGTATATGCTCCAACTGAAACAGCTTCAAACAAGAAAGTTGAAGATTTTTATGATATATTGGGAAAGGCATATACAGATTTAAAATCAGACTTTATGTTTATAATTGGAGATCTAAATGCTAAAAATTGGTTTTAAAAAACCAGGAGAAGAAATGATACTTGGTCAATTTGAATATGGAATGATAAATGATAGAGGTGAAAGATTCATACAATTTCTATGGGAAATAAATAATGGACATGGTTATCTCCAAATGGAAAAGTCAAGAACGAAATTGATTTTATAACATGCAATCACAAAAAAGTATTCCAAGATGTATCAGTTCTAAATAATTTCAACTTTGACAATGAAATACTAGATTTTTTACCTGCAGAAATAAGAGAATCAATTAATGAATTAAAAAACAAAAAAAGTGCAGATAAAGAAAATATTAAAGCAGAGATGCTGAAAATAGGGTCACCAGTTTTAATCAAAAGCATTACATATATTTTTAAATTTAAAGAATTTTAAAAGAAGAATATATCCAAACACAGTGGAAAGAATCCTTAATAATTCTATTACATAAAAAAGGCTGTAAAAACGATATAAATAATTACCGACCTATCAGTATAATTTCAGTTATATATAAAATATTTTCAAAATGTTTACTTAGAAGATTGAAACACACACTAGACCAAAATCAACCGCCAGAACAAGCTGGATTTAGATCAGGGTTTTCAACGATGGATCATCTTCAATCAATAAACCAAATAGTAGAAAAATGTATTGAATATAAGAAAATTGTTTATTTGCTCTTCATAGATTTTTCTAAAGCATTGGATACCATAGCTCATACGAGAATTTGGTAAAGTTTAAAATACCAAGGTGTATAGGTTAAATATATAAAATTTATAAAAAATGTGTACGAAAATAGCTATGGATGCATTTCACTAGAAACGAAAGGTTTACCTTTTGGAATTGAACGAGGAGTAAAACAAGGAGATCCATTATCACCTATGCTTTTTTTGCAGTTTTGGAAGAAATTTTTCGACACATGAATTGGGAAAGCATTGGTTTAAATATATATGTCGAAAATTTAAATAACTTAAGATTTGCTGATGATGTATGTTTAATTGGAAAAACTCAAAGAGAAATATGTACAAGAAATAAGCAACTCAGTGTACACTGTTTAAAATTTGGCCTTAACATAAACACAGAAAAAACAAAAATCATAACTAACTCAGAACACATTGATACATATATGTTGGGCATTTTATATATTTATTTTTATAATAAAACACCAACTTTAATTTAATTATAATTGTAATATTTATTTATTTATTAATTAGTTAATATTGATATTATTTTGTTGATTGATTATTTGTTTTATTTTAAATGTAAATTAATTATTTTAACAGTTCTTTAATTAAATTTACTTTACCACTATTAAATTTTATGTCTGATAAGGTCGATGGTTCGAATTAGAAGAGAGAGTTGATTATTAAAAATATTGATTTATCATTATGATTGCGTGGGAGTAATTGTAGCTGTCGTTGCAGTGGTCATTATTTTAATATAATTTAATGAAACTACAGAACTGCAACGGTCACTCATCACTCCCCTTCAAGTGCTAACGATTTTTTTTTTCAGTGAAGGCTGGTTTAAGCCGATCTACGGAAATTAACTTGTGTTTATTGCTGATATCGATGATGAAATTGTGTCTTATACGTCGTATGACTTTATGTGGACCTGTGTAAGGATTTGTTAGGCTTGATTTTATTGTGTCATTTCTAATAAAGACAAAATCACAATTTTTTAGATCTGCTGGGAAAAATACTGTCCTATGGTTTTGTCTAGTTGGTGTAGGTTGAAGATCGTTCATTGTTTGTCTCAATCTAGTTATCAGTGCGTCTTGGTCTGTCTCTGCTGTGTCCTTTTTGTCGATGAAATGTTCGCCTGGCAATTTTAGACATTGAACGTAGACCAATTCAGCGGGTGATGCTTTTAGATCCTCTTTTACTGCTGCTCGCATTGCTAACAAAACGATCGGTAGTTCGCTAGTCCAATTGCGGTGGTTGCAACGTGCTCGTAATGAAGATTTTAGTTGCCCATGTAGACGTTCGACCAAACCATTGGACTGTGGATGGTATGGAGAGGTACGTATTCTATGAGTGCCGAGCATGTTGTTTAGTTCGTTGAATAATTTGGAATCGAATTGTCTGCCTTGATCGGTAGTGATCGTAGCAGGAATTCCAAAACGTGATATATAGTTTTCGACGAATGTTTTGGCTATTGTAATGGCAGTCATTTTTTTCATAGGGTACGCTTCTGGCCATCGAGTAAAACGGTCAATGATAGTGAGAAGGTAAGAGAAATCTTTCGATAGTGGAAAAGGACCAACGATATCCATATGGATATGCTCGAAACGAGAGTTAGGAAGAGAGAATGTACCCAATGGACCTTTTGTATGTCGATATACCTTTGCTTTCTGGCATTCGACGCAATTTCTTGTCCATTGTGTAATATTTTTATTTAGGCCTGGCCAGAAATAACGTGCAGAAATCAATTTACGATTAGTACGAATTCCTGGATGGGAAAGATTGTGCAACATATTAAATACGGATCGGTGTAATTGTTCTGGTACATACGATCTATTACAACCAGTAGAAGTGTCACAATATATTTTTGTATCTGGAAATTCGAAAAATTGTAGCTTAAATTTTGTTGATGGATCATTTGTCTGTGTTAATAGTTTCAGTAGTTCTGGGTCTTTATTCTGAGCTTTTGCTATATCATTTAGATTGAAATTGTCTTTAGAGGAAATCTCTGTGATGCTTGAAAGGCTGTCCGCGACTGCATTGTCAGTGCCTTTAACGTGAATTATGTCCGTTGTAAATTGGGCAATAAAGTCTAAATGACGTGTTAGTAATTGAGATTCTAATCCAAAAACAGTAGCTATCTTAAAATCGAAAACGATGAAATAAGAGCCTCTGAATGAACCAATTATCTGTATGGATTAGTGAGAACAAACATAAAGATAGATATAATATTAACAGTATAACCATTTCTTTAGGTTCGGCCTCTACGCACTTTCTCTACATGTTGAGAAAAATTTTAACTATCCGCAATGGATTAAGCTCAATACACATAGACATACAGATTAATTAATGATTATGATTAGGAACCACCTGCTTAGTACAACCAGTAGACATATTTTGATACAAAAAAAACAAAACTAAATTGTTAATATAATAATAGCAAGGCACTAAAAAGATGTCCAAGCAAAAACTGTTTATACAAATTAATAACTAATTAACAATTGAAACATAAGATTGGAAACAATTCAAAGTAGTAATTTCCGCGTCAAATAAATATGCATTAATCATTGTAATATTACTGGATCAGTAGACTACCACTTGCTTCGGGCTTCACAGTTCTGAAAAGAACGTTACTACTTCCTTTAGCCGTCATCTATTGATTCAGTATAAATGCTTAAATTAAGATCAATAATAAGTGTCACAACTCAACAAATTACCACCTGCTTCAGCCTTTACAGTTCTGAAAAGAACGTTACTGCTTTCTTCCACGTCATCTGTTGAGTTGGCTATCTTAATGCAAAATTAAATTAATTACTCATAGCATGGTGCAATTGTCAAATTAAATAAGAAAAACACAAACATACAAACTAAATATTGTAAAATAGTTGTTAATCTTAAAGCCCATCCACACGTTCCATTTTTACTCGCCTAATTTGGGAGACTAATTAATGAACGTCAAAAATTTCTATCCACACGTAATAAAATTTACTCGCCACTTTTTCTTTCAAGAATTTTGACAACTCGTCGGGTGAGTGCTATTTTGGCCCATACGCCATTTTCGTGTTTTTTAGTTAGACGCATATTCTATGGGTTTGGAATGCATTCTTTCTATACCTGTACTCCGTTTTCCCATACAATCAGCCGTTTTTGAGTTATAGAGTAGCAACCGTGCTCCATATCCACTTTTTTTACTACAATGTTAGTGCTAATGGGAGTCATACCCAATTTTTGGCGTATGGAGCAAATTAAGTATGCATTTTTGTAGTATCAAATGCTTATTTCTTAAAAGCGGCATATCCATATGCAGCGCACATAAGCTAAATTGGAAATATCTAAAGTTGAGTGCTAGTCTGCTCCATGTATATGTGCTGAGTGTTATTTTGCATGGATATGCGTCATATGTAAATCGAAAATTTTAAGTGCTTATTCGGTCTTATCCATATGTTGCGAGTGTAATTGACTATTTTTATTACGCAATTGAAAGATGGAAGAGAAAGGACGTATGGGTATAATGGATTTTTGATTACTTATAAAAATTCCGGAAAGACTGGGGATTGCAAGCCAGTAAATTGATCAAAAAAGTAATACTAATGTTCACATAACCTGAATTAATCATTATTCAAGTGAAGAAATTTGTTAGAACTTTGTTTTAGAATACAAAATTATTTGCAAATTTTTATGCAATATTTTTTGCTTTTGACGAGATTTTCTTATTAAATTTTACGATAATTCTACTGTATTTTTTTTTATATACAAATTTATTTACTTGAATTACCGATAATTCAAATTCCGTGAAAATTAGTAATGCTGGTTTGTATAATTTAATTTACTGGTTTGTGCAATCCCTAATATAATATTATAAATTCATTCTATAATATTTAAATTCTGGCGGTTGTGTTTATTTATTAAATTATTATTATTTCTAAATTAAGTGGTTAAATAATTTTGTCAACTGGCGAAACATTAAAAAGTATGGAATATCAAACAAAACTACTATATTTAATGTTTACAAAACCGCCTACTATTTGTAAAAAAAAATTATGATTTGTCAAATATCAAAATTCTCGAATGAAAATAAAAAATCGCCTGAAAATTTCTTTCAAGAATATTTTATCTTTCTATAATTTTTTTCTCTCTCTAACATGAATGAAAAAAGGAGAAAATATCGTAAGTCAAAATTATCTCCTAGAACCGCTCGTCCGATTTTAATGAAATTTGGCACACAGGCTCTAACAGACTTCGCGCAGGTGCCGGTACAAGATGAGATCGATCCTTTCAGTGGGACCATGTTAGATTTCCCCATTTATGTGGGAACCTACGTGTTTTTGTTCCACGGAAAAATGTAAAAAAAAATTTCATGTCTCAGATTTGGATGAAATTTAAAACATAGGTTGGTATCATGATTGTCCACAAGCCTACCAAGATACAGGTCTGTAACTTCAGGGGGTCCATGGTAAAATTTCTGATTAAAATTTCGTATACTCTAGAGCATATAGTAACTTTTATCTAATTAGCATAAATTTTGGTACATATGATAGTTTCCGTATGTACTTGGTGTCTGTAAAATTTGAAGTCGATACTTCAGTGGGTCCATGTAAAAATCCGTAATTACTTTTCATAAGTTCAACTCTCTATATCTACAGTACCTTTCACCCAATTTCAATGATATTGAACACACAGTTTCATTTAGTTATCTATTTGATACTCTACAAATTTGTAGTTGGTAGGTATAGTACGTTCATGGGAAACTAATATATGAGCAACTTAGTTTCCGAAGAATATTTTCTTTATGTTCTACAGCTTGTAATTATTATCCGATTTCAATGAAATTTGGTACACAGGTTGAGTTCATGATTCTGCATAGGTTGACCAAATTACAGGTTAGTAGGATTAGGGGGTCCATGTTAAATTTCCGATTTAATTTTTAATTATTTTTTTTCATATGTTCTACAGCATATAGTAATTGTTAACCGATTTCAAAGCTATTTTATATATAGGCTAATTTTGTGAATTGAAAACTGCGAAGGCCATATTATAACCTGGAAAGATGAAATAAAAGGTCTATATGTTGTAGGATTTATAATAAATAAAAAATGGAAGAATAATATAAAGGAAATTAAGGCATATAGCGATAGGATTATAGGTCTAAAAATTGAATTTAATAAAGTTAAAACAACATTTATCCAAGTATATGCTCCAACTGAAACAGCTTCAAAAAGAAAGTTGAAGATTTTTATGATATATTGGGAAAGGCATATACAGATTTAAAATCAGACTTTATGTTTATAATTGGAGATCTAAATGCAAAAAATTGGTTTTAAAAAACCAGGAGAAGAAATGATACTTGGTCAATTTGGATATGGAATGAGAAATGATAGAGGTGAAAGATTCGTACAATTTCTATGGGAAACAAATAATGGACATGGTTATCTCCAAATGGAAAAGTCAAGAACGAAATTGATTTTATAACATGCAATCACAAAAAAGTATTCCAAGATGTATCAGTTCTAAATAATTTCAACTTTGACAATGAAATACTAGATTTTTTACCTGCAGAAATAAGAGAATCAATTAATAAATTAAAAAACGAAAAAAGTGCAGATAAAGAAAATATTAAAGCAGAGATGCTGAAAATAGGGTCACCAGTTTTAATCAAAAGCATTACATATATTTTTAAATTTAAAGAATTTTAAAAGAAGAATATATCCAAACACAGTGGAAAGAATCCTTAATAATTCTATTACATAAAAAAGGCTGTAAAAACGATATAAATAATTACCGACCTATCAGTATAATTTCAGTTATATATAAAATATTTTCAAAATGTTTACTTAGAAGATTGAAACACACACTAGACCAAAATCAACCGCCAGAACAAGCTGGATTTAGATCAGGGTTTTCAACGATGGATCATCTTCAATCAATAAACCAAATAGTAGAAAAATGTATTGAATATAAGAAAATTGTTTATTTGCTCTTCATAGATTTTTCTAAAGCATTGGATACCATAGCTCATACGAGAATTTGGTAAAGTTTAAAAAACCAAGGTGTATAGGTTAAATATATAAAATTTATAAAAAATGTGTACGAAAATAGCTATGGATGCATTTCACTAGAAACGAAAGGTTTACCTTTTGGAATTGAACGAGGAGTAAAACAAGGAGATCCATTATCACCTATGCTTTTTTTGCAGTTTTGGAAGAAATTTTTCGACACATGAATTGGGAAAGCATTGGTTTAAATATATATGTCGAAAATTTAAATAACTTAAGATTTGCTGATGATGTATGTTTAATTGGAAAAACTCAAAGAGAAATATGTACAAGAAATGGTAAAGCAACTCAGTGTACACTGTTTAAAATTTGGCCTTAACATAAACACAGAAAAAACAAAAATCATAACTAACTCAGAACACATTGATACATATATGTTGGGCATTTTATATATTTATTTTTATAATAAAACACCAACTTTAATTTAATTATAATTGTAATATTTATTTATTTATTAATTAGTTAATATTGATATTATTTTGTTGATTGAATATTTGTTTTATTTTAAATGTAAATTAATTATTTTAACAGTTCTTTAATTAAATTTACTTTACCACTATTAAATTTTATGTCTGATAAGGTCGATGGTTCGAATTAGAAGAGAGAGTTGATTATTAAAAATATTGATTTATCATTATGATTGCGTGGGAGTAATTGTAGCTGTCGTTGCAGTGGTCATTATTTTAATATAATTTAATGAAACTACAGAACTGCAACGGTCACTCATCACTCTCCTTCAAGTGCTAACGATTTTTTTTTCAGTGAAGGCCGGTTTACGGAAAATCTACGGAAATTAACTTGTGTTTATTGCTGATATCGATGATGAAATTGTGTCTTATACGTCGTATGACTTTATGTGGACCTGTGTAAGGATTTGTTAGGCTTGATTTTATTGTGTCATTTCTAGTAAAGACAAAATCACAATTTTTTAGATCTGCTGGGAAAAATACTGTCCTATGGTTTTGTCTAGTTGGTGTAGGTTGAAGATCGTTCATTGTTTGTCTCAATCTAGTTATCAGTGCGTCTTGGTCTGTCTCTGCTGTGTCCTTTTTGTCGATGAAATGTTCGCCTGGCAATTTTAGAAATTGAACGTAGACCAATTCAGCGGGTGATGCTTTTAGATCCTCTTTTACTGCTGCTCGCATTGCTAACAAAACGATCGGTAGTTCGCTAGTCCAATTGCGGTGGTTGCAACGTGCTCGTAATGAACCAATTGCGGTTGTTGCAACGTGCCCATGTAGACGTTCGACCAAACCATTGGACTGTGGATGGTATGGAGAGGTACGTATTCTATGAGTGCCGAGCATGTTGTTTAGTTCGTTGAATAATTTGGAATCGAATTGTCTGCCTTGATCGGTAGTGATCGTAGCAGGAATTCCAAAACGTGATATATAGTTTTCGACGAACGTTTTGGCTATTGTAATGGCAGTCATTTTTTTCATAGGGTACGCTTCTGGCCATCGTGTAAAACGGTCAATGATAGTGAGAAGGTAAGAGAAATCTTTCGATAGTGGAAAAGGACCAACGATATCCATATGGATATGCTCGAAACGAGAGTTAGGAGGAGAGAATGTACCCAATGGACCTTTTGTATGTCGATATACCTTTGCTTTCTGGCATTCGACGCAATTTCTTGTCCATTGTGTAATATTTTTATTTAGGCCTGGCCAGAAATAACGTGCAGAAATCAATTTACGAGTAGTACGAATTCCTGGATGGGAAAGATTGTGCAACATATTAAATACGGATCGGTGTAATTGTTCTGGTACATACGATCTATTACAACCAGTAGAAGTGTCACAATATATTTTTGTATCTGGAAATTCGAAAAATTGTAGCTTAAATTTTGTTGATGGATCATTTGTCTGTGTTAATAGTTTCAGTAGTTCTGGGTCTTTATTCTGAGCTTTTGCTATATCATTTAGATTGAAATTGTCTTTAGAGGAAATCTCTGTGATGCGTGAAAGGCTGTCCGCGACTGCATTGTCAGTGCCTTTAACGTGAATTATGTCCGTTGTAAATTGGGCAATAAAGTCTAAATGACGTGTTAGTAATTGAGATTCTAATCCAAAAACAGTAGCTATCTTAAAATCGAAAACGATGAAATAAGAGCCTCTGAATGAACCAATTATCTGTATGGATTAGTGAGAACAAACATAAAGATAGATATAATATTAACAGTATAACCATTTCTTTAGGTTCGGCCTCTACGCACTTTCTCTACATGTTGAGAAAAATTTTAACTATCCGCAATGGATTAAGCTCAATACACATAGACATACAGATTAATTAATGATTATGATTAGGAACCACCTGCTTAGTACAACCAGTAGACATATTTTGATACAAAAAAACAAAACTAAATTGTTAATATAATAATAGCAAGGCACTAAAAAGATGTCCAAGCAAAAACTGTTTATACAAATTAATAACTAATTAACAATTGAAACATAAGATTGGAAACAATTCAAAGTAGTAATTTCCGCGTCAAATAAATATGCATTAATCATTGTAATATTACTGGATCAGTAGACTACCACTTGCTTCGGGCTTCACAGTTCTGAAAAGAACGTTACTACTTCCTTTAGCCGTCATCTATTGATTCAGTATAAATGCTTAAATTAAGATCAATAATAAGTGTCACAACTCAACAAATTACCACCTGCTTCAGCCTTTACAGTTCTGAAAAGAACGTTACTGCTTTCTTCCACGTCATCTGTTGAGTTGGCTATCTTAATGCAAAATTAAATTAATTACTCATAGCATGGTGCAATTGTCAAATTAAATAAGAAAAACACAAACATACAAACTAAATATTGTAAAATAGTTGTTAATCTTAAAGCCCATCCACACGTTCCATTTTTACTCGCCTAATTTGGGAGACTAATTAATGAACGTCAAAAATTTCTATCCACACGTAATAAAATTTACTCGCCACTTTTTCTTTCAAGAATTTTGACAACTCGTCGGGTGAGTGCTATTTTGGCCCATACGCCATTTTCGTGTTTTTTAGTTAGACGCATATTCTATGGGTTTGGAATGCATTCTTTCTATACCTGTACTCCGTTTTCCCATACAATCAGCCGTTTTTGAGTTATAGAGTAGCAACCGTGCTCCATATCCACTTTTTTTACTACAATGTTAGTGCTAAAGGGAGTCATACCCAATTTTTGGCGTATGGAGCAAATTAAGTATGCATTTTTGTAGTATCAAATGCTTATTTCTTAAAAGCGGCATATCCATATGCAGCGCACATAAGCTAAATTGGAAATATCTAAAGTTGAGTGCTAGTCTGCTCCATGTATATGTGCTGAGTGTTATTTTGCATGGATATGCGTCATATGTAAATCGAAAATTTTGCGAGTGTAATTGACTATTTTTATTACGCAATTGAAAGATGGAAGAGAAAGGACGTATGGGTATAATGGATTTTTCATTACTTATAAAAATTCCGGAAAGACTGGGGATTGCAAGCCAGTAAATTGATCAAAAAAGTAATACTAATGTTCACATAACCTGAATTAATCATTATTCAAGTGAAGAAATTTGTTAGAACTTTGTTTTAGAATACAAAATTATTTGCAAATTTTTATGCAATATTTTTTGCTTTTGACGAGATTTTCTTATTAAATTTTACGATAATTCTACTGTATTTTTTTTTATATACAAATTTATTTACTTGAATTACCGATAATTCAAATTCCGTGAAAATTAGTAATGCTGGTTTGTATAATTTAATTTACTGGTTTGTGCAATCCCTAATATAATATTATAAATTCATTCTATAATATTTAAATTCTGGCGGTTGTGTTTATTTATTAAATTATTATTATTTCTAAATTAAGTGGTTAAATAATTTTGTCAACTGGCGAAACATTAAAAAGTATGGAATATCAAACAAAACTACTATATTTAATGTTTACAAAACCGCCTACTATTTGTAAAAAAAAATTATGATTTGTCAAATATCAAAATTCTCGAATGAAAATAAAAAATCGCCTGAAAATTTCTTTCAAGAATATTTTATCTTTCTATAATTTTTTTCTCTCTCTAACATGAATGAAAAAAAAGGAGAAAATATCGTAAGTCAAAATTATCTCCTAGAACCGCTCGTCCGATTTTAATGAAATTTGGCACACAGGCTCTAACAGACTTCGCGCAGGTGCCGGCACAAGATGAGATCGATCCTTTCAGTGGGACCATGTTAGATTTCCCCATTTATGTGGGAACCTACGTGTTTTTGTTCCACGGAAAAATGTAAAAAAAAATTCATGTCTCAGATTTGGATGAAATTTAAAACATAGGTTGGTATCATGATTGTCCACAAGCCTACCAAGATACAGGTCTGTAACTTCAGGGGGTCCATGGTAAAATTTCCGATTAAAATTTCGTATACTCTAGAGCATATAGTAATTTTTATCTAATTAGCATAAATTTTGGTACATATGATAGTTTCCGTATGTACTTGGTGTCTGTAAAATTTGAAGTCGATACTTCAGTGGGTCCATGTAAAAATCCGTAATTACTTTTCATAAGTTCAACTCTCTATATCTACAGTACCTTTCACCCAATTTCAATGATATTGAACACACAGTTTCATTTAGTTATCTATTTGATACTCTACAAATTTGTAGTTGGTAGGTATAGTACGTTCATGGGAAACTAATATATGAGCAACTTAGTTTCCGAAGAATATTTTCTTTATGTTCTACAGCTTGTAATTATTATCCGATTTCAATGAAATTTGGTACACAGGTTGAGTTCATGATTCTGCATAGGTTGACCAAATTACAGGTTAGTAGGATTAGGGGGTCCATGTTAAATTTCCGATTTAATTTTTAATTATTTTTTTTCATATGTTCTACAGCATATAGTAATTGTTAACCGATTTCAAAGATATTTTATATATAGGCTAATTTTGTGATCTAGTTGGCTCTCCTGAAATTTGGAGACCTTCAGGGGGTTCCTAGAAAACAGTTTTAGTTTCCGAATTTTATATAATTACGTGTTTTATAGCGTGTAATTATTATCTGATTTTAATGAAATTTGGTACAAAGGTAGACCTTCTGATTATGCATGTGTTGGCCATGATAGAAGTTAATACCTTCAGGGGGTTCATATTAAAATTTCAGATTAAAGTTTCATATGCTCTAGAGCATATGGTATATATTATCTGATTTGAATGAAATTTAACGCACATAGTAGCTTCCTTATGTACTTACTGTCTGCAAAGTTTAAAGTCGGTAATCCAGTGGGTCCATGTTAAAATGTCCAATTATATTTCACGAGTTCAATACTCTACATCATACAGTAATTGGCACCCAATTACAATTATATTTCAAACACAGGTTGAATTTGTGACCTACTTATTGCTCCAAAAATTTGTATCAGGTAGTTTTATTGTGTTCATGGGAAACTAATATTTGAGCAACTTAGTTTCCAAAGAATATTTCATATGTTCTACACCATATAGTAATTATTATCAGTTTGTAATAAAATTTGGTACATAGGTTGGATTCGTGATTACGCATGTGTAGACTAAGGTAGAAGTTAGTAGCCTGAGGGGGTCCATGCTAAAATTTCCGATTAATATTTCATATGTTCTAGAACATATGGTAAATATTATTCAGTTTCAATGAAATTTTGTACACAGGTTGGATTCGTGATTACGCATATTTATACTTATTATAGTTATTTTAATAATATTACTTTATTAAAGAAATAAAAATATAAAATTAAATCAATAAATAATAAATATGAGCAATTTTGAAGAAAGCACTGTTTGTTACAAAGATAAAGTTTATTTCCAAAAATTTTTTGCACATAAATCGCTATTAAACAACATACTACGAGTTATCTGCTCCCCCTAGTTAGCAGCTTTTTTTTTTTTACTTTTCCAAAAGTTTCGGGAATTTTAAGGGTCAATTAATTCAGACTCACCTGAATTGGCGAAATATTGAAAATAAATTCCACACTCCATATAAAGTAATAAACATTTTATTCATTTTCGCGCATTTCATATAAACTATTGAAATTAATTCGTCTAAAATATTGAAAATAAGAAATTTGACACCGCATTAACTTTCGATTAAAAATATTTCTTTGGCCGAGGGACAAAAGCACTTAGGTCATTATTTATAGTTTTCCAGAAAAGCGTTTTTATCGAATATGTTCTGCTACTTTTACATTTGACAATAGTATTATATTAAGATTTTTTATCCATATGTGGCTAGTTTTACAATTAATTCTAAACTTCCTGGGAAACTAAACGGTTAAATGCTTGGAAACCCTTTTTTTGGCCCGCAATTAATTTTAGTAATTTGGCTATTTTGCGAAATTCTACATTCTGATCGAGTTAGATGTTTTAGCTAAAATATTCGATTGTCATTGAACTTGGCTTAGGTGAAGTAATTTTTTTTTTGAAATTCTGAATTAAATGGTTTTGCCCCGTTGTCAGAGATTTATACTTAAGCGTAATATTAATTTTCTCTTTACTTCAGGCTAAGAATAATATATTACAACATGATCTAAATTGTTCTAATTTTTTTACTTTTCTAAAAGGTTTAGGAATTTTATGAGTCAATAAATTGAATTGGTGCATTATACACACATCAAAAAAGTCTAAGCAACACCATGTAATTCCGCTGTAACTTTTTTCAATTTTATGGGATTACCTCAATTTTTTTGTCAAATGTAGGTACATTGATTACACATCAATTTACCTGAAAAAGTGCAAAATCCGATTAATTAGGGAATAAAAACCAAGAGGTCACAAAATTTTAATTATTCTTGTTTTAGAATTCAGCGAGTTTAGTTAAAAAAGTCCTTTAAATTCGTGTGCAAAAAAAAAAATAATTGGTGTGAAATTCACAAAAATTGGACAAATGAACAATGGTCTACAGCTTTGTTCTCCGATGAATCTCGATTTGGATTTCATCCAGGTACAAGAAGAAGTAGAGTTTGTAGACGATCTGGCAACATAGAAAGGTTAAGAAATGTGCAGGAAGTCTACAGTTATAGCGGAGGCACTGTCATGGTATGGGCATGAATTTCAGTTGATGGAAAAACCAATTTCGTTTTTCCAAATGGGAATTTAACAGCAGCGTCTTATATTGATGAAATACTTGAACCTGTTGTGTTTCCATTTGCATCGGAAATTGGATCAGAATTTATTTTAATGCATGACAATGCCAGACCACATACGGCACGAATTGTAAAAAATTGGTTAGAGGATAAAGATATTCGGGTGTTACCCTGGCCAGCACAATCCCCGGACTTAAATCCCATTGAGAATGCATGGGATAGACTTCAAAGAAGCATTCTCAATAATTTGGCGACAGTTACAACAAGAGATCAGCTATGTAATCTGCTTCAAGAGCATTGGGCTCGAATACCAAGAGAATTCTTTAATAATTTAATAACTTCAATGCCTAGAAGGTGCCACGCTGTTCTAAATGCAAGAGGAGGCAATACCTCATATTAATTAATTTATCAAAAACAATAAAAAGTAAAATTAACTGTACATTCTATAATAAAATAATTTCCATTAAAATTTGAAAAACATTATAAATTTGGTTTTTATTCCCTAATTAAATTTTATTCCCTAGGTAAATTTTTCAGGTAAATCGATGTGTAATCAATGTACCTACAAATTAAGGTAATCCCATAAAATTGAAAAGAGTTACAGCGGAATTACATGGTGTTGCTTAGACTTTTTTGATGTGTGTATATTATTTTTTCCCACTTTTAAATTTCGCATAAGTCATTACTTAAATTTTCAGCCTATCAATTTTAGCGATTTAATTATAATTTAACGGGAATTAATTCGTTTTTGACAAATCAATTATTATCTGAACAATAATATGATGTATATTTTATTAAAATCCTGATTTTTTGTTAATTTTATTAATTCAGTAATAAGAAATTATTATTAATGTAAATTTGATAACCTATCACAAATAATTTTAAAGATAAATATTTTTCTCAATTAAATTTGTCAATTCATCAATTAATAATTCATTATTACTGAAGAAATCAAATATTTATGCTTATAAGCCGCACAACTAATTTATTTTAGTTATTGATTAGTTGAAAATTTTTGTGAATTTTACCGTCAAATTGATAAGTATTTGTGAAAATTAAAAATATTTATATTTGAGTTTAAGTTTAATTTTTTTTTACTTCCTAAATTCAATTCAATAATTATTAAGGATAAGACATTATTTCATTAATGACGATTTCGATGGTCTACATATATGAATCCAAAAATTAAAATATAAATCCGAATCCTCAAAGTATAATATTTTTATTTAGGTAACTTCAGCGGGATCGTTCTGAAATTTTATAGGAAAATGTTATAAGTTCAAAAAATCATTTAAAGTAAGTTTTACTCGTTTTCGATTAAATTCGATACTAAGATTAGTTACGCGATATATCTATCTGTTGATCTTAAATTAGTACTTTCAGCAGATTCATGAGCCTGTATAAAGTAAATTTGAAGAAACTAAACAATTTAAGTTTTACGAATCCTACTAATCAAAATTACATGCAAATAACAAATAACACTACAAACTTCTAACGATCAACAAAATATTACAACAGCAAACGAATAGCAATAACAATATCAAAATAGATCAATTATCACAATCACAGAAAATGAAAATAAAGCAAACGGAACATGCAAACGAATTAATGAGAAAATTTTTTTAAAAATATCCCAATTCGGCTGGCCACCGAGGGGTTAAATGGCCAAAACCCCCCTTTTTTCCAACATATTGGAAAAGAACAAAAATTAAAGAAATCATTGAAAAATAAAAATTTAAACATTAACAAAAACTCTCAAGAAAATAAAAACAATACATATATGTACACCTAATACTACAACACTTGCTTCAGAGGAACGTAGAATAGAACTTTTAATGCACATGGAAAAATAAATTGGTATATTGTTGGTTTACCTGAAACTCGTATACTTAGTGAAAAAATTATTGAAAACTGCGAAGGCCATATTATAACCTGGAAAGATGAAATAAAAGGTCTATATGTTGTAGGATTTATAATAAATAAAAAATGGAAGAATAATATAAAGTAAATTAAGGCATATAGCGATAGGATTATAGGTCTAAAAATTGAATTTAATAAAGTTAAAACAACATTTATCCAAGTATATGCTCCAACTGAAACAGCTTCAAACAAGAAAGTTGAAGATTTTTATGATATATTGGGAAAGACATATACAGATTTAAAATCAGACTTTATGTTTATAATTGGAGATCTAAATGCAAAAAATTGGTTTTAAAAAACCAGGAGAAGAAATGATACTTGGTCAATTTAGATATGGAATGAGAAATGATAGAGGTGAAAGATTCATACAATTTCTATGGGAAACAAATAATGGACATGGTTATCTCCAAATGGAAAAGTCAAGAACGAAATTGATTTTATAACATGCAATCACAAAAAAGTATTCCAAGATGTATCAGTTCTAAATAATTTCAACTTTGACAATGAAATACTAGATTTTTTACCTGCAGAAATAAGAGAATCAATTAATGAATTAAAAAACGAAAAAAGTGCAGATAAAGAAAATATTAAAGCAGAGATGCTGAAAATAGGGTCACCAGTTTTAATCAAAAGCATTACATATATTTTTAAATTTAAAGAATTTTAAAAGAAGAATATATCCAAACACAGTGGAAAGAATCCTTAATAATTCTATTACATAAAAAAGGCTGTAAATACGATATAAATAATTACCGACCTATCAGTATAATTTCAGTTATATATAAAATATTTTCAAAATGTTTACTTAGAAGATTGAAACACACACTAGACCAAAATCAACCGCCAGAACAAGCTGGATTTAGATCAGGGTTTTCAACGATGGATCATCTTCAATCAATAAAGCAAATAGTAGAAAAATGTATTGAATATAAGAAAATGGTTTATTTGCTCTTCATAGATTTTTCTAAAGCATTGGATACCATAGCTCATACGAGAATTTGGTAAAGTTTAAAAAACCAAGGTGTATAGGGTAAATATATAAAATTTATAAAAAATGTGTACGAAAATAGCTATGGATGCATTTCACTAGAAACGAAAGGTTTACCTTTTAGAATTGAACGAGGAGTAAAACAAGGAGATCCATTATCACATCACCTATGCTTTTTTCTGCAGTTTTGGAAGAAATTTTTCGACACATGAATTGGGAAAGCATTGGTTTAAATATATATGTCGAAAATTTAAATAACTTAAGATTTGCTGATGATGTATGTTTAATTGGAAAAACTCAAAGAGAAATATGTACAAGAAATGGTAAAGCAACTCAGTGTACACTGTTTAAAATTTGGCCTTAACATAAACACAGAAAAAACAAAAATCATAACTAACTCAGAACACATTGATACATATGTTGGGCATTTTATATATTTATTTTTATAATAAAACATCAACTTTAATTTAATTATAATTGTAATATTTATTTATTTATTAATTAGTTAATATTGATATTATTTTGTTGATTGAATATTTGTTTTATTTTAAATGTAAATTAATTATTTTAACAGTTCTTTAATTAAATTTACTTTACCACTATTAAATTTTATGTCTGATAAGGTCGATGGTTCGAATTAGAAGAGAGAGTTGATTATTTAAAATATTGATTTATCATTATGATTGCGTGGGAGTAATTGTAGCTGTCGTTGCAGTGGTCATTATTTTAATATAATTTAATGAAACTACAGAACTGCAACGGTCACTCATCACTCCCCTTCAAGTGCTAACGATTTTTTTTTTCAGTGAAGGCCGGTTTAAGCCGATCTACGGAAATTAACTTGTGTTTATTGCTGATATCGACCTGGCCAGAAATAACGTGCAGAAATCAATTTACGAGTAGTACGAATTCCTGGATGGGAAAGATTGTGCAACATATTAAATACGGATCGGTGTAATTGTTCTGGTACATACGATCTATTACAACCAGTAGAAGTGTCACAATATATTTTTGTATCTGGAAATTCGAAAAATTGTAGCTTAAATTTTGTTGATGGATCATTTGTCTGTGTTAATAGTTTCAGTAGTTCTGGGTCTTTATTCTGAGCTTTTGCTATATCATTTAGATTGAAATTATCTTTAGAGGAAATCTCTGTGATGTGTGAAAGGCTGTCCGCGACTGCATTGTCAGTGCCTTTAACGTGAATTATGTCCGTTGTAAATTGGGCAATAAAGTCTAAATGACGTGTTAGTAATTGAGATTCTAATCCAAAAACAGTAGCTATCTTAAAATCGAAAACGATGAAATAAGAGCCTCTGAATGAACCAATTATCTGTATGGATTAGTGAGAACAAACATAAAGATAGATATAATATTAACAGTATAACCATTTCTTTAGGTTCGGCCTCTACGCACTTTCTCTACATGTTGAGAAAAATTTTAACTATCCGCAATGGATTAAGCTCAATACACATAGACATACAGATTAATTAATGATTATGATTAGGAACCACCTGCTTAGTACAACCAGTAGACATATTTTGATACAAAAAAACAAAACTAAATTGTTAATATAATAATAGCAAGGCACTAAAAAGATGTCCAAGCAAAAACTGTTTATACAAATTAATAACTAATTAACAATTGAAACATAAGATTGGAAACAATTCAAAGTAGTAATTTCCGCGTCAAATAAATATGCATTAATCATTGTAATATTACTGGATCAGTAGACTACCACTTGCTTCGGGCTTCACAGTTCTGAAAAGAACGTTACTACTTCCTTTAGCCGTCATCTATTGATTCAGTATAAATGCTTAAATTAAGATCAATAATAAGTGTCACAACTCAACAAATTACCACCTGCTTCAGCCAAAAACAGATGAAATAAGAGCCTCTGAATGAACCAATTATCTGTATGGATTAGTGAGAACAAACATAAAGATAGATATAATATTAACAGTATAACCATTTCTTTAGGTTCGGCCTCAACGCACTTTCTCTACATGCTAAGAAAAATTTTTAACTATCCGCAATGGATTAAACTCAATACACATAGACATACAGATTAATTAATGATTATGATTAGGAACCACCTGCTTAGTACAACCAGTAGACATATTTTGATACAAAAAAACAAAACTAAATTGTTAATATAATAATAGCAAGGCACTAAAAAGATGTCCAAGCAAAAACTGTTTATACAAATTAATAACTAATTAACAATTGAAACATAAGATTGGAAAGAATTCAAAGTAGTAATTTCCGCGTCAAATAAATAAGCATTAATCATTGTAATATTACTGGATCAGTAGACTACCACCTGCTTCAGCCTTTACAGTTCTGAAAAGAACGTTACTGCTTTCTTCCACGTCATCTGTTGAGTTGGCTATCTTAATGCAAAATTAAATTAATTACTCATAGCATGGTGCAATTGTCAAATTAAATAAGAAAAACACAAACATACAAACTAAATATTGTAAAATAGTTGTTAATCTTAAGCAAAACAAATCAATAGGTTTGTTCCGTTTTTGATTTGATGGCAAAAGTCAGAGGTTTTTGATCGGTTAGAATTTGAAATGGTCTTCATTCAACAAAATATCTGAAGTGCTTGACGGATAAATAAATGGCTAATAACTCCCGATCAAATGCAGAGTACTTACGTTCTGCCGGAGAAAGTTTCTTTGAAAAAAACGAGATTGGTTCAAAATGGTCTCCATTGAACTGTTGTAGGACCGCTCCTATAGCTACGTCGGATGCATCGGTTGTTATGCTAATTTGTCCGTCGATCAGAGGATGAACTAAGATCGTAGCTTTTGCCAGGGCCTCCTTGACCTTAATGAAGTGTTGGTCTAGCTCTGAAGGCCAATAGAAATATTTTTGAGACTTTGGCTTTTTGAGCAATAAAGTTAAATGAGAGTGGATTGGTGCCAAAAGTTCAGCCAGTTTTGGTAAAAATCTATGGTAATAATTTATCATACCGATGAAACGTTGGATTGATTTAATGGAATCAGGGGTAGGAAAATCCATGATTACCTTTATTCTATCTTCTGCTGGAAAAATGCCGGAAGAACTGATGTTATGGCTTAAGAAATCAATAGATTTGACACCAAAAACACATTTTGATGAATTAATCCTCAGAATTAATTCTGAGAGGTGTTCAAAAAGTTTTTCCAAGTGTTGTATGTGCTCGTTTTCCGTCAATGTAAGCGAATACGAAATCAAGATCCATGCACACTTCATTAATAAAACGTTGAAACGTTTGCGCTGCGTTCCTTAAACCGAACGGCATCCTTAAAAACTCAAACAGCCCGATAGGAGTAGTTATAGCCGTTTATTACCTTCGAAAATATAGTACACCCCTGTAAATTCATGGAAAAGTTATGAATGTGTGGGATTGGATATCTGTCGGCAATCGTTATGTCATTTAAACGTCTGTAGTCACCACATGGCCTGCAGTCGGTGTTATTTTTCTTTTTGACCATAAGAATCTGACGGTCTGCAAATACCTAGGTCAACCATGTGTTGAAACTCGGTTTTGGCGATTTTGTGACGCGTTGTGTCAAGTCGTCGTGGTCTGGCGTATGGTGATTGTCCTTTTGTTTCAATATGATGAAGCACATTATGATTTACAGGTAGAAAGTAGTTGGTAGGTTGTGATAGTTTAGGATATTTAGTTAATACGTTAGCGAACTTATTGGAACAGGAGTATTGTTTGATAGAAAAAGACATGTTAATATTTTCTTTGGAATTTTTATCGTGTGTTATTGTGGATACGTGGAGTTGTGTTGTAGGATCGATTAATCGTTTTTTCTGCACGTCAACTAGTAGGCCAAATTTAAGAAGGAAATCAGCACCAATTATGGGGCGCGTCACTGCTGCGATTATAAATGGATGAGTGAAATTTTTTTTAAACCTAAACTTAATTGTAGCAATTTTGAACCAAAAGTATTTATAATGGAACCATTTAGTTAGTAGTTAGTAAGGGGGGGATTATATGCCCCCACACTAGACCACTAGTTGGCCCATAGGTATCCCCTAGAGTAACAACAATTTCCCCTCTACTGCTCCTCAAGCCACCCCACGTTCTTAACAAACTTTAGCAGATCCCAGACAGGGATCCCTACCAACTCCTCAAGTCTATCGAACCTATAGTTACCCAAAAAGCGATACCTACTTCTGCTCAATGCAGGGCAGTCACACAGCATGTGGCTGATATCTTCCGCTACACTCAAGTCATGACATCCTCTACATGAATCCACCGTGGTGAGCCCCAATCTCTTGGCCATCTTGCCCAAGAGACAGTGTCCTGTTATTATACCCACCGACATTCTCAGGTTGCCCCTATTCTGCGATAAAAGCATCTTTGTCCTTTTAAGGTTCCTCTCCGGCCAAAAACCTTTAGTAACCTGACAGGTGTTGGTATTGACCCAAATTTCTTCTACCTTTTTCTCCGTAATTCTGTCAATCTAAGAATTGACTGATCAGCGACATCTATATCCTTCTCAGAACCTTTCCTAGCCAGTTCATCGGCGTGCTCGTTCCCATATATGTCACGATGACCGGGTACCCAACATAATCTTACTGTGCTAATCCTGCAGAGTGTCTGAAGCACTTCTCTGCATCTCCTAATCAAGCTTGATTTGATTATCGTTGAATCAAGCGCCCTGATAACCTGACTGTCGACGTAGATTGTGATATCCTCGTGAGATATCACCTTCGTCGTTGCTAATGAGGCTGCATGTACTATAGCTAGCACCTCCGCCTGAAACACACTGCTGTGGTTTGGCAACTTCAGTGATTCCTTTATATTTAACTGTTCAGAGAAGACACCTGCACCAGTTCCGCTGGCTGTCTTCGATCCATCCGTAAATATAGCAATCCCCTTCTCCGGAATTACCGAATCTCCATCCCATTCATCCCTTGTTGGAATTTGAATGCTGTAGTCTTTCTCAAAGAACATCTGTGGTACTAGGTAGTCTGTTTGCACTCCTCTAGTATCCAATTGATATTCTTCCAATATAACACTATGTGTATACGGCTTGAATTTTAGGGCATTGGATTCACGAAGTCTCAATACCGCCTTCGCTGCGTTGTTATTAACCACCTCGCTCACTTGATGTAGGTCAAGAATGATCTCCATCCCTTTAGTTGGTGTGGTACGAAGAGCTCCCGTAACACTTATGCACGCCAATCTTTGTACCCTTTCCAACTTCCTCATCAATATTTTCTTCTCCACTACCGGTCACCATACTATCGCACCCTACATGAGTATGTGTCTCACGACGTTGATGTAGAGCCAGTATGCTATATCCGGCCTAATTCCCCATTTCATCCCTGAAAATCTCTTGCATGTAAATAATGCAATGGTTGCTTTTTTCACTCTTTCCTCAAATTCTTGTTCCAGTTCAGTTTGGAATCCAATATAATTAAAGTGTTCGAAATCTATCGAACAAGCATGGATGTTAATATTTACCATATTACATCTTTGTCTTAAGATATTTAACATAAACAAAGCATCACGTGTGCCTAAACCACTCCTAAAACCGAATTGTGTTTCACTAATTCCCTCTTCTAATTTTCTTAATATTCTGGCATGTATGATTTAAGAAAAATCTTTAAAGTGTGACTCATTAGAGTAATTGTTCTATAATCACCGCAATTTTTGGCATTATTTGATTTTGGCAGCAATGTAAATGTAGATTTTAACCACTCTCTTGGTATTTTTTATTTCATTTTGTTTTAACAGTTGAAGATTTGAATATTGTTCAGTTTCCTTTAAAAGTGATTTCATGCAGATTTTGATACTCGCCACTACTGGATTATGGTCGGAATCCATGTCTGCAGCTGGATAAGCTTTGACGCCTTTAACTGCATTCTTGTATTGCAAAGAATATAATCAATCTGATTTCTAATTACTTTATTTGAATTGCTCCTTGGTGATGTCCATGTATGCAGCTTTCTATTTGGTAACTCAAACCATGTATTTGTTATGACTAGCTGATTATCAATACAAAACTCCACTAATTTACTTCCTCTACAATTTCTCGAACCTAAACCATATTGACCAACAGCATTCTCAACTGTACCACTTCCTACTTTCGAATTGAAATCACCTATAATCATAGTGACGCTTCCTTTTTAGTTGCATCAAGCATTTCCTGCAGATTTTCATAAAATTCATCACAAGCTACTTCTTCACCGTCAGCTGTCGGAGCATAAACTTGAATTAGATTTACGTAATTTAGTTTCGTTTTTAATTGTACGAACATTATTCTATCTGATTTCATGATTATGCTACTTATTGATGATTTTAGACTTTTGCTTATTAGAAAACCTACTCCTTTTCTAAGCTGTTGAAGCTCATTGGCACCTGAATAAATAAAAATGTTGTTTTCCGTTGTTATTTCTCCACAACCTTTCCAGTGCACCTCGCTTACACCAATAATATCCAAACCAAGACCATTTTTTTCTAGTTCTAAATTTCTTAGTTTTCCAGAACTGAGCAAACTCCTAACATTCCCCGTAGCTAGTTTAAAAGTACTGTAACAACATTTAACATTTAATGACGTATTACTAGGGACCATATCCATGAGGCGGTTCCCCGTTGCCTTCCTCATGCTTTCAGTTTATTTTCGTTTAGTCAATTCGTTTCCTTATCCGTTCCACTCCGTTACCAATGATCCTTATTAAAATAAATTTAAAACTATAAAATTTATTATTTGACAATTACTTCAATAGAAGACAGCACATCATCCGCACATGTACTACTTGAAGAATTTTTCCTACCCCTTGTTAAGCTTGTTCTTCTATCTCTTATTTTTGGGTCTTTCTGGGGTCCAAGAGTTCCTTCTGTGGGAGGTCTACTACGTTTTGTTTTCTCTGTACTCTCAACGTTATTTTTTACTCCTATTTTATTTAAATCAATTACTTCACTATAAACTACTAATTAATTCTTGATGATATCCACTTTTTTGCCCTGATCTTCCAACACTTTGGCCGACTCCACCAATTTTATTCTATGGTCTCTCTGTTTCTTGGTATAATCAGCTTTGATTGAAAAACCTGTACCTTCCAAAAATTCCTTGCTCTTAAAAAATTCTTTTTTTTTAATAATTAATTAGAATTACTACAATAGGCCTAATAGATTTTTCTTTAGGCACACCAATTCTATAAATGTTGTTCACCTCTGTGTTGGTTAATTTTATTTTCAAAATATTGGCCATAAAGTGGATAACTAAGTTAATTAGTTTCTCGTTTTTCGCTTCCTTCACACCAAAAATCAGTAATTTTTTTGCTTTCTAGCTTTTTCTAAATTTCCAATAATTTTATCTTGCCTTTCTACTGTTGACTCAAGATTTTTCACTTTTGATTCCAACGATTTTTTTTTCAGCCGTTACAGTGCTTATTTTATTAAGCTCTACATAAATTTTTTGTTAAAACTTAGTGTTTTCTTATTGATTTTTATCAAGTCTAACAGACAAAGCAGAAAATTCTTGTTTGAACAAATCAAATAATTCTTTTGGGACTGATGGTAAATTTCCGTTTTGATTACTCATTTGAAATCCTAAAACAATACAGTCTAATTATGAATAGAAAAGAATACCAATTTAATGCGGTATGATGACTTGAATTTTTCTTATAAATTTCCACCAATTTAAATTTTATGTTGCTGATGAAACTTTCACTTCAAATTATTCTATATTATTTAAATATTACTTTCTGACACTCCAATGAATTTGATTTAATTAATATTCTTTTAAATTTGTAAATTTAATAGCCGCTATATAATTTTTCAATTTTCACTTTTGACAGGCAGATATACAGATAACTTATTATTTACATACGTTTCAATTATCTTGCTGAAAATTGACGAAATCGGTCATATCATCAATATCTCCACTTTTATATATAGGACCAATTTTATTAGTTATCAGCGATTCTGGTACCACTCCTTGTAAAGATGCGTTAATTATTGTAGTTATGTCTTTTGACAGCTCTTTCTTGCATTCCTTGACAATGGAAGTTTTTATTTCATCCGATCCAGAAGCATTGGTTTTAGACAATTTATTAATAATTTTCTCCGTACCTTCTACTGTAATATTATTAAATAAAAAATTTGTTTGTTGTGCGAGAACAAAGTTGATAAATTTTATAGTCTTTAATTTTTTTTGTTAAATTGACCCCACTTCACTGTATATTGTGTTAAATTTATTTAGTTTTTGTTTTTTTTGTGCTTGATCAATTTCATTATTAAAGAATTTATTATCTGTTACTATTGTAGCACTAGTACTATCTGAAATAATATTTAAAATATTCATCCAAGTTTTACGTGGACAATTAAAGCTTTTTTCAAAATTAGTAGTATCATAATTTTCTTGTTTTTTCTTTCTTTATTGTTGTAAGTTTTTTAACCAATTATTTGTATATTTTTCTTTAAAATGAGAAGAATTAATATTTTGAATGTGTTTATTGTGCCAATAATTTTTTCTCTTAATGAGTTCAATGCTTTCTTTATCAATCCATTAATTTTATTATTTTTTTATTTCAGTTGTAGACTCTTTTAAAATCTCTTTAAATTGATAAATCATATGATCATATTTCCAATTTATATTTTTTGTGATATCGTTGCAAATTAGTATATTATTTATTAGTTTATTTTTTACTTTCGCTACGTTTACTTCCTTATAATTTAGTTTGACAATATTATTATTTGTAGATGTTTCATATTTACCAAGTTCAATTATAAGTAAATTGTGATCAGTTATACTATAAATAAAATGTGTAATATTTACATCCTGAGAAGTATCATTAATAATAACATGGTTTAAACAGGTTCCTGATGATGGCCTGGTTATAGATTCATCACAAATAACAAATCCATTTGATTCAATAATTATTTTATAAGATTCAACATTATTATTATTTGTATTTCTTATATTAAAATTGAAATCTCCTATAATGAGTGCCTTTTTATTTCGTATTTCATTTAAGTGTACATCCATCAGTGTTAAAAAATTATTAATTTCGTTCAATCCATTATTTTGTTTTTAAGTGTTTCTGTAGGTCTATAAAAAGCGTTAAGGCACTAAACATACTGAATTATTTTTTTTTTATCAGAGTAAAAAAAAATGTTTTTTGTTTCTTTGTTTTTGAAGCCAATCTGCAATAATCACTTTTAAGAATGAATACAAAATGTTCGTTACACATAATATATTTTACTTAACAGAAATTAATAAATCTTTGCTTTTAATTAATAAAATTGTAAAAATATGTTTTCTTGATGAAAAAATCAAATTCTTGAACAGCTGATATAAATCTGTTCCATTTCATTTCCAAACATTCCAAAGATGAAATTTATGAATTGGTATTATTTAAAATTTTCTGACAAACAAACCTCAAAAAGTTTTCTTTTTATTCATTAAACACTTTTTTCACCAAAAAAATTGCACCTAAGTATAACAGCAGAACCAGAAAAAATAAAAAAAAAAACAACTGGTTTCACTGATTGAATTTAAAATGATTCAGTATGTTTTAGTGCCTAATACTAAGTATATTTTTATTACAAAACAAATCAATTGCAATTATACTGGTGTAGTTATCGCAAAAAATATTCTCGGTTTTATATTTAAGTGATTTGTGAATAAAAACTCCAGCACCACCTCCTTTCCTTTTAGTTCGACAAGAAAATACTTTTTCATAATTTTTAATATTTATCAAGTTCAGTTCATATTCTAAAATCCAAGTTTTGCTAAAAAATATTATATTGTGGCGATGCTTTTCTAAACTTATCTAAAAAAAATTAAATTAATTAAAAATATTTCCTAAATAAATAAATAACATTAATGTAAATAAATAGATTAATTAAATAAAATAAATAGATTAATTAAATAAAATAAATTAGTAAATTTAAATTAAATAAATAAGTAATGTAAATTTAAATAAACAGGGAAATTAATAAATAGGGAAATTAAACCTAAAGTTGTCCAACCCTGCACATAAATAAAAATTGGCGTGCTCAATCAAAATTATACTTCTCATGATTATTGAGTACATATCGAGATTTATCGAAAGTCGGTCACGCGTTTAAAAATGATTAAATTTATTTGAAATAAAAAGTAAAAATTGCAGTTAAAATACAAAAAAAAATATCTAATTAAAAAGATGTATAAAATTAACATAAATTAACACTTATAATTAATAAATATAATTTTATACAATTCATTTGTATAAAATTATATTTATTAATTATAAGTGTTAATTTATGTTTATTAAAATAAGGTAAAATAATTAGCTCGACCAAGAATAAATCGTATACACTCTAAAATTGGTGACCCCGACTACGCATATAAAAAATGTATAAAAAACTTTAAATTAAAAACACTAACAATAAAAAAGTAAAAAATCATAGTAAAAAGTGTGGTGTATAATAAAAAAAAATTAAAATCGTACGGCATACATTTTTCAACAATCACATGTTTTGTAAATTTCTAAAACATTCCAAAAATTTCTATATAGAATTTTTATATATAAATAACGGAATTTAAACCAGATATATATAATGTGCATCACGCCATAAGAAGCCATATTATTATAAAAACTAAAAAGTGAAAAAATGCGGGAATTATATAAATTCATAAAATATAAAAAATTGTAAAATATTTCATAAAACATAAAAAAACCGCATAAAATTTAATAATAATAATAATAATTGTATTAATAATGGCATAGTATAATTATCAGGTAAAATTCTGGACAAAATTTATAAAAGTGTAAGATCGACATTTATTAATGTATTAAAAATAAAAAATATATCATTATAAAGTTACTTCAACTAAATAAAAGTATTATAAATCATTTGTACAAGTGAAAGTGAAAAATCAATTTAATTATAAATAAAACATATAAAATAAAAAATATATTCGTAATATAATACATTAATAATAAAATTCGGAAAAAAATCGAAACTCAGAAAATCAGAAGTTCAAAAGTGAAATTTGCATCTGGCAAGACTAATATATTTTGGTCTATTGACAAAACGCCATACTATCAAGATGTCATGTGAATTTCACCACAAGTTTGTTTACATCGTTAATCGTTTACATTTCCAAGGTCTAGCAATAAAAATTCAAAATTAATGCGTTGTTTTTTTTAAAAAAATAAAATATAAAAAATATTATTTAATAATTAATATAAAAACTGAAAATAAAATTCGATTATTAAAATTTTGCATTAACGTAAACAATTCGTATAAATAAAGTGTGAAATAAGTAAACAAGCGGAAAAAATAATTGAGCACATTAGACAATATAACCTATAATTTTTCTGTTATCGAAATTAATATATAATACAACAAATAAAATATTATTTCAAATATTATACGTTGTATATTATACGTTGTTAATCATAACCTACGTATTATATTATCTATTCAACTTCGATATAAAGTTAAAATATTGCCATATATTATATATCATAAAATAAAATATTAAATATCATCAAAGGAAATATTAAATATCATCAAATGAAATATTAAATATCATCAATCTAATGCAGCAACATTTGAAAAAGCAGAAAATTCAACAACATTACATCAACAATATTTCGGAACATCACAAACATCCAGCAATTTCAACATATGTACAACAATAGAATTTCAACTAAATTTCAAATAATACATCAGGTTTTCAAATTCAAATAAAATATTTTTATTAAAATTATTATTCATTATACAAATTGAAATTATTAAACTTAAATAAAACACGAAAAAATTATTACTATTATTGATCAGTTATACATAAAATGAATATTTAAAATATCGTACCAAAGTTACGATTATATGGTTTATTATAATTATCTACATAGTATCTAAACAATAATAATTGTGTAAATTACTATAATTATTTGAATAATAATAATTATATGAAGTACATTAAGTATTTTATAATTCGTTTTGTATAATTTAATTTCATTTAATATCGGTATTTCTATTTAATATATTAATACAAAATCCAAATGTTGACAGTAAATATTTTTACTATAAACCAATAAAATATACAAAACGTTATTTACATTTAATGTAGTTATTTGAATAATTAATAATTAAATAAATAAAATTGTAAATTCAATAAAAGGAAAGTAATAAATGATTTTTTTAAAAATCACAACAATTAATTATCATATTTCTATAAGAATTAAAATTATTTTGAAACAATTATAAAATAAATAAATACTGTGATTTTTTTATAACTATTATTAAATTTTATATTTGTATAACAAGATTTTAACAAAAACAAATGAATTTAACGAATTTTTGAATATATTATATACTATTAATTATTAAAAAATCATAATCCAAAAGCGCAAGTGACTGACAAAGCAATTTGGAAAATCAAAACATTTGTATTACATAATTGATTTCCAAATATTTTTCGAAATTTAATGATAATAAATAATCAAATACTATCAATTAATATATTTATTATAAAATAAAAATCAACTGATAATTTTTGTATTTTTAATTGAAAATAAAATATTAAAATAAATCATTAAGTGTCATTTTAAAATATTGATAGCAATTCAAACAAACCGCATTTCACTTTTGTTGCTGAGCAAGGGGTTTGTAAATATGTTCACGGATGACTGACATGCCTAGCTGTATTGCTCTAGCTAGCTCGCCGGTTTGGGGGGGATCTTGTCATCCATTCGTACTCGACAAAATAGTAATTTTGCGTGTCATAATGTGGCTGAAGAAAAAATCAGATTTCTTTCTTCACCATTTTCAAAAAAATCACCACTCAATAAATTTATACAGTGGATGAGCATTTATATCATATAAAATAATTCGTCGTTTTTTTGTACTATATTGGTGGTTTATAGTACCGCGCGATTTACCCTTCCTTTATCCGCAACCTAATGCGGACCCATGAAAATTTTACGCATTCTTTAGTTATTTATAAGTTGTAAGTAATTAAATGAAAATAATTTTCCCCAATAAAACGAATAAAATTTTCTTATTTAATAATTATTGCGCCATACTACCCCATTCGCCGGTACTCTCCAGTACATTGCAAAAAATACAATTAGCCGGTCATCTGTTTGCCAATTCTATTATTTAAATCTAACTCCAAATCAATGACCGTGACGGCCATGTTAATTAGTGACGTCAATACCTTGAAATTTGCTAATTGTTTAAAATCTATTAAATAGTAATTATTTTTTTCGTATATAATGTAATATCATAATGCCATTGCAACGTTCGCCAAGTAAAAACATGGGTACTACACACAATGAAAGTTTAATAGATATTGAAAATGAAATTCTCGCGAACGATTTAACAAAGACAAATGATAACGATGAATTATCACAAATGCGTAACGAAATTCAAACCTTGTTGACTAAATACAACAATTTGCAATCGGTAGTGGATAAAAACGCGAACAATAATAATAATATCCAACCGCAAATATAGCAACAAGCTGAAGTTTTTAAAGTAGCTTCAAAAATACCACCTTTTTACACCGATGAACCCGATCTTTGGTTTCACCAAATCGAGGCTCAATTTAGAAATAACAAAATAGTTCAGGATCAAACCAAATTTGATCTTATCGTTTCTTCACTTGACCCAAAATACTTAGATGTTGTCGCTCATATTATTCGCGATCCACCAGCACAAAAGAAATACGATATTTTTAAATCTACTTTGATTAAAGAATATCAGCATTCGGATGAAAAGCGGTTAGCATAGTTACATCAAGGCATAGACTTAGGGGACAGAAAACCATCAGCGTTACTAAAACAAATGCGAGAAATATCGAAAGGAATTGTTACCGACAAAATATTAGAAACCTTATGGTCATCAAAATTACCGGAAACAATTCGGGCAATTACCTTTGCCGCATCGATTAATATCAGTCTCGACGAAAAAGCTCAAACAGCTGATAACATTCTTTATCGCCTTCCTCTACCTCTGTGACTTCATTCTGTAAAGTTTTAGTTTTACTTCTGGTTATTACGTTAATTTCTGCGTTTTCTTCTTCGTCTTCACCTATATTATTTGGCGTTTCTATAATATACATATATTCGACTTAACGCATCTACATTAGGGTTACTTTATCATGATTTATATTTTATTTCTAAATCATATTTCGTATTCTCTAACGATTCAACAGTGCTTCTGAATTATACTTATTAAATTCGCTAGTGAATTTTTTATTGCCAGCATTTATTTTTGTATGGTCGTATAATTTTTCTCTGCTTTTTCTAAAACTGAACTAGCGTAGGCTATAGGTTTGTCTATTCCTAGTTCCTCTTGCGTAGAACAGACCCTAATGCATAATTACAGGCGTCAGTCGTCAAATTAAATGATTTAAGAAATCTGGATAAGCAAGAAGTGGTGGGTTTATCAACAATTCCTTCACTTGATCAAATGGCTTCTGGTGTTCTTGGGCCCAAGTATTTTTTTTTTATAAAATTGTCTAACTCTGGTATAAATGGACGATAATAATTTACAAGTCCTAGAAACGATTGTAACTCTTTTGTGTGACGTGGTGTGTAACACATCACGCTCTTTAACGCACTTGGTCTTTTTTGGATCTGGTAACACTCCCTATGAGGTGATCTTGTGACCTACATATACCACTTCTTTTCCCAGAAATTTGCATTTCTGCGGTTGTAAATTAAAATTGTTCCCAGAGAAAGCTTAATTACTTAACCTCTGAAACGTAGCCGGTGCTCCCATGAGTCCCAAAAGCATTCTTTTAAACTCGAAATAGCCGTAAGCTGTGGTGAATGTAGTTTTCTCCTCATCACAAGGTTCTAAGTATACTCGCGATATCCGCTAGCTAAATTCAATGTTGTAAAATACCTTGATCGTTCTAGGTTGTATTTCATCAGGACCAACACTTTTCCTATCTTTTGTCTTTTTGAATGCCTTTTTAATTTCATCTTTCGTTATCGGCAAACTATTTACCAACTCCGGTTGTATTAGAACATCATCCGGCCTATCCATGTCTTTAAAAAGTTCTTTAATATACTTTTCCCATATTTTTTTCTTTCTGTTGTTATCTGCAATAATGTTGTTATTTTCATCAACTAAAAACGACTTACTTGTTTTGCGATTGGTTCCTGTAATTTCTTTAAATTTTTTGTGCATATTGAAATCATCATGTAGTTGTTGTAATTTTTCGAGTTCTTGGCATTCTCCTTCTAACCATTTTTCTGATTTTTTGATGAATTTGTTTGTATCTGATGTCGTCCCTCGTTTTATACTGTTTCCTTTCATCCATCAACTACAAAATTTCATCGATCATCTATGACTCTCTTAGGCATCATAAAACCCACTTTTTCTTTAGCGAAATGTTCAAGAGTTATTTTAGTTGCAGACCACATTATATTAACATCTTCATAAACATATTGTAGATTTTGCAGTCTATGATTTAATGTAGTTTCCATTCTTGATTTTATATTAGCAGATTTCAACAACTCTTAGTTTATTTTCCTGGCTCTATTTTTTTTTACATTAATTTGTTTATTTTTACTCTAAATGTAGCAGCTAATAATTTATGATCACTGTACACATCAACGCCAGGACGTGTTGTTGATTTTATTATAAATGAACTGAATGGGGCGCTGAAATAACTTATATCGAAATAATTTATATGATAAAACGAAATTACTTATATGGCCAAAATACACTACATAAATTCAAAACGAAATAACTTATATAGTCATATGAGTTGTTAAGATTCGAACCCGAATAACTTATAGGTTATTTCGTGGTACCTTCTCAGAAATAATTCACATATAGAAACCGTTCGTGGTACCTTCTCCGAAATAATTCACATATAGAAACCGAAATAATTCATATATAAATTATTTCATTTTCAAAACCGAAAACCGAAATAACTTATATCATATAAGTATAAGTTATTTCATTTGCTCATATAAGTTATTTCGATATGTTATTGCGTGGTACCGAACTGAATCTATTATTTACCATAATGTAGTCTATCTGATTACGAACTATTCTGTTATTATTATTATGTTGGGGGGCTGTCCATGTGTACAATCTTCTTGGTGGTAAATTAAACCAATTGTTTAAAGTTTTCTTCTTAGCATAATTGAATAAATCGGTTGCCGCTCTTATTTTTGATATCAAATCCGTAAGGGCTTAACTCTTTGATTACCAACGTTAGAATTGAAGTCACACATTATTATTATAATTTCATGTGGTTTCATTGCTTTTAACAACTCCGATATCTCACCATAAAACTCCTTAATTATTTCATCTGCTATTAGCGCGTATGTTTGTACTAAATTAACATTTATCATCGTTCTATCAGATCTTGGGATGTATTCTGATACATGTTGTGCTAGACTTTTCGATATTACAATTGCGATTAATTTTCTGTGCCTATTTTCACTATTACCTGAGTAATACTTTTACATATCTTGTCGTTTTACAACGCCATTATAAGGCCACAGGCCACCATGTTTCACTAATACCTAATATTGACATTGACATAGACATCGAGATATATCAATGCTAGATATCTATGTGCAAAAAAATGTTGATTCTATAACCACATTGTCAATTTAAAAAAATATTTCTCTAATCCCTTTTATCCTCTTTGTGCGACATCTGTTAGAATGTTTGTTGAACTATATGTTTGAGGTTTCTGATGATAAAAAATTGTGACAAAAACCCAAAAATTTGTTTATATCATTCATTAGGAGTTTAATTATATTTGTTTAATTGTGTTTTTGTAATTATGGAAGGTATAGGGTATTTAAATCAAATAGAAAATGCAAGGAATAATAGAAATGAGAAGCTTAAGGTTGAAAGAATTTTATTAAGAAAAAAAAATAGCATTTCAATTACCGGAAAGACACTTCATCGAATTGTTTAGATTAAACCATTCTTTGGCTAACGAGTTCTTAGAAAATATTATTCCACACATGAAAAAACCTTATTAAAATTGCTATTCTATAGAATAAAAAAAGCTGCTAACTAGGGGGAGCAGATAACTCGTAGTATGTTTAACAGCGATTTATGTCCAAAAGTTTTTTGTAATTAACATTACCTTTGTAACAAACAGTGCTTTGTTCAAAATTGCTCATCTTTATTATTTATTGATTTAAAAATTAATAATTTTATATTTTTATTTCTTTAATAATAAATAATATTAAAATAACTATAATAAGTATAAATGTGCGTAATCACGAATCCAACCTGTGTACAAAATTTCATTGAAATTGGATAATATTTACCATATGATCTAGAACATATGAAATATTAATCGGAAATTTTAGCATGGACCCCCTCAGGCTACTAACTTCTACCTTAGTCTACACATGCGTAATCACGAATCCAACCTATGTACCAAATTTTATTACAAACTGATAATAATTACTATATGGTGTAGAACATATGAAATATTAATCGGAAATTTAAGCATGGACCCCCTCAGACTACTAACTTCTACCTTAGTCTACACATGCGTAATCACGAATCCAACCTGTGTACAAAATTTCATTGAAATTGAATAATATTTACCATATGTTCTAGAACATATGAAATATTAATCGGAAATTTAAGCATGGACCCCCTCAGGCTACTAACTTCTACCTTAGTCTACACATGCGTATTCACGAATCCAACCTATGAAAATTGAAAACTGATAATAATTATTATATGGTGTAGAACATATGAAATATTCTTTGGAAACTAAGTTGCTCATATATTAGTTTCCCATGAACACAATAAAGCTACCTGATACAAATTTTTGGAGCAATAAGTAGGTAACAAAATCAACCTGTGTTTGAAATATAATTGTAATTGGGTGCCAATTACTGTATGATGTAGATGTACAGTATTAAACTTATGAAATATAATTGGAAATTTTAACATGGGCCCACTGATTTACCGACTTTAATCTTTGCAGACAGTAAGTACAGAAGGAAGCTACTATATGTGTTTAATTTCATTCAAATCAGATAATAAATACGGTAACTCCAGGTCTGTAAATGGGACAAAACAAACTTATGCATACAGACAGTACAATACAACTACATTTATTTCAACTACTTATCTAATCGTTACCGGCCCATTTAACTAAAGTAATTCAACTAAAAACAATTCGTCTAAAAATCAATTCTACTAAAACAATTCAACTAACTACAATTTGACTAAAAACAATTCAACCAGATAGCAATTTAACTATTAAATTGCAATATATTTTTAGTATTTGTTTTACTTTTTTAATAATTTTACATTAAACAAACAATATTTCAGAGTACTTTAATAATGCACTAAACAAAATTATAAAAATTAGTAATCCAGATATATGGCAACTAATCGAAGGGTTTAAGAAATGGAGTTTCCAAAGGGTTTAAAAAATGGAGTTTCCAAAGGAACAGCTTTTAGGCCAAATAGAAACGTGAGTGACACATGGGAATATTTATCTCGTTTAGTGGCTAATTTTGATAAAATGGATCTATTCGAATATATAAAAGAAATTGCAATTGTAACTAAAATTGATTTTGTAAATTTAAATTTATAATTTATGTCTTTTCTTTTATTTTCATATTGATGTGTTACTTTTTTTTATGTTCTTTATATTAAATAAACCCATAATATTTTATTTGATTATACTTTTTACGATGATTATATAGGTTAAATAAATTTAACGTTTGTAGCAGAAGCTACTTGGGTAGGGGCAATTCAACTTTTGTAGCAGAAGCTACTTGGGTAGGGGCAATTCAACGTTTGCGGCAAACGTTGAATTGCCCTTACCCAAGTAGCTTCTGCTACAAACGTTAAATTTATTTAACATGGCATAAAACATGGCATTTCTATGTTCATGCTGAAAAAGCTAAATATTCAGTGCATAAACCTTGCGCTTACGAATTTCACCATACCTAGCGTATGCAAAGTTGCCAGGTTTATACCAATCCTAAAACCTGGCAAGCCATCTAGCGAGAGCTCTTCGTATAGGATAGGCCAATCTCGTTGCTTTCTACACTAGCCAAAACGCTGGAAGCCCTCCTGCTACCACAACTTCTGCAGAACTTCTCACTAGTGGCACACCAGCATGGCTTCAGGAAGCATCGTAGCACAACAATAGCGCTAACTGAACTCACAACCAAAATTGCGGACGGTCTCAACCACCGTAGCCCGAATTGGCGCACTGTTTTTGTAGCACTTGTCCTTTCAAAAGCCTTTGACACAGTTTTCCACCCTACTCTACTCCAAGATATCCTAAATTCCTCCGTCCCTGATGCCACTAAAACATTCCTATCAGATTACATCAACGGTAGGTCTGCGTATGTAGAGTTCCGTAACTCATGCTCTAAACATCGCAAACTGCTCCAAACATCGTCCCTCAAGATGGGGTCTCTCTCCTATCCTCTTCGTACTCCTCCCCTGGCATAAAGGTCATAACGTATGCTGATGAATGTACAGTCGCTGCGACTGGTTTAGATATACATATGTGAAGTTACAAACAGGATAAACACCTACCTGACATAATTAGCTCAATTTTTCTCTTCGAGGAAACACCAACTCGCTTCACATAAGTTTTTACATCTTGGTAGTATTAATTAGTATTGATATTAGTATTAATATAAATGGTGAAACCATCCCCACAATCAATAATCCGAATATTCTGGGAGTCAAGTTTGACAACATTCTCACATTTTCAAAACAAAGCTATCGGACGAACAATCATCAACTATGCTGCGCTACTCTGGTGGTCTTACCTAAGTAACATTCAGTGGAATAGACTCCAATCCAGACAACACACCGCGCTCCGCATAGCGTCTGCCTGTCAATCAATTTCCTGCCCAATCACCTCCATGCCGAAACATCAATCCTTCCTGTCAAGCAGCATAACGAACTGCTACCCAAACAATTCCTGTTTTCCTGCCACAATCCCGAACACCCATTCCACGATATTATTGTCAGTGATTTGCCAACACGTAGCATTCGCCAGGACATCAGGCATTTTAGAGACAAAGTTACGCCGGCTCTCCCAACCACCTGGAGCCCTAAGTCGTCACGCTCTTCCATTAAATTTCTTCATACGGAAGCTGTCTCTGCTGCGTTGTCATCAATATTCTTCAGAGTTATAAAGCGCGCATTATCCCTGGCACCTCAGATCTTGTCCAGAATGTAACCAAGGCACCCATGACACAAACCATCTTTTTCATTGCTCTGCGAAACCAACAGACCTAGTAGCACTTGATCTATGGTCACAGCCCACCAAAGTGACCTCAGTGATTCGATTACAATTTCCACCAATAATATTTAAGGTAGTATAATGGCCTTGCACATGATACGCGAACTGCGAATTGCGAATATTCGCAATTCTTGATATTTCTTTCACATGAAACGCGAACTGCGAATTGTGAATATTCCATACAAAAACAAATTAAAAACGAGCGAATTTTTTATTCGCAACAATGTGGATTGCGAGTGGTTCGCGAATAATGATGTGACAGTTCGCGACTAGATATTTCAATTCGCAGGAAAAAAAAATAGTTTTGTTTCATAAATTTCATAAAATAATTAATTTTTTTTGATAACATTATGTGTATTAATGAATTTTAAGCATTTATTTTAAGACATTTATTTAAAAAAAATTAATTAAACATGGAATAATTGATTTGTTCGCAATTCGCAGTTTGCGTATCATATGCAAAGTCCATAAGTAGCTTTATTAACGCTTTCAGTAGTAAACCTTAATAGTAATATTTAGTATTTAGTATTGCAATTTAACATCATCATCAAACAACATTAACAACAACAGCGACCCTCCACGACGTTCGGTTCTCCGCACCGGAGGGACCCTGGTGTAAATCTAACGACGAACACCAGGCCAAGAAACGTCAATCCAACATCGGGTCTTACAAACCTCAAGTTGCTGCAACAAAAACAGCGAGATCACTATCATCAACAACAACATCAACAAAAATAAAATTGTAAGTAAGCATGCATGCATGCAAAACCGTAATCTAGTATATATACTTAAATATAGTATAGTATACTAGTGGCCCAATTCTTGGGACTACCCATTTTCCTCGATCAGTCTACCACCACCTTCACTAGGAAATATATTTCTTTATCCCTACTTTTTATATTTATTAATTTTATTATTTATTTATATTTTTTGATTCTAGGCCCATTCAACTAAGGCAATTCAACTAAAAACAATTCGACTAATACTCAATTCTACTAAGACAATTCAACTAACTGCAGTAGAATTGAGTATTAGTCGAATTGTTTTTAGTTGAATTACTTTAGTTAAATGGGCCGGTAACGTATGCTCGTCTAAAAATCAATTCTACTAAAACAATTCAACTTGAGGTTTGTAAGACCCGATTTTGGATTGACGTTTCTTGGCCTGGTGTTCGTCGTTAGATTTACACCAGGGTCCCTCCGGTGCGGAGAACCGAACGTCGTGGAGGGTCGCTGTTGTTGTTGGTGTTGTTTGATGATGATGTTAAATTGCAATACTAACTAGTAAAGCAACTAATACTAAATATTACTATTAAGGTTTACTACTGAAAGCGTTAATAAAGCTAGTTATGGACTTTGCATATGATGCGCGAACTGCGAATTGCGAACAAATCAATTATTCCATGTTTAATTAATTTTTTTTAATAAATGTCTTAAATAAAATGCTTAAAATTCATTAATACACATAATGTTATCAAAAAAATTTAATTATTTTATGAAATTTATGAAAATAAACTATTTTTTTTCCTGCGAATTGAAATATCTAGTCGCGAACTGTCAATCATTATTCGCGATCCACTCGCAATCCACATTGTTGCGAATAAAAAATTCGCTCGTTTTTAACCTCAAATTTGTTTTTGTATGGAATATTCACAATTCGCAGTTCGCGTTTCATGTGAAAGAAATATCAAGAATTGCGAATATTCGCAATTCGCAGTTCGCGTATCATGTGCAAGTCCATTATACTACCTTAAATATTATTGGTGGAAATTGTAATCGAATCACTGAGGTCACTTTGGTGGGCTGTGACTATAGATCAAGTGCTACTAGGTCTGTTGGTTTCGCAGAGCAATGAAAAAGATGGTTTGTGTCATGGGTGCCTTGGTTACATTCTGGACAAGATCTGAGATGCCAGGGGGTGAAGCGAGTTGGAGTTTCCTCGAAGAGAAAAATTGAGCTAATTATACCAGGTAGGTGTTTATCCTGTTTGTAACTTTACATATGTATATCTAAACCAGTCGCAGCGACTGTACATTCATCAGCATACGTTATGACATTTATGCCAGGGGAGGAGTACGAAGAGGATAGGAGAGAGACCCCATCTTGAGGGACGATGTTTAGAGCATGAGTTACGGAACTCTACATACGCAGACCTACCGTTGATGTAATCTGATAGGAATGTTTAAGTGGCATCAGGGAGGGAGGAATTTAGGATATCTTGGAGTAGGGTAGGGTGGAAAACTGTGTCAAAGGCTTTTGAAAGGACAAGTGCTACAAAAACAGTGCGCCAATTCGGGCTACGGTGGTTGAGACGGTCTTTACGAGGTTGTAAAGAGTGATTTTACAACCTCGTATTGACGGAATAATAAAATCCATTTCCTAAATATTATATAAAATTATAATTATTTATATAATATTTTTAATTTAAAACCTACATTATTTGGCAATCTATCTTCCAAAATTGACGACATATCTACATTATTCGTTTTTTTCTTTTTCAGCAGGTACTGGCTTCAACGTATATAAGAATAAAGATTAGAATATAAAGCCAAGGAAACAATAAGAAAGAGAATTAGAATAAAATTAAAGATTATAATTAAATAAGAAATAAGAATAAGATAATAAAATTGAAATATATTTCCCAAAAATATTAAAAAAAATATTAATAAAACAATTTAAAATTCTTGTTTAAAAACTTAACAAATTTGGTGAAGTTTTATTTAGCAGTTTCCGATGTTGAGTTTTTTTAAAATCTTGCGCTCTAAAATTTTACGCACACAACCTAAATGTCACACAATAATCATCTGGTAACAAATTTAATTCACCAAACCAGCTATTTCTTATTTCTAAATCAATGGGATATCTAAAAAATTATAAAAAATAAGAATCATATAAGAAATAATAATAACGTCTCAAACCAAAATTATCCTGATTACAACACTGTTCATAAAATGAACAAAATTAAAAGCTCTTATTAAATATGGCGCCAATATTATAAATTTTATTTTTGATTTTCATTTCATGTTTATAATTTAAAACATCAAATGACACAATAAAATTTAAATGAAATTTAACAAAAAAATATATATAAATTTAATATATATATTAAAAACCACTCTTAAATAATTACATTTAGTATATATTTACCTGTCAAGGGTAACCCCTTCACTTTTTGGTAATTTATTAAATAAATTATATTTACACCCTTTCACAACACAATAATACATTATAATATTGTTCAATTTGTACCACTTTATAGTATTACTAATTTTTTTTAAAATACTGTTTTACTTTTAATTAATAATAGCACAAAAAACCCAAAAAACTAACATAAAATAATTTCAAAATAACAAATTTTCAAAAACGAATTGAAAGTTCTCATCAATAATATTTGACAACAAATTTGAAAATATTTGACAATAAAAGAGCTTAAAAAATTCGAACACAGCTTGTGGGTGCAAATATATCATATACCATATCCTGTATATTATTTTATCTGAGAAATTAATACACATTGCCATTCATTTCTTTAATTTTTAATTAAAAATAATATTGAGTTCATTACACTTATGATATAATAATATAAATAATATGAATATAATATTGATTTTATAATTACAAAAATATATCATAATTCTAGGTGACTGTATCTAACTCAAATATACGTAAAGTATCATTCGCAAAATTACCAGAAAAACATACTGCAGCATCTAGGCATTTCTCTATTAAAAATATAAGAAATGTAGACAAACCCCATTTTACAAAGAAGTCAACAAAAGTATCTCCTATCAACAAAAGTTTAATTATATCTGATTCAAACATCAATCAACCAGAAGTTATACGTAACAATTTAGAAACTTCCAGTCAATCTTCCTTAGTCCAAGAATTAGGATCGTCATCTGATTGGAAGCCTTCACCAATCGAAGAAATTAATCGCTCAAATAAAGTTTCAGGTATGGATTTATTTCATTTAGATGAAACTAAAATGTGCCAATCAAATTTGTCTATGTTATCACATCCAAAATTTCTAATAAATCTAACGTTAATTTCACTTTTTGTGAAACTGATCATAACTTAATATCTGTTAATGATTTTTGCTTAACTAAAAAATGTACACACCATGGTTGCAAAAAAATGATTAATGAAACAGATTTTTCTGAAGAAAAATACCAGAAACCTATTTGTAATTTTGAAAGCTCAAGCATGCATAAAAATTCGATTACAAAATATTTTGATTTTCCTTTTATCATTAATGATATAACACGATTTGTAATTCCGAATTCAGGTGGGATGTTGAAACCGAATTTTTGGAATAAAATAATAAATTCTAAAGATAGTTCTTCAAATTTTCGTTATACAGAAAAAAACAATGATCAAATCTCTTTACCATTAAAAAGCGCAGAAAAATATCTCAGTATAGTGAATCTATTACAGAAACAGAACTTATGTCTTTTATTAACCATAAGCAAACAAATGATAAGCAACCAAACGATGTATGTGGCAACAATAAAGATACTGGCATCAATATTTATCTTCAACTGATTGTGTCTCATATCCTTCAACACCTATGTTAAGTATTGCTAATTTCGAAAATATGGGTCTAGCGCATTGGCCACAGCAGGATATGTTTGCAACATCAGATAAAGTTAGAGACCGCTCTACAGTAAACTTACAAACATTTAATATTTTACCTACATGTAATATTCTGCCGGAACACAAATTATGTGCTAATAAAATTCATTCAAAATTGTCATTAAGTGATATATTGTACCATCCTAATATCAAAAACACTTTAGAAATGTTAAAGGTCCATTTATTAAGAATTGAGAAATTATCAGCTAGAGTTTAAAATTGATTCCAGCAAATATATGCCTGTAACAGTACATAATACACCAAATTTTATTAAATACTGTCACTCATAATTGTCCCTCTGTTGAATACAGAAATGACAATAATCATAATCAAATTAATTATATAAATTTACCTCATATGGATATCCAAAATGTAACCAATCTAATCTAAACAATTATAAAATAAATCCACAACACTTAAATAATTTTTTTCATAACAGTCAAATTAATTTCCAAGCTCAACCAGCTGTTTTATTCAATCAATATAATAATAATACATGCATCAAACTGCCACAGTCAACTCTTGATTTTCAGTATGTTTGCAGCAACCATTGGGATTCAAAATATAATAGCTAACAAAAAAAAAACTGTTTAAATGTAAATAATTCTTGTTGCACAAAGTATATTTTTTTGTATTATCTCACCTGTAAAATTGTTACTGATTTAACAACTAACAGTAACAAATTACTCTTACAAATTATAGAGGAGACGCGGATAAAAAATTGAATTTGTAGAAAAAACCAAGAAATATGCAGTCGCATAAAAAATAGTTCGAAACAACACCACGAAATAAAATAAAAGTATATTGTGTTAAAAAAAATCTAATCGATCATTCTTTTGAACACTTTTGAAGAGTAATTAATTTAAAATCTTAATTTATTAATAATCAAAAACTAATATTACTATAAATCACTTTGTTGAAAAGAGTATAATTAAACTTGCCCTAAACAGTTAATTTAAATTCTTAAGTCGGTGCACAAAACTATCAACTTATCGTCAATCAACAAATTTTTACTCAACAATATTCAACTAAATTACTCGCGTGATTGTAATAATTATAAATGTACCACTTCATATAAGTTGTTTTCCTTGCACAATATTATTAGTCAAAAGATTAATTTAGTTAATATGTCAACAAAAAAAAAAAAATGCAAGAGAACTACTGGTAAATAGTAAATTTGTAAGGTCCAAAATTTAGGAAAATATATCAAATATAAATCTACTAAATTTATGAAATATAAAGAGTAAAAAAATGCAAAGTAAAAAACTCCTATAAAGGCGGATTCATCGTTGCGGATAAAAACCAACGAACTCAAACGCTTTTTATATGAAAATTTGAAATTTTTGAATTTTTTATTTTCGAAATATTTCTCTCTCTGAAAAAGTTGATTTATATTGAACTTTAGTGCGGCACATTTTTGAAAAAGTCAATCGAGACATCAAAAACACAAAAATCAAATGACAGAAAAATCATTTGAATATATAATTTTTTAATTATACATAAAATTAATCGTAGTTTGCCAAATAACTATTATATATGCACCTAACTATTATATATGTACTTCATAATTATTTAGAAATATTTTTGTAATGATTAACACAATAATTCCAAAAAATATGCTACAAGGCGTAAGTTATATTTTGTGAAATATTTTCTACAAAATTTAAAGGAAGTAAACAAAATTGGGCTTATTGGCAAGTTAATGAATTACTTTATCTAACTCTATACGTCTACCCGCTCATTAAATAAAAAAGGGACATCATTTCCAATTTTGTTTTATGAAATGTACTTTGCCTCAAATAAATCAGTTTATAATTTTTCAAGTAGAATAATTATTCCCTTTATAACTGGTCAAAATTAATGGTAGCAAATCTGATCAGAATTAATAGTATGTAAAGAGATCTTATGAGAATTAATAGAATTTATCAGAATCAATGATATTTACAAGGGGTCTACTTCCCTTTTACTATACTTTACCTTTAGTGAATCTCTAATCTAGTACATTTGTAGTTAACCCTACTACAATTGACCATTACTGAAACTCTAGATACAAGAATGTAAGATTATATAATTTTAGTATTCTTATTTATTAGTTTTTAGTCGCATATTACTATTTATAAAGGAAAGTATTTTTTAAAAATGTTTTTTTTTTTTATTTTTTATTTCATACTTTTTAGTCGGTCAAATATTTTAAGTTTTATACAATCACCCCTATGATGGAAGTCGACTCGACTCTCGACTCGATCGACGACTAATTTGGTATAATGTAAGTCGCCTCGCTGTTAGGCGAGTCGAATGTTAAACAAAACGGCAACTCGTTGCTTATTATTTTGCTTCATTGGCAGCACAGGTGTTTTTGACATTAATTTTGAAGTTTTTATTTAAATTTTTTGAATTTTATTTTTATGGTGTAGAATTGTAGAATTTAAATTTAAAGTAAAATAATTTTTATAAAAAAAACTGTGTTACAATCTTACAATATATTATTGTTAAGAAATTTGTCTTAAACAACTATAAATTAAAAAAAAATTAAAATATTAGTTTTCAAATTTTGTTGTATTAAGTTTAAAAATTTATTTTCAATAAAGTTTAAAAATGAGCAACATAGAATTATTCATATTCAATCATATTTATCATTGAAAATAAAATAATTTTAAAATTTTAAAAATATATTTTTTTATATAAATATTGCATATTATATAAATATTTTTATGTACTCTATAATTACACTTACATATTTTAAAATTTAATATTTAACAAAAAAAAATCTATAAAAAACTATAAAATTTCACTCAATAATTATTTAAAATTCAATATAAATTTTTTAAAATAACTTAAAAATCACTTTTAAAAAAATTCAAACTTTTTTTGATATAAATTTATACTAGTCGCCCAAAAATTTCTGGTCGAGTAAAACGGCGACTGTAGTTGCCAAAAAGCGAGTCGAGAGCGACTTCCATCATACCGAATATTCGCTAAAACTCTCGCCGGCGAGTGTTTGGATGACTTCTATCATACCAAATTGTCAAAGTCGAGACGAGGCGAGAGTCGAGTCGACTTCTATCATAGGGGTAAATATATTTGACCGACTAAAAACTGTAGAATTTTTATATTGTTTATATATTTTTACAATAATATAACATATTATAGTAAAAAATATATATTTGAGCGGTTAATAATAAATATAGCTCTAACTCATGTTTCGCGAAAAGTCACTATGCCACTTGCAAAATTAACGGCTCATATATATATATTTTTATATATACATATGTATATTTTTTTAAATTTTTGGCCCCATGTGGCGCTCTTTACCTGAAACATTACCCAACGAGATGTACTCATCGAGACCTTCAATTTCATACCCCACATGATTTTTTTGGGCCCCATTTTCCAGGCCCCCACATGACTCTTGTTGCCCTAAATACTACAATTACTTGCCCCAAAAATATCTGTTCTTCCAGACCTTTAATTTGATGCCCCATATGATTTTTTTTATTTTTGGCCACATTTTTTGGGGCCCCACATGGTACTTGTTACCCGAAACACTACCCACCAAGATGTACTCATCAATACCTTTAATTTGATACCTCACATGATTTTTTTGAAAATAGCCCCCTACACGCCCCATCACAGGGCCATGAAATTATGTGGCGGCAAATGGGTCAGAGCACAAGCTTAAGTTCCAAATTTGAGTTAAATCGGTACAGCCGTTTAGGAGGTATGCTCAGCTGAAGAAAACATGCATTTTCAGGCCCCACGTGACCAATTATTCAGGCCCCACATGACCCACGTTGCTCCAAACAGTAGCATTACTTGCCCCAAAGATATCTACTCTTCCAGATTTTTAATTTGATACCCCACATGATTTTTTTTCATTTTTGACCCCATTTTTTGAAGGACCCACTTGGTCCCAGTTACCCGAAACACTACCCAACGTGATGTACTCATCAATACCTTTAATTTGATACCCCACATGACTTTTGAAAATAGGCCCAACCCCGCGCCCCTCGCTGGGCCTTGAAAATTATGTGGCACCGAATGGGTCATAACACGAGCTTAAGTTCCAAATTTCTGTTTAATCGGTCAAGCCGTTTAGAAGCTATGCCCAGGTGAGGAAAACATGAATTGTAAATTCAATAAAAGGAATAAAAAAAATATTCGTGACACTTGGTGTCTTTTAAGTCTGCAGTTTTGGTGGGTTTATGTTAAAATCACGAATTATATTTAATAAGTTGAATGCTTTACTACATTATACAGTAATTGTCGGTATATTTCTATGATATTCCACACAAGAAGATTTAGTTTTCTAGTTGGTGCTCCTGAAAATTTAGGAGCACCGATTTCAGGATCACAAGAAATTGGTGTTCCTAAAATTTAGTGAGTTTAGTGGGTTCATGAGAAACTAATATATGAACAGCTTAGTTTCCAAACAATATTTCATTTATGTTCTACATCATGTAATTATTATACAATTTCAATAAGATTTTACACATACATGAATCTAGTTAGTACTGCTGAAATTTTTGTTTGTACCTTAAGGAGTTATTCGATAGACAGTTTTAGTTTCCGAATTTTATATAATTATGTGTTCTGTAATTATTATCAGATTTCAATGAAATTTGTTACGTATATTAATATTAGTTCTGTAAGTTAGTAGCTAGTTTGTGCCTATAAATTTAAAGATTAGGGGGTCTATCAAAATTTCGAATTCTCTAAAATACATTATGTATTTTAAATCATGTGAAATGTACAAAGGTACTGTTAATTACAAAATACTGTTGGACACAAATTACTGTTGAACCTAATTACGAGTTCTCTGCTCCGCCTAGGAATTATCTGCTGCCCATAGTTACCAACATTTTTGCATGAAGTGCGAGTTCATGGAAAATCGAAAATGTCATATTGGGAGCACTGAATCTTAATTTATAAATTTAATTTTTAAGTAATATGACACATCAAAATTAGTTTATTATCTTCCGTGGGAACAAATCTAATGCAATTTGGTTAATTTTACGAGTAGTATGAAATACTATGAAATCTGGTGATGGGTTGGATGGTCAAAAAAAAAAGTTCGCTCAAAATTTTTTTCTTGCGTTTCCGAGGTCGGGGAGTCCGAAAATGCAAAAACAAAGCTGCTAACTAAGGGGAGCAGATAACTCGTAGTATGTTGTTTAACAGCGATTTATGTCCAAAAGTTTTTTGTAATTAACATTATTTTTGTAACAAACAGTGCTTTCTTCAAAATTGCTCATCTTTATTATTTATTGATTTAATTTTATATTTTTATTTCTTTAATAATAAATAATATTATTAAAATAACTATAATAAGTATAAATATGCGTAATCACGAATCCAACCTGTGTACAAAATTTCATTGAAATTGAATAATATTTACCATATGTTCTAGAACATATGAAATATTAATCGGAAATTTTAGCATGGACTCCCTCAGGCTACTAACTTCTACCTTAGTCTACACATGCGTAATCATGAATCCAACCTGTGTACAAAATTTCATTGAAATTGAATAATATTTACCATATGTTCTAGAACATATGAAATATTAATCGGAAATTTTAGCATGGACTCCCTCAGGCTACTAACTTCTACCGTACAAAATTTTATTGCAAACTATAATAATTACTATATGGTGTAGAACATATGAAATATTCTTTGGAAACTAAGTTGCTCATATATTAGTTTCCCATGAACACAATAAAACTACCTGATACAAATTTTTGTAGCAATAAGTAGGTCACAAATTCAACCTGTGTTTGAAATATAATTGTAATTGGGTGCCAATTACTGTATGATGTAGACTGTTAGAGTATTGAACTTGTGAAATATAATTGGACATTTTAACATGGACCCACTGGATTACCGACTTTAAACTTTGCAGACAGTAAGTACATAAGGAAGCTACTATGTGTGTCAAATTTGATTCAAATCAGATAATAAATACCATATGCTCTAGAGCATATGAAATTTTAATCGGAAATTTTAGTATGGACCCCCTGAAGGTATTAACTTCTATCATGGCCAACACATGCATAATCTGAAGGTCTACCTTTGTACCAAATTTCATTAAAATCAGATAATAATTACACGCTATAAAACACGTAATTATATAAAATTCGGAAACTAAAACTGTTTTCTAGGAACCCCCTGAAGGTCTCCAAATTTCAGGAGAGCCAACTAGATCACAAAATTAGCCTATATTTTAAATATCTTTGAAATCGGTTAACAATTACTATATGCTGTAGAACATATGCAAAAAAAAAATTAAAAATGAAATCGGAAATTTAACATGGACCCCCTAATCCTACTAACCTGTAATTTGGTCAACCTATGCAGAATCATGAACTCAACCTGTGTACCAAATTTCATTGAAATCGGATAATAATTACACGCTGTAGAACATAAAGCAAATATTCTTCGGAAACTAAGTTGCTCATATATTAGTTTCATATTAGTTTCCCATGAACGTACTATACTTACCAACTACAAATTTGTGGAGTATCAAATAGATAACTAAATGAAACTGTGTATTCAATATCATTGAAATTGGGTGAAAGGTACTGTAGATATAATAGAGAGTTGAACTTATGAAAATTAATTACGGATTTTTACATGGACCCACTGAAGTATCGACTTTAAATTTTACAGACACCAAGTACATACGGAAACTATCATATGTACCAAAATTTATGCTAATTAGATAAAAATTACTATATGCTCTAGAGTATACGAGATTTTAATCGGAAATTTAACCATGGACCCCCTGAAGTGACAGACCTGTATTTAGGTAGGCTTGTGGACAATCATGATACCAACCTATGTTTTAAATTTTATCCAAATCTGAGACATGAAATTTTTTTTTACATTTTTCCGTAGAACAAAAACACATAGGTTCCCACATAATTGGGGAAATCTAACATGGTCCCACTGAAAGGATCGATCTCATCTTGTACCGGCACCGGGGTGAAGTCTGTTAGAGCCTGTGTGCCAAATTTCATTAAAATCAGACGAGCGGTTCTAGGAGATGTTGCTGCGCACATAAAAAGCGTACGTATACGCGTACGCGTCCCCCGGACACTTTTTTTTGCATTTTCGGACTCCCCGACCTCGGAAACGCCTAGAAAAAAATTTTGACCGAACTTTTTTTTTTTGACCATCCAACCCATCACCAGACTTCATAGTATTTCATACTGCTCGTGAAATTAGACATATGGGAAACATCTAATCAATCAAATAGAAAATTCGAAACGGCCCTCACACGACTCAGAAGTGGACACACCAACATAACACATAGATATCTATGGGAAAAAACAGCTGTCAAAGCTGTCCCACAAATACTAATTCACTGCACCGAATACAACATAGAAAGATCAAAAACTAAATTAGACAACAACCTGCCAATAATCCTAGGAAACAACAAAAACAACATAAAAAAACTAAAAAAAATTATCTATAAAACCAAGCTAATATCAAAAATATAAATAAGAAACATACATAAATAAACCCAAAACATATAGAGGATACATAATCAAAATATGATTGGCTAACCTCTTTAAATAAATAAAAGAAAGAAATTAAGAAATTGAAAATTTCAACACAATTAACGTAATAAAATCAAAAATACAAAATCAATCGACTTATAATTATTTATAATTATTACGAATAGTATGAAATACTATGAAGTCTGGTGATGGGTTGGATGGTCAAAAAAAAAAGTTCGCTCAAAATTTTTTTCTAGGCGTTTCCGAGGTCGGGGAGTCCGAAAATGCAAAAAAAAAAGTGTCCGGGGGACGCGTACGCGTATACGTACGCTTTTTATGTGCGCAGCAACATCTCCTAGAACCGCTTGTCCGATTTTAATGAAATTTGGCACACAGGCTCTAACATACCTCGCGCAGGTGCCGGTACAAGATGAGATCGATCCTTTCAGTGGGACCATGTTAGATTTCCCCATTTATGTGGCAACCTACGTGTTTTTGTTCTACGGGAAAATGTAAAAAAAAATTTCATAACTCAGATTTGGATGAAATTTAAAACATAGGTTGGTATCATGATTGTCCACAAGCCTACCAAGATACAGGTCTGTAACTTCAGGGGGTCCCTGGTAAAATTTCCGATTAAAATTTCGTATACTCTAGAGCATATAGTAATTTTTATCTAATTAGCATAAATTTTGGTACATATGATAGTTTCCGTATGTACTTGGTGTCTGTAAAATTTGAAGTCAATACTTCAGTGGGTCCATGTAAAAATCCGTAATTACTTTTCATAAGTTCAACTATCTATATCTACCGTACCTTTCACCCAATTTCAATGATATTGAACACACAGTTTCATTTAGTTATCTATTTGATACTCCACAAATTTGTAGTTGGTAGGTACAGTACGTTCATGGGAAACTAATATATGAGCAACTTAGTTTCCGAAGAATATTTTCTTTATGCTCTACAGCTTGTAATTATTATCCGATTTCAATGAAATTTGGTACACAGGTTGAGTTCATGATTCTACATTGGTTGACCAAATTACAGGTTAGTAGGATTAGGGGGTCCATGTTAAATTTCCGATTTAATTTTTAATTTTATTTTTTTCATATGTTCTACAGCATATAGTAATTGTTAACCGATTTCAAAGATATTTTATATATAGGCTAATTTTGGGATCTAGTTGGCTCTCCTGAAATTTGGAGACCTTCAGGGGGTTCCTAGAAAACAGTTTTAGTTTCCGAATTTTATATAATTACGTGTTTTATAGCATGTAATTATTATCTGATTTTAATGAAATTTGGCACAAAGGTAGACCTTCTGATTATGCATGTGTTGGCCATGTTAGAAGTTAATACCTTCAGGGGGTCCATGCTAAAATTTCCGATTAATATTTCATATGTTCTAGATTCTAGAACATATGGTAAATATTATTCAATTTCAATGAAATTTTGTACACAGGTTGGATTCGTGATTACGCATGTGTAGACTAAGGTAGAAGTTAGTAGCCTGAGGGGGTCCATGCTTAAATTTCCGATTAATATTTCATATGTTCTAGAACATATGGTAAATATTATTCAATTTCAATTAAATTTTGTACACAGGTTGGATTCGTGATTACGCATGTGTAGACTAAGGTAGAAGTTAGTAGCCTGAGGGGGTCCATGCTAAAATTTCCGATTAATATTTCATATGTTCTAGAACATATGGTAAATATTATTCAAATTCAATTAAATTTTGTACACAGGTTGGATTCGTGATTACGCATGTGTAGACTAAGGTAGACGTTAGTAGCTCTAGGGGGTCCATGCTAAAATTTCCGATTAATATTTCATATGTTCTAGAACATATGGTAAATATTATTCAATTTCAATGAAATTTTGTACACAGGTTGGATTCGTGATTACGCATATTTATACTTATTATAGTTATCTTAATAATATTATTTATTATTAAAAAAATAAAAATATAAAATTAAATCAATAAATAATAAAGATGAGCAATTTTGAAGAAAGCACTGTTTGTTACAAAGATAATGTTAATTACAAAAAACTGTTGGACATAAATTGCTGTTAAACAACATACTATGAGTTATCTGCTCCCCCTAGTTAGCAGCTTTTTTTAATTATAATGTATTTAGTGTTTAACTTATAAAAGTTGTTAAAAATAAAAATTTATTTAAGATTAAGAACATTAATAAAAAGAACACCTAGGTAAATACCTTAGAAAAAATTCAAACGGTAACTCAAGATCGTTCCCAACTTAACGATGGGGGATTAATATACCCCACGATTTCTTATTTAAACCTAAATAAAAAAGCTGCTAACTAGGGAGAGCAGATAACTCGTAGTATGTTTAACAGCGATTTATGTCCAAAAGTTTTTTGTAATTAACATTATCTTTGTAAGAAACAGTGCTTTGTTCAAAATTGCTCATCTTTATTATTTATTGATTTAAAAATTAATAATTTATATTTTTATTTCATTAATAATAAATAATATCATTAAAATAACTATAATAAGTATACATTTGCGTAATCACGAATCCAACCTTTGTACAAAATTTCATAAAGGTAAAGTTGCGAAATCTTTTTTGATGTAGCTTTCATCGTCCATCACCAAACAGCAATTTTCCTGACAAATTTTTTCATATAATTTTCGGCACCTTTGAATAGCTCGATTTTCTTGTTCTACGGACCATTTAGGGACTTTAACCTTCTTGTAAGTTTTCATATTATTTCGTTGTTTAGTTTTTTGTACCAATCCGACACTAACATTACATTTTTTGGCAATATCTCGTACCGACCTCGATCTTTTGAGTTTAATGAGACTCCATTTTCTCTATTTTTTGTCTGATGCACCTGTTGGCCGACCACATTTTTTTTGTCTTCTATATTGTATGATCATTCAGAAAACGAGATATAGTTCTTTTGACAGTCCAATATGAATTATTGCATAATTTAGCGATTTTTGAAAAAGAAAGATCTTAATTTTGTTTATATTTTTCCACAATCATTTTGCGCACCTCAAATGTTTTTGTGGACATATTTACTTTTGAAATTTAAATCCCACAATACCTATATTTTTTTTGATGCGTACACGTAGTGAAAAAACTAAAATACCGTAATATTTTTTCTTTCTTTATCTTTCGTGTAATACATATGAACAACGGAAACTGATACAAGTATATATTTAAACCCAATAGATAAATTACCAATTACTAAAGATGAAGTTAATAAAGCTATCAAAATGATGAAAAATAGAAAAGCTGTAGGTCCTGATGAAATTCCGGCTGAAATTTTGAAATTGATTGATGACGATAATATAACAATATTAGTTGAACTGTTTAATAAAATATATGAGACAGGAAAATATCTGGATGAATGGTTGATATCAACATTTTTACCAATACCAAAGAAAACCTGTGCGAAAAAATGTAGTGATCATCGCCTCATAAGTTTAATGAGTCATGCGCTGAAAATGGTACATGCGAGAATTGTATCCAAATGTGAGCAAGCGGCAGGTGATACTCAATTCGGCTTCAGGTCTGGGCTGGGTACCCGTGAAGCACTTTTTTGTACTAAAGTACTAGTTCAGAAGTGTAAAGAAATTAATGTTCACTTTGAAAAAGATATTGACCGCGTTCAACATGGTAAACTTGTGGAAATTCTAAGGAACCTAAATATTGATGACCTTATCATACAATGTATCAAAAAACCTATATTGGCAACAGAGAGCGGAAATCAAATTGGGTAACACCGTGACGAATAGTATAGAAATATGTAGAGGTGTAAGACAAGGATGTATTTTATCTCCTCTGATTTTCAACATCTATGCTGAAGAGATTTTCAGTACAGCGACAAATGAAGCAACAGAAGGCATTAAAATAAATGGGGTTAACATCAATAATGTAAGATACGCCGATGACACTACAGTAATGGCTGATAAGTTAACCGATCTACAAACAATATTAAATAAAATTTGGATACACAGCAGAAGGTATGGACTCGATTTTAATATAAAAAAACCAAGTTCATGATCATAAGCAGAAATAAAGATAGGTACTCAAAGGCAAAGATTTTAATAAATGGTGAAAAAATAGATCGTGTTAAAAATTTTAAATATCTTGGATGTTGGCTGAATGATGATTGGAATTCAGATAGTGAAGTTAAATGTAGAATTGAAATGGCACGTAACACCTTTTATAAATGTAAGTAAATCCTGGGTAACAGTGATATTAATTTAAAGTTAAGGTTAAGATTTGTAAAGTGTTATGTTTGGTCCATGTTATTATACGGTATGGAATCATGGTCATTAAAAAAATCTTCACTGAAAAAACTACAGGCATTTGAAATGTGGACATACCGTCGCTTACTAAAAATATCATGGACCGACAGAGTTACAAATGAGGAAATCATCAGACGCATTCAACAACCGCGAGAATTAATAGTTACAATCAAACGTAGAAAAGCAGCATATGTTGGTCATATAATACGGAATAGTAAATTTGAATTATTAAAACTCATATTTCAAGGTAGAATCGATGGCAATAGAAATGTGAGTAGATCACATATGGCCTGTGTTGACAATATAAAAAAAATGGGCTGGTATTGAATCGTTTGTAGAACTAGTAAGGATTGCAGAAAATAGTAATTTATTCAAGCAGCTGATTGACAACATGGACAACACAATACAATAATAAAAATAGTGCAATAGTCGCTTACATCCAGAGAAGAAGAAGAGAAGTTCATATAGTTAAATTTAATTACGATTACAATTCATTCACTAATTATAGTTATTTATTCAATGAAATGTATTTTTTAATTAATGTATAAAAAGCTAATAAGTATGGTTACTTATAAATTAATGTATAGTATTAGAGTGAAAGTGGTAAATTCAAATTTAATTATACTGTTGGAGTGGGAAATCACGCCACTTATTACATATTGTCTATTTAACACTAATACTAACACCACACTTTTTGTAAGTACAGTTAGAGTAACACATACTAACATACTATTGTAACATTGCATTTCAAATATCATTCTTTTATATATTGAGGCAGTTGGTCATCAGACGTAAATGAATAAAGACTAATTATTATTATTGTTCATGGTTGTAATCATTATTTCATAAATTTAAGACATTTCAAGAGTTAACAATTTGGCGACGAGGATTCTGGAAAAATTCTAGTTGAAATTATAGTGCAGAAAAATAAATTCCGTAATTAAAAAAAAATTAAAAAAATTTCGTTTGAAGAAACTAATAACTACGACTAGAAAATTATAATCGTGTGATAATTAAATATATATATAAAAGTATATATAAGTGTTTAAAAATAATTATAAAATTATCACAGACAGAAATTATTATAAATAATCACAGTCAGTATCACATTTAAGGATTTTTTTTTTTAGCAAAAAGCTAGCCGCCATTATTAATTGCATTAGCTAAAACAAAAAAATTGGTTTGGTTGTAAAAAGTTTTGTTGGTTCATATAACCTATAAAATAAACATTTTCACTTTTCACATCATGGATCCAGCAGTAGTTGACGCAATGTTAAAACAGATGCAACAACAACAAGAACTACAGCAACAGCAACGACAGTATGAGCAACAACAGCACAACAACAAAATAGTTTCAACAAGTTGAAAGAAACTATTACTTCAAAATTATTACTGACACATTATGATCCTATTCAAGAAATTATAGTAGCTGCAGACAGGGCTGGGGAGCCCGACTAAAATTGATTTAGCTCCAGCTCCGGAGCAAATTTTTAAAATGAAAACTACGGCTCCGGCTCCCGCTTCGGCTCCTATCATACGGATTCAATTTTGAGCTCTTTTATTTTATTTCCAAATAAATAAGTTTTTAAAAATGAAAATGTTTAAGAAGTTCTTAAAAATGTATGTCGTTTTAAAATTTAAAGTATATTATTTCAGTTTGTGTTGCGAACGGAACTGAAGAGCCGGAACCGGAACGATATTGATTTAGCTCCAGCTCCGAATTATCAAAAATGTCCAGCTCCGGGGCTCCTAGCTCCGGCTCCAGCTCCCCAGTCCTGGCTGCAGATGCATGTAATTATGTATTAGGTGCATGTATTATGCACAGATTTGCAGATAGTAAAATTAAACCAGTATATCATGCATCGAGATCATTGCAAGCAGCAGAAAAATCATATAGTAAAATCGAAAAAGAAGCGTTGGCATTAATTTTTGCAGTAAAAAAATTTCACAAAATGATTTTTGGTCGCAGATTCAAATTACAAACAGATCATAAGCCGTTATTAGCCAACTTTGGTAAAAAAAAGGTATTCCGGTTCATTCAGCAAACCGCTTACAAAGATGGGGATTTATTTTAATGGCATATGATTTTGAAATAGAATACATATCAACGAATTCATTTGGTTATGTGGACGTACTATCAAGACTTATAAATCAAAACGTTGCACTAGAAGAAGAATTCGTAATAGCAGCAATCAATACAGAACAAAGAGTACAACAGGTAATAGATAATGCTGTAAGCAAATTGCCAGTAACACATCAAATGATAGTTACTGAAACACAAAAAGATGGCGTACTACAAGAGGTAATAAAATTTATTCAAAATAATTGGCTTAATTACAAAAAAGATAGTAGTAATATAAATATTAATCAATTCTATTACCGTATACAATCGTTATAAATAGTTAACAATTGCGTATTTTTTGGAGACAGAATTATCATTCCTAAGATTCTTCGTAACAGGGTTTTAAAACAGTTCCATAAACATCATCCAGGCATGGAAAGAATGAAAACATTGGCACGCAGTTTTATTTATTGGCCCAACATAGATATACAAATTGAAGATCTGGTACGTCATTGTAGCAAATGTGCTAAAGCAGAAAAATCGTCAACAAAAACAGTATTACATTCATGGCCGGATCCAACAAAACCGTGGCAGAGAATACATATTGACTATGCAGGACCAACTTACAGTCAATATTTTTTACTCGTGGTAGATGCTCATTCAAAATGGCCAGAAGTTATTCCGACAAAATCAATAACAGCCACAGCCACTATAGATATACTACGAGATATATTCGCACGTTTCGGAAATCCACCACAATTAGTGTCAGACAACGGCACACAATTCACATCATCTATATTTAAATTTTTTTGTCAAGAGTTAGGAAATCCACCACAATCATGTATATTTAAATTTTTTTGTCAAGAGTTAGGTATCGATCATCTTTTCACCAGTCCATATCATCCAATGTCAAATGGACAAGTAGAAAGATTCGTTGACACGCCAAAAGATCTTTAAAAAAATTGGAGGGAGAAGGAACGATAACGAAAATTTAGCATTATTTCTACAACGGTATAGAGCGACACCGAATCGAACTGCACATGATGGAAAATCTCCAGCTGAATTAATGTTTGGTAGAAATATAAGAACCGAATTAGAATTATTAAAGCCGATTGAAAAAATAGATTCAAATATTAATATAAAACAAAATTTACAGTTTGATTCGAAACATGGTGCTAAAAATCGATATTTCAAACCACAAGAATTAGTGTTCGCAAAAACATACAAAAATAATGAATCTAGTTGGGTTGCTGGTTCAATCATCGAACGCATTGGTAATGTTATGTACAACGTCCTACTGGAGAACGGTAAACTTATTAGATCACACGTAAATCAATTACGTATTAGGTTCACAGAGAATTCAGAAACATTAAATGATTATGACACCTTGTGGCATACATTTTTGGACATCGATAATTCAACAACTGAGCCATTATTCGATCATCAACTTATTATCAGTCCAGAGGAATCTTTTACATCATCCAATGGTGAAGCAGTAGAATCATTTACTTCAGCAATCAGTGATAGTCAAGATTGAGATATAATACCACCAGAACCAGAGCTGTCTTCAGTTAGACCCAGACGTGAAACGAAAGTGCCCGGAAGATTTGAAGAATTTGTCTTATATTAAAACTACAATATAGTATCTTAAAAGGGAAGGTGTTGGAGTGGGAAATCACGCCACTTATTACATATTGTCTATTTAACACTAATACTAACACCACACTTTTTGTAAGTACAGTTAGAGTAACACATACTAACATACTATTGTAACATTGCATTTCAAATATCATTCTTTATATTGTAAATGAATAAAGACTAATTATTATTATTGTTCATGGTTGTAATCATTATTTCATAAATTTAAGACATTTCAAGAGTTAAAAAAAAAAAATTATAAAAATAATATCTTTAAAAAAAAAAAATATATTTGTTAGATCTTCAAAATCATCTGATGCTCATATATCTATGTTTTTTATATTATATTTATTTCTAATTTCAATATTTTCTGTACAGCTAAATATATGGCTAATATTTAGAGAATTGTTATCAATGCATATAGGAAATTCAGTTTTTTCAATTCAAAATTTATGTCTAAGTTTACTATGTCCAATTCGGAGTCTAGTTAAAATTATTAAATCTTTCCGATTAAAATATTCTAAAGATTTCCATTTATTTGTTGTTAATTTTATTGATTTTAATTTATTTTCATTCGGATTTTGTAACCAACCGTTATTCCATTTTTCATTTATCCGTATTTTAGTATCTTGTTTCATATCTTTATAATAATTTTGAAAATCTAATAAAATAGGATTGTGTTGGATGTTATCGGATTTATATATTAAATATATCAATGCCGGAACAAATAAATAAAACGTGTGAACTCTTTGAATGATAAGAACAGTAGAGAATTTATTATATGTCAGAAAATGTCAAATATAATATATACATAAGTGTTGCCAACTTACTAACTATACTAGATTTAATTCAATATACAATATCCCCACTAGAATTTAATATCTTAACAATATTTTACTTTAAAAATTGAATACAAAAATATTTTTTTTAAATTTAATTTCAACCTAAAAGATTTTAGGCATATACCATATGTTTACCAGTACTTAATGGTATTGTCATAACGTCAGCTATCATTTCCTTGGTTGATATATACTTCGGTTTTATTTTTTCATGATCAATTAAATTCCGGTTGAAATGATGTTTTACGTCGATGTGCTTTGACCTCGTATTGTAATTTCCAGTTAAACCCAAATATATGGCACTTTTGTTGTCGCAATTAATTATTGTTGATTGTTTTGCTTCAATAACCAATTCATTTTCAAGTCGTTTCAACCAAATACCTTCTTAAACAGCTGCTGCCAAAGACATATACTCTGCTTCAGTCGACGATAAAGCCACGGTTGGTTGCTTTCTGCTATTCCACGAAATTGCACCACCATGAAATATAAAAATGTATTCTGTGATAGAACGTCTACCATCAAATTTTTTTTCCCCAATCAGCATCACAATACCCAATTATTTTGTAATTCATTTCTAAACGTTTTCAGGAATACACGTGCTGGGGGTCTACCATGAACGAAAAGCGCGCGCAGCGCCTATCTAATATCTAATTTTGGTACTATGAAATTAGAATATTCGGCGCCGGTCGAATGATTCGCCTTACTATGAACACTTTAATTGCCGCGCCTGCGCATATTTGGCGCAGTCGAATATTTAAATTCGACAGCAAAATAGAAGGCGGATATTTTGTTTTGTTGTTTATTTTGTTTGTTTGGTAGTTTTGTGTTGAAAAAATGTAAGTTTTTAAAATTTTTTAAATTAAATTCGTTTTATTTAAGAAAATAATTATATACCTATATTATTGAAATCTTAAAAATTTGCTTTTATTTAAGGGTAACCACAAATAATAAGCAATTTGAATTATTGGTAGAGTTCCTGACCAAAAATGATGGAATTGCGAAAAATTTATTAAATGCTCCGCAATACAAAGCTAAATGCAATAATTTATGGCAAGATATTACAATAACATTGAATTGCAATGGGCCTCCTGTGCGAAATGCTGATGGTTGGAAAAAAGTAATTTAAATAATAAAATTTTAAGTTTAAAAAGTAATAATTGTAAGTTTGTTTTGTAGGTTTGGAGAGACTTCAAATACCATATTCGTTGCAAGCTAGCGCATAACAAAAAATGTTTTAATGGGACTGGTGGTGGTCCAAATAAGGTGAAAAAATTTACCGATTTGGAGGAAGAAATAATTAAATTATTGGATTTAAATTCAGCTATAAATGGATTTCATACAAACACCTTTGGAATTTCTAAAGAGACATCCAAAAATTATACCACCACTTGCAATAATTATAACTCCGCCAGTACAACTGAATTAAATTTATCACCATCACAATCACAACAAGTGTTAATAGAAAATTGTGGATCAGAAACACTATTTGATATAAATAATAATTACACAAATGAATATTTGGTGTCAGAGGTAATTGAAGGAACATCAAATTCCAATAATCAAGTACAAGAAACCACAATAATTCCATTAACTGAAAATAGACCCTCAAAAAAACGAACTAGTCAACTAGATTTATTGAAAAAACAAATAAAGGCGCAAGAAAATTTTCATAAAGAAACTTTAAAATTTTATAAAAACAGCAATAACTACAAAAAAGAACAAGTGAAAATATTAAAAGACATAAGAAGGCTAAAAGAAAAAGAACTTATAATTATTAAAGAAAATTTTGAAGATAAAAAATACCACAGACGAGAGCAAACAAAATTACTAATGCAAAAAATACAACTTAAACAACAAATTTTAAACTTAAATGTAGAAGAAATAGATACAAAGTTGAGTGAGTAGTTTTGTGCATATTGTGCTGTGCGTACGCTTTTAAAAAAGAGACTAATAGTTTTATAATATTATTTTAGTGTAGGCTGTGAATTTTTTTTTATATATATATATAATGTAATGAATTTATTTTTAATTTATTTTTTTAAATATAAGGCAGTGAATTTTTTTTTTTATATAATATAATGTAATGAATTTATTTTTATTTTATTTTTTTAAATATAAGGCAGTGAATTATTATTTTTTATTTTAGTTTGTTATATTTATTATTTATTTTTATTATATTTATAATAAACTAATGATTTAATATGTAAAAAATTAAAATGAATTTTTAATACGATCTCTAATTCCAATTGCATCTCGTGATATATTTTCATCGGTATTACGAGGCCAATTCCAATTACTCTGATCTTCTTGAATAAAAAGCTCTTCATCAAAACTTACGCGATATTTGATACATAAATTGTGGAGCAAGCAACTCACATTAATTATTTGTGCTGCTTTTTCAGGTGAATAATTTAATTCCCTAGTATGAAGAAGACATCTGAATCTTCCTTTCAGGACTCCAAAACATCTCTCCACTATACAACGAATTTTCGAATGAACCTCATTAAATTTTGCTTCACGACTACCATCAGCTGCTGTTTTATATGGTGTCATAATCCATGGCTCCAATGAGTAGCCACTATCACCTAAAAATAATAGTAATAATTTGAGAATATTTTAATTTTTTAATGTTTATTTAGAAATAATACCTAATATCCATGAAGTTTTGTCACCATTATTTCTGTTTTCTTGTAAATGTCGACGCTCTAAACTTACAGACCAAATTAGCGAATCGTGTGTTGATCCAGGATGAGAAGCACTCACAGACCGTATTGTGAGATTATGATCACATATCTGTGGATTAAATTTTTTATAACTGTTTAATTTCAATAAATTTAAAATATTAATTTACTTACAATCATAGCATTTATGCTGTGATGACCTTTCCTGTTATAAAATAAATGTTCATTTTTTATTGGACGTATTATATTAACATGTGTCCCGTCAATAAATCCAATGACACCAGGAAATTTTGTTTTTCTATATATATATTCTTTAATTTCCTTTTTTTCATCTTCTGTTAATTCAAAATTTATATGCTTTTCACATAGTTGTTCCAAAGCATTCAATACTTCAGCCATTACTTTGGAAACTGTTTGTTGAGCCATAGCAATTACAAAATCTTGGGCAACAGACTGCTGATACGAACCTTCTGCTAGAAATCTTAATGTTGCTGCCACTTTTAAAATTGGTGGAATACTTCTCTTTGTTTTTCCCTCCAATTTATCATTGATTTCTGTCAGAATATATTTAAAGCATTCTCTGGACAGTCTAAATAACTTTTTAAATCTATAAAAAATATTAATTTTTAGTATAAAATTTATGCATAACATAAATGTATGTACCTTTTTTCAGAAAAACTTAATGGATTTGATTCATCCCGCAAAGATTTCCTTCTAATATTTAGCTGCAAGTTTGCATTCTCATCTTCACTATCCGAATTTAAATTTAAATAATACGCCACCGAATCCATTATTGTATTTTTTTTTTTTTTTTTTTTTTTAACTTGGAACTTCCTCAATTTAAATTTTAATATTTTGAATTTGACAGTTTTTTTAATCAAAAAATAAAAAACACAATCATAAAACATGGAAAGGCGCCAATTGCGGCATTTTTTTTCATAAAGTGTCTAGGGTAAATGTCAAAAAATGTATTAAGATAACTAATTTTCATAGTAGGGTAATTCGACGCGGATCGCATTTAAAATTTGCGCATATTATTGGATATGCGCGGCGGTCGAATAGTTTCATGGTAGACCCCCTGATATTTTATACCACAAATGTTTAAATATTCTAACATCGATGTGCTGCAAAACTCTGTGCCATTATCTGTCCTTAAGATTCTTATTTTATTTTTAGTTTGATTTTCAACAAAAATTTTAAAATCAATAAATTTTTCTTTTACTTTTGTTTTAGATTTTATTATATAAACAAAAATTTTATGTGAAAAATCATCTAAAAATAATAATATATATTTACCACCACCAAGAGAATCTGTTTCAATCGGACCGCAAACATCTGAGTGAATATCTTCAAATAGTTCACTTTTTTGGTTGTTGAATTTTGAAATGGTAATCTGGTTTCTTTTCCTTCCATACACGTTGTACATCTATTTATTTTTTGATCATCGAAATTTACACCAATAACAATTTTAATATTCAGTTGTTTCAATTTATTTGTGCCAATGTACCCTAATCTACAATGCCATAAATCAATTGATAATTTTTTAACTTTCTTTATCATTAAAGCTGAATTTTTTTTCATTATATACAACTAATTTGTACATTTTGTTTACCAGAACAGCATTTGTTATAATTGCATTATATTTGTTTAAAATTTGGCACATATTTTCAGTAAAATTTATTTTGTTATTATTTTTTATTATTTCACTAACAGATGAATTTTTGGTACAAACAATACATTTTTAATCATCACTTCTGATATTGTACCATTTACAACAACTTATAAATTTACAGTACATTTTCCTTCTACTTTTAGTATTGATTTATCAGCAACAAAATTTTCTAACCAATCTCGTTTTGGTGTCATATGAGCTGAAGCACCAGAATCAATTAACCATTCGTCCATATTTGGCCACTCGGAAGCTGTAAAAGATGTATACAAACAGATTTTTCACTATTATTTTTTCTTTTTTTCATATTTATTTTGTTTATTGGGACAGTTTCTTGAAATATGTCCATAATTATTACATTCATAACATCGAATATTCAATTTAGTATTCGATTTTTGTATTTTCTTATAAGTGTGGTTATATTTTTTATTTTTGATGAATAATACTACATCATTATTTTCGGCACCAATGTTATTTATATCAACATCTTGCAGTAACTTTGTTTTAATTAAATGAGCGGTAATTTCCACACCACTAGATTCAATACCCATTATCATAGCTTTGTACTTATCTTGCAAACCTGCTAACAATAGAGTACCAACCCATTCATCACTAACTGGCATTTTTATTGCATTTAGTTTGTGAGTTGTCAAAATAATTCGATTTATATAATCTTCAATAGAAGTGCAACTAGAAAATTTTGTTGTAATTAATGTGCGATGTATGCCAACCTTTCGTGTGAGACCAGAATCGTCAAACGTTTCACATAATTTTGAACATACTTGCTTTGCAGTAGTTGCATCTCTAATATGTATATAATTTATTGGTTCTATCATTAAAATTATTCTGGATTTAGCTTTCAACTACTTATTATCATCAGTTTCTGTACCACTTATACATTTCCACAATCCTTCTAATTGTATATAACTTTCCATGGCAAATTTCCAGTCTTCAAAATTTTCACGACCTTTTAGTTTTTCTATTGGAATTGTGGTTGCCATTTTTAACAGATTTTTCAACTAAATTCTTAAAATATATATTTCAAATTACTTAAATTGCTTACTTTGATTAATATTTCTATAAAATTTAAAACCGATGGCCCATAACCTGTTGGATGTTATCGGTATTATATATTAAATATATTAATGCCGGAGCAAATAAATAAAACGTGTGAACTCTTTGAATGATAAGAACAGAAGAGAATTTATTATATGTCAGAAAATATCAAATATAATATATATTATATACATAAGTGTTGCCAACTTACTAACTATACTAGATTTAATTCAATATACAATAGGTTGTTTATTGCATCTTTCGCTAACTCATCTGCACGTGCACGATTATTAAATCCAATGTCTTTATTACTTGGTATCCAAATGAAGCTAATTATTTTTGTTGGGTTTTGTTGAATTATTTCTCTAATATTTATAGAAATTGGGTGCGTGGAGTACATTTGTGCTAGTATTTGTAGAGAGCTTAAGGAGTCTGTACAAATCAAAAATTTACTTTTATGGGTTTTTGCGGCGAATTCTAATGATTTTTGTGTAGCGAATAGTTCAGCAGTACATATATTTGTAAATTTGTTAACGTGAAATTTGTTTTCGATATTATCATATTTAAAAGCACAACCTGTATCTTTATTAAGTACAGAACCATCTGTGTATATTTTATCATAATCTTGGTATTCAGTATTGCATTTTTCATTAAATAGAGATTTGTATATTTTTGAGGAAACTTCATCTTTTTTATATTTTGCTAATGAAGTATCTATTTTGAATGAATGTATCATCCAAGGAGGTGAATTTCAAAATTTTATTTTATTAAAACATAAATTATAGGGGATATTGTTACTTTCAAGGCACAATCTTAGTCTAATATTGCAAGGCAAATAATTGCAACTTTTTTTTTAATGTATTATATAAAGCTTTGTTTTGCAATTTTTTGCCAATGGATGAGTATCAAATGCTAACACATTGCAGGTTAAGTTTATTTGCTGTTATTCTCTTCTATAAGTTAGTGGAAACTAAGTACTTTCTACTGGACTTGTGCAAAATTCAGCAGAAATTCTGATTCCCATATTATGAAGAGTTTTAGGTTTTAAGGTTAGTTTTACTTGCAGAGTTATAAACAGAACTACCATAATCAAATATTGGTAAAATTACCATATAATATATTCTCATTGAAAGTTTCCTATCTGATCCATAATTTGTATTAGCTAACAAATTTAAGATATTTAAGGCTTTTGTGGCTTTTACTTTAATATTTTGAATCAAATATCATTCCCAAAAAGTTAGTTTTCTGAACATAAGTTTTATTATTTAATTTTAATTCGGGATAAGATACATTTTTTGTTTTTCCATAACAACTGTTTTTTATTCTGAAAATCTCAAACCTGTTGTATTACATCAATTATTAAGTATATTAAGATGCTGTTAAAAATTTTTTTTTCAGAAAATTTAGGTTTTTAGAAATTGTTAAATCATCAGCATACATTATGATTATATATTTTACTGGTTTAATTAATATTTTCCAGAATATTATTAATTGCTATTAGAAATAGTGTTACGATCAACACTGTATCTTGGGGTATCCCGTTTTCCACACGTTTTTCATTGGAAAACGTATTTCCCAATCCAAGTTTTAAAGTTCGATTTTTTACAAAATTATGAATAAATATAATCATATTTCCTTTAACATCAACCTTAAGAAGATTTCCTAGCAGATTTCTGTGCCAAACGGTGTCGTTAGATATTTTCAAATCGAAAAATACCGATAACATAAATTTTTTAGAACAAAGGATTCCATAATTTCGGATTCAATATATAACAAATTGTCAATATTTTTCCTAAAACCAGATTGAAATAACTTAATTATTTTTTTTTCTTCCAGAAACCATTGTAATCTTTTAGATAACCATTGTAATCTCTTATAAAACTTTACACAAACAATTTGTTAGAAAATGCTATATTATAAGATTAATTTTGGTCATTTGTAAGAAATATTCTTTATCAGATTTATAAACTTGAAATTCGCTTGAATAATTGTTACTACTAGATATTTCATTATTTACAATTAAGATGGTTATTTTTGAATTTTTATTTTTTCCATTTGCGAATTTTGTCAAATACTTCAGAAGATTGGGTTCCACTATTTATCGAGTTAACATAGTCTATCCACAATTTTTTTTAAATATCTTATGGTTTTTCTTACTTTATATTTAATAGCAATAACATTTTTATAAACAATGTATTTCTATACATTTTTAGCATTTTTTTCCTTTTTTTAATTAGTAATTTTAAATAGTTATTCCACCATGACATAGATTTTTTTTTGTGTTGGGTGATGAGATTGGTTTTGATTTTTTAGCTGCTTTAATGATTTGTTGTGTTACAAAGTTAGTGTGTTCATATAGGACGTGTCAGAAGCCAAACCATTTAACTCCACTTTTTGAAAATTTCTTAGTTTCGATTTATTACTGAATCAGCAGTTATGGGCTCTGTTATAAAATATATTTTTTATTGTATTTTTAGTATTTTATACTAAAAAAAGCAATAGTTGATAAATGGCTTTAGAATTTTATTTAAATTATTTAAGACACCAAACCATTTAACTCCACTTTTTGAAAATTTGTTAGTTTTGATAATATTACTGAAACAGCAGTTATGGGCTCTATTATAAAATATATTTTTTATTATATTTTTAGTATTTTACACTAAAAAAAGCAACAGTTTTGATATGGCTTTAGAATTTTATTTAAATTATTTCAGACGCCATTCCAATTAACACATTTTACTGAGATAACGGCTCATTTCAAAACAATATTCATAATAAATTAAATAAAGTTAATTTATTTTGCAATAAAGTATTGTTGTGAGAGAAATGAAACAGTATTTAAAATAATTCAATTTCAAAAAGTATTTTTATTAGTGCAAAATTAATTACAAAAAATATTATTAATATAATATCAAAAATAAAAGAATGAAACCTGGTCTGTTTTTTTTTAAAATAATATAAAAACAATTTGTTTATTTTTACTGTTGTTATAACGTTAATTATCAAGAAAAGTAAGTACGCTTTGCCTTTAATATCAATAAGTTGTTACTTTTTGTTTATCCATTATAGCAAAAAAATGGATAATAATGAAGAAGATAGTGATTATATAATTAATCGTAACCATAGGAGGTTAAACAGAAATTTTCGTATCTATTCGGATTAATCAACTAATTCGGACAAGGAAAACTCTGTAAACAATTCTCCAACAATTGGACGGAAAAGAACTCGCAATCCTAAGAAATGGAAAAGAAATGAGGAAAATTATAAAAGGTTACAAGGTAAGGAATACAAAAACAGAGGGGAACGTGTAATTGCTGCTAAAACTTTTCTTGATATACCATGTAATTGCAGTCGTAAATGCAATGAAAATATAAGTTTTGCTGTAAGACGAAAAAACATGGAAAGATTTTATAAATTGGGTGATCAAGAAAAGCAAAATATTTATATACATGGTTTAATAAAAAATTCTGCCGTTAAAAGACGTCGTTTCACAGACAATTCAATAAATTCCAGATCATGTTCGAAGTCGTTTTACATCAAAAATGGTATAGAAGATATTCGTGTATGTAAAGTTTATTTTAAGGATACCTATCAGATAGGCAACTATCGATTACTGAGATGTTCCTTGACTGGTTGTGTTTCTTCGCTTAAAGATCGTCGGGGTAAGCATATTCCAGGGAACAAAATAGATGATTCAAATGTCATCGAACACATAAAATCATTTCCTGCGTACAAGAATACAAGAACATACAATCCTAATCGCCAATATTTAAATCCAGATCTGACTGTTAAAAAAATGTACGAACTCTATATAGCATATTGCAACCAGTTAATAATAATAAGACCAGTTAAAGAAAAATACTATTACAATATATTTTCAACAAAATTTAACTTACATTTTAAACAACCTGCTAAAGATACATGCCAATTGTGTGATTCGCTGCAAATAAAAATTCAAAGTGCACAAAATGCAGAAAAACAGGCTGCTGAAATTACATTTGCACAATGCGGAGATAGATCGTGTAAATATGGGTGTAGATCGAACAAATGTTTCAGATGAAATTTATGTATTCACTTTTGACTTAGAAAAAGCTTTGGCTTTCCCCAAACTATCTACGTCAGTGGCATGTTATAAGCGAAATATATATGTCTACAATCTTGGTTGCCATCCATTTAACAATGATGTAGCCAACATGTGTGTGTGGTCAGAAACTGAGAGATCACGCGGTTCGCAGGAAATATCTTCATGTCTAATTAAACACATTAAAACATATGCGAACCTTCATAAACAGATAATAATGTATTCAGATACATGCCCCGGACAGAACAGAAACATAAAAGTAATTCTAAGCGTATTAAAGTTGGTTCAAAGTGACGAGTTAAGGGGGTCAGAATCAATTGAACACAAATTCTTACAAAGCGGCCATAGTTACTTGCCAAATGATTCAGATTGTGCAATTATAGAATCAAGTGCAAAGAAACATCAAAACATGTTTTGTCCAAATGATTGGTACGAAATTATCAAAACCTGCAAAAAGAAAACCTCATTTAATGTCGTTGAAATGAGCCATAAAGACTTTAAATCTACAAAACCATTAGAAGAAGCTATCACCAGGAGTAAGACAACAGCTACAGGATTATCAGCCAACTGGTTGAAAATGAAATGGATTAAAGTAGAAAGATCAAAACCGCACACTATACAATTTATGTATAATTTCAATAAAACGAAAGAGTTTCTTTCAATGAATATAAAAAAAAATAGGTGTTGGAAGACAAGCAAATTTGATAAATATACAACAGCCCCTTCTGTATCCTTGTAGTAGATCTATCACAAAAGAAATAAGAAAATATATGATGGATCTATTAAAATTTATTCCACCCATCAAACATGCATATTATAATAATTTAAGATCGATTATTAGAAGCCTTAGTATGGCGGATGCAACTGATCATGATGATATTCAATACGCGGATATTGATGATATAATATAAATAATTAAACTATTCTTTGCATATTTGTGTATTATAATGCCTAACAAAGATAATCTTTATGTTTTTTTTCCGTTGCCAATGCAATTAACTCCATTACAATTGTAATAAATGAATAAAAAAAGCTTTCAAAATTCTTTTTTCTTCAATTTTATAATCCTTTAACTTAGACTTATTAATAAGAGTCATATTAAATACACTTTTCTTTTTATAACACTACAAGAAATTAAGGTATGATCAATTTTCTCAAATTTTTATTTACTGGAGTTAACTGGTTTGGCTTATGACACGTCGATATATTAAGAAAATTATTATCTTTTGGATCTAAGTTCAGCGTTTTGTTAAATAAATACCAATCAGCTTTGTCTATTATAAATTTAGTACTCCAATTACTATCATAACTATTTTCAATTTCAGAAATTATTATAGGGTAGTGATCGTTGCTATATAAGTCTTCTTCAACAAACCATTCAAATTTTTTTTGCAGTATTGGACTTGAGAGTGTCAGGTCGATACCGATAGCACTATGACTTTTAAATGCAAAGCAAAAATGAGTAGGGTTTCCCTGATTTAAAATATTTAATGAATTATTTGTAATCAAAGATTCAATCATTCTACCTCTAACATCTAATATTTTTGATCCTCATATTGGGTTATGACAGTTAAAATCTCATACAAGAAGAAACGGGCAATCTAATTGGTTTAGAATATTTTCAATATTTTTTAATGTAATATTTTCCGATCCTGGAAGATACAGATTACAGATTAAGAAAATGCTTTATATTTGTTATCTAAGAATTTAAATTTATCAAAATGACTATTAAAGCCATCACAATTCCATTGGATTATTTTTTTTATTTATTTTAGTCATATAGAATTTAGCTTTTACTAACAATACTACTACTATCATCATTAATATACTATTATTTTCTAAGTTTTTATTTTTTTAATTTTTGTTGATTTTTTTTAAGGGTTTTCCCCCTATTTGAAAGTTTGGTTGTATAAATTTCTAACTTATTATTTATATACATTTAATTGTAAATTTTTCAGTGGTTGGTTATTTTCATCGCCATCTTCTAACTCATTTGTTTTGGATTGACTATTTATATCAAATCATCATTAACTTTTGTCATTTCTTATAAGTTCTCAACTTAAATAACATTTATCATACGATATGAATATCCAATCACGGCGTGATCAATTAACATTAATTCAATTTAATTACTATGTAATTAGTAAATTTTATATATATTAAATTTTTGACTCTTTGAAAACGTTGTCGTGATCGGTTGTCGCAGTTTAAATTCTATGGTCTATTTTCTATTTGTATAAAATAATTAAACTGATCTATTTTTTGTATTAAAACTTAAAGTACAGCAATTTCCCATAAATATCGTAAAATATTTTCATAAACAATTAATTAGTTGTGTATTAATATTTATAAGTATAAAAGTCAACTTAAAATAAATTAAAAGTTATATATTTTGTTTTATGAAAATTAGAGTTTTTTATTCATTCAAAAACCAGTGCATGTGGCTCAGATTCCACAAAATCATAAACATCATTGTTTCGTTTATTTGAAATTGATGTTGTTGTATTATTCGTGTTGCAGTTGTCAATGTTGTGTTGTTGTTGTTGTATTAAATTGGTGTTGTTTTTATTGGTGTTATCGATAAATTACCAATGTTAATTCCTTTAGTTAGGGTAAGATCAATTTGGCTAAGGTTACCAGTCTCCGAGGATAATGAATGGTGATTTTTTGAGCTTACCAGCTATTCAAGTTTGTTATATGTTATTTTTTTAGAATTGGGTAAGTATATGCAACAGATTGTAATTTTTATTGGAAAATCAATTTGAATAGCAACTCCTTGTAAGTTTGTGTGTTAGATGGATTTCTTGGAATTTTGTGTTGTTGCTGATTGCTATCACGACCCCTCCGCAGCTGATTTCTCTTCCTTCGTAGTCATTTCTGATTATATTGTAGTTTTTTATGGATATATTTTGATTGACGGTTAGGCGTGTTTCTTGTAGGCATATAATATTGGGTTAATTAAAAATTGTAGTTCTGGAATTTTTTAGTAGTACCCGTTTAGGTTCCACTGGAGGATAAATGTGTTTGTGTTATGCTCTGTTTACAAACTGGCTAAAATTGGCAACTCAAGAAAGAAATCGATAGGTAATTATATTTTACATGGGTGCGGTAGAGAGAGAAATATCGTCCAGCCATAATTTCCCCTTGTCCAATTATAGCACAAGACGACAGACTTCGTCTTGTGCTATAATTCGTCGTCTTGAAAAGATCTTGAAAAGAAAATTTCTACATAATTTTTATAGCATTTTATAGCATTCTGACTGTTGCAGTTGTCAATGTTGTGTTGTTGTTGTTGTATTAAATTGGTGTTGTTTTTATTGGTGTTATCGATAAATTACCAATGTTAATTCTTTTAGTTAGGGTAAGATCAATTTGGCTAAGGTTACCAGTCTCCGAGGATAATGAATGGTGATTTTTTGAGCTTACCAGCTATTCAAGTTTGTTATATGTTATTTTTTTAGAATTGGGTAAGTATATGCAACAGATTGTAATTTTTATTGGAAAATCAATTTGAATAGCAACTCCTTGTAAGTTTGTGTGTTAGATGGATTTCTTGGAATTTTGTGTTGTTGCTGATTGCTATCACGACCCCTCCGCAGCTGATTTCTCTTCCTTCGTAGTCATTTCTGATTATATTGTAGTTTTTTATGCATATATTTTGATTGATAGTTAGGCGTGTTTCTTGTAGGCATATAATATTGGGTTAATTAAAAATTGTAGTTCTGGTAGTTTTGCGTAGTACCCGTTTAGGTTCCACTGGAGGATAAATGTGTTTGTGTTATGCTCTGTTTACAAACTGGCTAAAATTGGCAACTCAAGAAAGAAAAGATCTTGAAAAGAAAATTTCTACATAATTTTTATAGCATTTTATAGCATTCTGACAACTAATATTTTTCTTGTTTTTTTTACTTCAATGAATTTTGTAGTAAATTTTTTTGTTTGTGTTGTTTCACATAAATAAATTATTTAAAATTATTAAAAAATTTAAAATTCACACAACTTTCACAAAATAAAAATGTTTTTTTTTTTGTTCTGAAATGTCAAAAAGTTCCTATAATTTCCCCAACGAAACGATATTATTCGTTTCATTCTTTCATTAAGAGACGTTCAGCATGCCTTCTTTTTTTATTTTTTCTAAAATTAGAAATTAGCCAGTTTGTAAACAGAGCATTAGTCATATTGATTGGTGATATTATTGTTAAGAGGTTAGTTATCCTCTGTTACTGAATGTGTGTTTAGTTGAAGTAATGAATTGATATTTGTTGATAGATCATTTAGGTTATGTTTTTGAATGAAATCTTCAAAACTTTTATAGCTATGAGAAAGATTTACTGTTTTATTGATTTCTTCTATTTCCATATTTATTGTGTTTGAATTGTTGGTGATTTCTTCTGTTTCCATGATTTAGATTGTTGCGTTTTGATTTAATTGTTTATTTTTGTTAGAATTTTGATTTGTTTTTGTGTATGGAATATTTTTATTTTCAGTTTGTTGATGGTAACCGGTGTGTTTCCATTTTGGTTCATGGATGAATATTCGCAACCATTTGTTGTTGATTGTAGTGTTGAATTGATTGGGGTTGGTGTTGTTGACAGGTTTTTGTTGTTTTGTATAGTAGTGTATAGTGATTGTTTTCGTTTTGTTATTATAGTTTTGTTTGTTTTAGGCGGATTTCCTATTGGTTTTTTTGGAGGTGCAGGATCCGAAAAAATAGCAATAACACCAGGTGTATTTGAATTTAAAGCAGGAAAGTTTTCTTCGTTTGGTTCTAAGCATGAATAATAATTTTCGACAGGGTGAGCATATGTCGCCTTATTTGTATTTTTTGGAATTTTTAAAGCAGCTTCGCCTAAAGATATATTGTAATATGCCATTTGCGTTTTAATTTCTTCTTGACTTATTATTTCGGGACAATCTTTAGCTATTGGTCTGTGACTGTTTTTGAAATGTATGCAGAAAAAATCATATGCGCAGTTGTCATGTTTTGCAGTTGTACCGCATTGAATACATATTATCTCGCCACGGCAATGTTTTGTTGTATGTCCAAATTTCCAACAGTTTCTGCATTGCTTTACTGGTTCGATATAAGGTATACATTTGATGTAATTATGGAATAGGATAATGTATTCAGGTAGTTTATTATCTGAAAAGTAGATTACTAGAGTCGGGCTATCAATAAATGATATTTTATTATTGTTGTCGATTACTTTTTTATTAGTCGACGAATATTTTGAATTTTATATAGTTACCAGACTGCAGACTGGATATTTTCGAATAAGGTAGCTTCATCGAACTGTGAGTCGATTTATTTAATAATAGCTACTCTAGTTGTCATTGAGTAAGGGATAAAACATCTGTACTTATCTAGTTCTAATTCATAATTTATTGCAATGTCGTTGGCTAATTCTGGTGTTTACCAGGACACAATGACTTGATTTCTACTTTGTAAATTTTGTCTAATTTGTTTAAGATAATGTCGCCTATATAAATTATTGATGTATTATTTAATTTTTTTTTTTTAATCTATTTGTGATTTTTATTTAATTTAACAAATATTGTAGGTGAATTTATTTAATCCGTTGAAACGTCTTAATCCGTTGAAAGTTTGAATGAGACTCATTTTCAACTTGTTTCGTCTTAATTTCTTTAAAAACTTCATATTTAAAATAACGCAATCATATCATAAACTATTTCGTATTTGTTTACGTTACAAAAACAATAAATTATTTCATATGCATTATATGCATATGAATATTATTTTGTGTTTTCAAATTATTTTGTGTAGGTATTCAAAATAATTTAGTTATTATAAGATCAACAAAGAAACTAAATTTTAGGTATATTACACCTCATAGCATATTCACTAGAAAAAATTGGAATAAGGATGAGGAACATAATTTTAGTATTGAAACCTAGAAGTAAGCATTTTATTTCTTTGTTATAACGATGATATGTTATATTATGTTGAGTTAACTTCTTGTGGATTTATTATTCAATTTATTATATTAAATAAATATCCTCTTATAGATATTTAATCTAATAAATAGACTTTGTTATTTTCAACTTTACTTTATTTGCTCTGTTAGATAATATGCCTTTCATACTAATTGTTTTTTGGCAGCATAGATAATATATACTTAGTAAATCGCCAACTCTCAAATATCTACAACAGCGCCACTTAAATTTATGTTGAATTGGGAACTAAATTCATCATAACCCTATTCTTTTTTTTTCTCTCCCTATTCTTTTTTTTTTTTTTTTAAATTATAAATAAAAATAAATAAAAGAAAATAATTTATATAAAATTTTTTATTTTATTGATTTTTCTTTTTTTATAAAAATGTTTTTGATAATATTTTAAGGTTTTTTTTTGTATTGCTGGCTGCAGCCTGGAGGAACCGGAAAGTTTCCTGTTGAGTCCATAACAATAATTATGTATTAGCAGTTTTATACAATAATTTAAAAATTTAGAGATAGTGGTTACTCCGTGTTCTTCACAACTATTTATAAATTTTATTATCAGAAAAACCTTGATTTATTTCTGGAATTATAGCTTTCCATTTCTTAAAAATTGTTAAATATCTTTTAGGATTTGGAAAGCGATATTTGGTGGCACTTAAATTTTTACAATACGGAACACAACATTTAATTCCATACATTTTTATAATTAATTGTCTTAATTGTCTTTGTTTTTTATTTTTTTTACACTTTTCCTTTCTTTTATTAATTTTTTTAATTTAAATTCACAAATATATTATCTATCAACACATATGAACACAAACGTTTTTAAATGTTTGTCAACATAAACATAACCTCAAAATATAAAATGGATAAAATGACACTAAAAACGACACTAGCACTGCAGAAGTTGCATTGGAAAATAATATCAATTTTATAAACCTATTTCTTCTAAGATTGACGGCCATGTTTGGCAGTCTAAGTGAGAGCTAAAAGAAGACTCCCCGATTTACCAAAATTACACCGTTTAAATAGTGTAAAAACCATACCGTCAGCGTTTGTTTGCCTAGTGATATACATTCTTTTACATAATGAAAATAAGTTGTGTAATTTACTTTTCATTACTTTTCAAATTATACCAACTGCTAAATGTCTTAGTTATTCTACATTTAACTGTTAATAAATAATGCATTTTCAGCAATTTCGCAGGTTCCGCATTATTAGAATTAATATTATAATTAACTATATAATAAACTTAATAATGTGAATAAACTGCATTATCGATTTGTTATGATACACATATATAAACTTTACATGTGCGGCTTCAGGCAGTTGTCTTGCCTTGTGTTTTATACACAACACCTCCCATTTTCGAGTTAAAAAATAGATTATGTTTATTTTTTCGTATTTTGGTATTTCGAGTTGCCTTCCTTTTCGCTCAATTTTACAATTCTTTATATAATTTTAATAATATTTATTACAATTTACTTTATATTTGAATTATGATTTTTATTACATTTACCGTATTTTACATTATTATTAATGTAAAAATAATGATTTTCAACTTACATTTATTTCTATTTTCAAAAAATAATGATAATTACATACATTTATTTATTTATTAATCTTAATTTTATTTGTTTGTTATTATTTGTTTGTTATTAAAAGTGAGCGCTGGTAGTTTTCTTTGTTGTTTTGGCGATTTTTTTGGTTCCGGGTACCTAGTGTATTTAGTGTTAATAGATTTTTTTTTTTGTTTTGGATGGTGGTGAGTGCATTAATTTGGATGGTGGTGAGTGGATTAAAGGAACTGGTCTGGGTAAAGTTTCTGTCGCGTTAGTAAACATTTCTTCTACTTCCGTTCTTCTACAAGTCTGAGTTGGGTTTGGTTTTAAATATGTGTTTTCCATTTCTGTTTTGTATAAACTTCTCCTTCATTTTCCACTCGGTGAGGATGTATTATTTTAATTATTTTCTCAGGTTTTTCTATCGTAGTCTTGCAATATTTTTGAAATATTAATATTAGAAATAGTATTATACATGTGGGAGTGAAAATTCCGATTAATGTTTGTTTCAAAAATAAAGATTTATTTTTGTTATATTTTTTTTTAATGTTTATTAATAATCTAATAAAAGTTTTTAAGCAAGATATTTAAATTCTAATTTCTAATTTTACGCAAAATAATTAATTTCTAATTCTAGTTTTAAGCAAAATATTTAATTTCTAGTTCTAATTTGAAGCAAAATGAAAGTATTAATTTTAAGCAAAGTATTTAATTCTAGTTCTAATTTTAAGCAAAATAAAAGTGTTAATTTTAAGTAAAGTATTTAATTTTTAATTGTAATTGAACACTAAATAACTATCTAGTTATCGCTATTCCTGGCAGCTACAGTAATATTTTCTTCCTTCTGGTTTCTTTCCGATGTTCATCCACTCGAGTTTCAATTACAAAAGAGCGTTGGTTTTTTCTTGTCTTCCACACAACACCTTCGAAGTTAGTCCCACCACTCGTACCAACGTCAGAAAAAAGTGTGGTGCCAACCATATTGTAGCCGATAGCTATCGTTGCTGCCAACATATTACTGGTGCTGCCACCACACATCCTACACGTTTTCATCGGACCCTGATGAATCTTCCAGCATCCAGGGCTTCATTAAGTCGGCTGCTGATGTTGTTCTTATGGGCCTCTCACCGTCATAATGTCCATATCGTAACAGCTCGTAGCGGTCATTATCTCTTACCGCTGTCACCTCGTATGGTCCTAAGTAGCCTCGTTTTACTTTGGACCCTCGAACGAACTGCGTCCTTCTAATGGCAACTTTCTCGCCAACACCATATTCTCTGCCTCGCTTTCTCTTTTGTTGTAGGTTTTCCTCTGTTCTTCCTGTGCTCTTAGGATGTTGCTTCTTGCTGCATCTCTTAGCTCGTCCCTGTCTTCGTTGTAAAGTCTCAGCGCCTCTTCATCTAAAATTTTTAAAATATTATCTAAATGAGTACCTCTTTTCATGGCCACTCCGAACATAATTTCGAAGGGCGCATAACCCGTGCTTCGCTGGAAACTTGCGTTTATGCCCATCTGTACTCTTTCCACCTGTCTGTACCATTTCGTAGGGTCTTCTAGGCTTAGCTTTACAAGTGCAGTCAATATTAACTGGTGGATTCTTTCCACTTGGCCGTTCCCACTCGGAACTCCAGTGGTGATGTGATGTACTTTGATGTTTTCCGATTTGCAGTAATTTGCGAATTCTTCGGACGTAAAGGCTGTTCCTCTGTCACAGATTACTCGGACTGGGTTTCCAAAGACCGTCTTCTGGATGTTCATTTTTCGGATCACTTCGCTGCTGCTTAGCGTTCTTGTAGCGTGAATCCAAATGAATTTCGAAAAACTATCTATGACCATCAATATATATCGATAGTTTTTCGCCGTTGCATCTAGTGGCCCGAGATCATCCAAGTGATAGACGTTGAGTGGACAATTCCCCTTCGGAATTGGGTTGAGCAAACCTTCACCTTTCCCTGATTTTTTGGACACCAGAATGCATCGGATGCAACATATGCAATGCGTGACCAATTTTTCTATATTTGGAATAAAATAATCTTTTTTAATAATTTCTATTACCTTTCTAGCCCCAAAGTGCCTCTCGTCGTGCACTGTGTTAATTTTTTTTTTTTGCATGTTTGATGGTACAACCATAGTTTTTCGTCCTTCTATCAGCTTAATCAGCACTCCATTTTCCAGCCCGTAATCTTCAAACGGACCTGCTTCTAACAGTTTCTTGATGGCACGTAACCGCGGTCATCGTCTTGGCCCGCACGAATGCATGCAACTATCCCGTCCGTAATTACATTCACCGGATAGCGACTCAGCGCGTCCACGTGTCACATGCGTGTGCCAGCGCGATGCTCGGTTGTAAAGGTGTATTCCTGCAGTTCCATCGCCCACCTTTTGACCCGATTCGGGTTGTCTGGCTTCTTTAACGTTTTTTAAAGTGCTGCACAATCCGTCACCAGTTTAAAATTTAGACCAAGTAAATAGTGACGTAGCTTCTTCACCGCGTAGACCACTGCCAATGTTTCCAACTCGAACGAATGATATTTTCGTTCTGCATCGGACGCCTTTTTACTAAAGAACTGGACAGGATGGAATTTTTCAGCCATACTACGCCTCTGCATCAATATGGCGCCAAACCCTTCCGTATGTAGTTCTGACATCCGTATGTAGTTCTGTCTCAGCCTTTTGATCGTAAAACGTTAATACTGGAGTGGATGTTATACTATCTTTCAACCTCTGGAACGCGACGCGACACTGGTCACCGAACTGAAATGGCATGTCTTTCTTCAACAAGTTCGTCAGTGGCGCTGCCACTATTGAGTATCCTGTTACGAAGTGCCTGAAGTACCCGGTCAGACCTAGGAAACTTTGTATATCTTTAACCCTCGTCGGCTCCTTGAATTTGGCTACCGCTTCGGTCTTATGCATCGATGGCGTCACCTCTGATTCGGCTAAAATAAATCCAAGATATTCTAACTTTATTTGTAAAAACTTACATTTTTTCCAAGAAAACTCCAGTCCATTTTTCTTTGCAATTTCGAACACAATTTTTAATTTTTCGATGTTTTCTTTTTCATCTCTGGATGGTACCAATATTTCGTCCATATAGGCCCTTATTACCCCCTTCCGGAGTGGTTCTCGAAATATATCTTGGATAAATCTGCAAAAGTTGTTCGGTGCTATTGATAATCCGAAGGGGGTCTTCAAAAACTCGTACTGGCCGGTGACGAAGGCGGTATATTTTCTACTTTCCGGATGAACTGGCACGTGGAAAAATCCGTTTTTCAAGTCCAGTGACGAGAAAACCTTGCACCCGGATAAGTCGTTCAGCTGGTCTGATATGAGCGGCAGTGGAAACCGATCCTTCATCAGCTTCTTATTTATTCTGCGATAATCGATGCAAACGCGGTAGTCTCCGGATTTTTTTTTGACCACCACTACTGGACTTGCATACTCTGAATCGCTGGCCTGGATTACTTGTTCTTCTAACCACTCGTCCACTTGCTTGTTTACCACGTTCATCTCCAGTGGCGCCAGTCTCCGTGGCTTCGACACCACTGGCTCATCATCTGATAAAATAATTTTTGTCTAAATCCGCGCGTCTATTTGCTTTTCGGGTTTGTATCTTTTTATTAGCTGCTCGATTTCACTTCGAAACTGTTTCGGTACATCAGCACAAATTTCATCAAGTTCTTCAACTGCGCAGCCTATCCGGAACACGGTATCCGGATCAGTACTATCCTCGGGTAGATTCTCTATTTTTTTTAATTCCACCCCCGTCGGGCGAATCTTCAATTCGACATCTTTTAAAAAATCGGTCCTCAGGATCGATTCGAGACCTAGTTTGCTAGAAGACATAATATAGAATTTGATTTTAAACAACTCACCATTTATTTTGATTTCGGTGTCAAACCAACCCATCGTTGTCTCACGAACTTCCCCGAACCCAACAAAAACTCGGGAAGTTTTTTCCACCACTACGGATGTCTTTATTTTTGCTACAACGTCTTCTCTTATGAAACTGGCCGCACTCCCAATGTCCACCAGCGCTCTGAAACTCGTATCTCCAATTTTTACATCCACACTGTTCGGTGCTTCATACGTTACTTGTACGTGAGATGGCGCAACTACTGGACCTGATGTTGTTGCTGTTTTTTTCGTACATTGTCTGGCTATGTGCCCCTTCTCATTGCATTTAAAACATACTAACCTTGTCATACGATTTCTCGGCTGGTCTCTTGGTTCTACATTTGCTGTCGGTGCTGGACGTGGATGATTTTCATTACGCTGGAATCGAGGCTGAACTTTTACTATTTTTTTCCGTATATTTCCAACTTTTCTTTCAGCTGCTTCAGCGTCGTCGCTTCATACAGGAAGGACTTCCTTCCACTATCGTCCGCAATACCCTCTACAATATAGTCTATCAGGGACACGTATTCATAAAATGTTTCAGACGGCCTCTTTCGTTCATTCATTAAGCGTTTGTGAATGTCTAACGTCGAACATCTCCGACCAAACTCTTGCCTCAAAAATATTTTTAAATCTCTGTAGTTGTTTACGTTGGCTAGCTCTACTGCCTCCTAGGCCGGCGTGAGTAACAGTTTTTTGCAGAAAAAGTACTGTTGGATCTCGTTCCACCCTACTAAAAGTGAGTTCGACTCGAACTCTGTTAGAAATTTATCTATACGTAAATTACCTTTTCCGCTGAACTTTGGAAATATTTCTTCAATATCTCTGATGGAAATGGTGAACCTTTGGTGTTGGGTTGCACCTTCTGTTGACATGCTCGGCCCTGCTGCCATTTCTGCTTTCACCAATTTCTCGTTCCATTCATCCTCCTTCGCGGCCAACTTTGCTACTTGCTCCTGTAATTGTTTGAAATGAACATTGTCCTGCTGCCATTTCTTCGAATCTTCTTCTATTTTTATTTTTGTATTTTTCTCGTCCAGCGCTAGCTGTTCCACCTTAGCTAATTCTTGGATATCCCGATCTTCGCTTTGCGACACCTTACTCCTTAGGACGCTAATCTCCTCCACTGCCTTCGCGTACAACGCCTTGAGGTCATCTAACGACTCCATTTTGGACTACCTGTCAGCTATACCAAGTCCGTATGACTCTTACCACCGACGACTTCCAAACACGACGTTCGCTCGAAATTGAGAAACAAGCTGGGCCCGTTTACCAGCAAATAAAAAAACAAAAAACAAAAAACGAATGTCCCAAAAAAACATTTTTTTATTTTCTTTTTCGCGACTTTAAGTAATTTTTTTTTCAGTATATGAGAAATATTATTTAATTAATCAAAGGAAAAGTTTTGGTTTTTACCAGCACGCTATTATTAATTTCTCGTTAATTTTTTTTTAACTAATTATTTTTTATTCTGAAAAACACACTTTTCCGCACCACGATTTTATTTTTCAGGTTAGGTACTTTTTTCCGACGGTTCAAAAAAATTAATTATTTTATATTTTGCAAAATACAGTTTTCACCACCACGATTTTAATTTTCAGGTTAGGTAATTTTTTCGCAATTGTCTGTAAGAAAATTTATTTATTAAGATCCCGGTTGAGCCCCCAATTTTGTGGGAGTGAAAATTCCGATTAATGTTTGTTTCAAAAATAAAGATTTATTTTTGTTATATTTTTTTTTTTTAATGTTTATTAATAATCTAATAAAAGTTTTTAAGCAAAATATTTAAATTCTAATTTCTAATTTTACGCAAAATAATTAATTTCTAATTCTAGTTTTAAGCAAAATATTTAATTTCTATGAAAGTATTAATTTTAAGCAAAGTATTTAATTCTAGTTCTAATTTTAAGCAAAATAAAAGTGTTAATTTTAAGTAAAGTATTTAATTTTTAATTCTAATTGAATACTAAATAACTATCTAGTTATCGCTATTCCTGGCAGCTACAGTAATATTTTCTTCCTTCTGGTTTCTTTCCGATGTTCATCCACTCGTGTTTCAATTACAAGAGAGCGTTGGTTTTTTCTTGTCTTCCACACAACACCTACGAAGTTAGTCCCACCACTCGTACCAACGTCAGCAAAAAAGTGTGGTGCCAACCATATTGTAGCCGATAGCTATCGTTGCTGCCAACATGATGATTAGGAAGAACATATTACTGGTGCTGCCACCACACATCCCACATACATACTAACAGCACAATCCCTAAAATTACAGTATGCCATTTTTCCTTGATGCTCTCATGTCGTTCTTTCTCCGTTCTTCATCCCATTCTGTTTTTAATTCGTGCAATCCCCGTCCCCTTTTGTTGAATTCCTCGCTAAGTGTTTTCACGTTTGTCAATTTTATTTCAGTGTTTTGATTTGTTCTAGTCGTAAAATTTAAAAACATGGGATTCACCTCCCCCAATAATAAAATTTTTGGTGAAGTCCATATTTCAGAGTCTGTTTCATTAATATTTTGTTTAAACGTGTTTTGATATGGAATTTCCAAAACCCCGTAGTAAAAACGCAGTTGTCTTTTAATTTTAAAATTCCTATTCCTATTAGTTCTGTTTTTGACGTAATTGGTTTACAGTAACTTGTTTACTGTTGTTGATGTGTAAACATGTATAGCCAAGTATTTATCGCATGCAAAGGTACTAAATGGTGATCTAATTCCGATAATATTTTATACTTACAACTTATATATTTTGCAATTTCCGTTTTATTCTTCTGTTGTTGAAAAATTTCTATTACACAATTTTTCGAAGGAACCTGAAGAATTTTTGACTGTACCTGCTTACATATTATGAAATTGTTTTTTTCTCCCTCCCCTACTGTCACACACATACTGCTAACTTATTTAGTAGAGAAATGTAAAAAATGTCCCAATTCACTAGTAGCTAGATAGTCCCATTCTAAAGTTACCATGGCAAAATGATTATTTTCTAGTTGTGTGTGACAACTACTAAAGAAGTTAGCAGTATGTGTGTGACAGTAGGGGAGGGAGAAAAAGCAAGTTCATAAGATGTAAGCAGGTATAGTCAAAAATTCTTCAGGTTCCTTCGAAAAATTGTGTAATAGAAATTTTTCTTTTAGTTCTCACTTAGACTGCCAAAAAACAATTAGTTTGAAAGGCGTATTATTTAACAGAACAATTAAAGTAAAGTTGAAAATAACAAAGTCTATTTATTAGATTAAATATCTATAAGAGGATATTTAATTAATAGAATAAATTGAATAATAAATCCACAAGAAGATAACTCAACATAATATAACATATCATCGTTATAACAAAGAAATAAAATGCTTACTTCTAGGTTTCGATACTAAAATTATGTTCCTCATCCTTATTCCAATTTGTTCTAGTGAATATGCTATGAGGTGTAATATACCTAAAATTTAGTTTCTTTCTTCATCTTATAATGACCAAATTATTTTGGATACACAAAATAATTTGAAAACACAAAATAATATTCATGTGCATATAATCACAGATAATATTATATTCTCTATCAGATCGGAAAACTAGAAGAAAATACTTGGTTATACGGATTTTTATTGAAAATCCATTACACTGAGTCTACATCTAGCAGTATTTTTTAAAACAACAAGTTTGAGTTTTGGTTTTGTTTTTAGATAATGTGCAAGTACTAATACAGTTTATTTTTGAACTACGTATTTTTTTTATTTCTTGAGAAATATCTCGTCGTATTTGCTTCCTATGTATTTTAATTTTTTGATGGTTATTTTACATGTTGCGGATTGTGGGGTGGAGAAAATATTTTGTCAGGCATTCAAAATATTAGAATTCGACCATAACTGTAGACTCTTTACCTTTCCCAAGGATGAAAATCGTTTTCAATTATGGGCAGGAAAATGTCACTTGAACTTTTCTAGGTATGGGGGAAAAAATTGTTTATATGCGAGATGCACTTTGAACAAAGATATTTTAAAAAACGCAATTTAACAAAAGATGTCATTCTAACTTTATTCTTAAATTAAAATGTTTTAGAAGTTAAAAAATCAGAAAATTTAAAAGTTTATTGTAGCCTTAGATAATAGAACTAAGGATGCCCTACGTAGCTGTTTTTACACTATAAAGTGAATTTCATTTTGAAGATTTTTCTGTTTTATTTTGCTCTTTCACTCCTCAAGACTGTACCCTACTTAAGCGAAATAGTGTTGTCTCTGTCTCTGATAAAAATGTGCTCAGTGTAGCCAACATACCTAAAAATGTAACAGCTAGAAATTTATTTCAATACATTTTTTTAAAAAACCTAAGCATCTGGTATAATTTTTTTAAAAAAATCTAGTTTTTTTGCTTCTGTAGTTCCACACTGATATTCGGTTTGTTTACGTCAATTTTTTTTTAATTTTAGATGAAAATTTGTAAAACCGAAAATATTTTTATATTTTAAGAAAAAATGAACAAGTGATACTAATTAGAAATTAATGATTAAATTCATTGTTCATAAATTAATATTATTAATCACTTATTAATATTATTCACAAATTTTGCAAGATTAAATTAAATCCCGATATATATTAATTTTTTTTTATTATGATTAACAAATTGTAATTTTTAGATATAAAAATAAATACCGATACAAAAATACTTTCCAATACTATACGCTTTTTCTTTAAATTTAAATTTTACGTGTTGACTCGATCAAGTTTTGAAACAGAAGAGGCCGAATCTGGATAAAGACTCGATTATATAATTGAGCGGTCACTCATGCTCTTTCGAAAATTAATGAGGTGATTGTACCGTAATTGAAAGTAAAGATCAATTGTAATTAATAAGAATTTCTAATTGAGAACATTAGAAAAATTAATAGAATATAAAATAATTAATGTTCGAAAAAAAAAGCATGAGTGACGGCTCAATGATGCTGTAGGTAGAATGGTGTCGTAGCCGCTCGAACATTTTGGGGCCTCCCACGGAACGATGTTTTACTGTTGATTTAACGTTCGAGCGGAGCAGCATAGTGTTGCATCAGTTGTAATAGCTGATATGGGCATTTCCTCCCATACTAATTTTTTTGAGGTTTAAGCGCCTCGACTCGCTAGTAGAACACTGTAAGTAGTAACTAGATTTATAGTGCGAGGATGAGGACGCTAGGAAAGGAAAAATATAAAAGGATTTTACAAGGGTTGATATACATAAAAAATTGCATTTTTTTTTTTGGTAAATTTCTTTTTTTTTAACGATATTAGCGGACTGTATTTTTTTTTGATGGTTGAACGAGTTGACGTTTACTATGGCTGAAGCTGTCATGTTGATTATTGAGTACATTATTAGTTTGGTATTTTATTTTAAGTATAGAATATTTATTATAAGTATAGAATAGAAAGAGAATTACAGATAATAGAAAAAAGAAAGGTATATAAATGATGTGAGACGTTACTGGGCTGCAGATGGTATCAAAGACGTTTCCATGGGAAGTACGCATAGCTTTACTACATGGCGCACAACGTTTCCATGTCGGGTTTTAATGGTGGCCATTCGAACCTTATTGTCTTGTCCAGGATGTAAATTAACTACGCGACCTAGTCGCCATTCGGTCGGAGGCAGATTTTCTTGTTTTAAGACTACCATGTCACCTACTTTGACGTTCTCCCGACACGTTCTCCATTTTGGTCTTTGATGCAGTTGGGAGACATACTCTTCTTTCCAACGCCTGCAAACGGTCTGCTGGAGTTGTTGCATTAACTGCCATCGTTTCAAGGAGTTGGTCGGGGTTGCTGTAAAATCAGTTTCGGGAGCCGATAATAAACTGTCCCCGATAAGGAAATGACCTGGCGTGAGACATGTAGGATCGTTCGGGTTGCTAGTTAGAGGAGTAAGGGGACGCGAATTTAAACAGGCTTCGATTTTGGCCAAAACGGTAGCCAATTCCTCAAAGGTGAAAACATAAGATTTATTCACGCGTCTAAGATGATATTTCATCGATTTTACCCCGGCCTCCCATAATCCTCCGTAATGAGGAGTACCAGGAGGTATGAAATGCCAGGTGAGGCCACGGGCAGCATAAATTTGTGACACGTGCTCGCTACCTTGTTGCACGGCATTTTTATATTCGATCTTCAACAGACGATCAGCGCCTACAAAGTTTGTGCCATTATCGGAATATATATTAGAACAGAGCTCGCGCCGGGACATGAATCGATCAAAAGCGGCCAAAAAGGACGCGGATGTTAGATCGCTGACTGCCTCTAGATGGACAGCTTTGGTTGAGAAACAAACGAACAGACAGGCATATCCCTTGGACAAGTGGGCAGGACTGAAGCGACCCGTCCGTGGCTTCAGACTGATGGGCCCAGCAAAATCAAGACCCACGTTGTTACGAAAGGCGAAGGGGCTTTCTAAACTCACTCGTTCACGGGGGAGGGCGCTCATGATCTGACTCCGGGTCTGTTGCCGAATAAGAGTACAAGTAGTACATTGATGAATATGATTACGGATTACCGATTGAATGCGGGGAATCCAGAATTCTCGTCGAATTAGGGCCAACATCAGGCTGTTAGCTCCATGTAGACAGACACGGTGAACGTGACCAACTAAAAGACGGACAAATTGACAGTGTGCAGGTAGTATGATAGGATATTTTTCGTTGTAGGAAAACGAAGAGTAGGCTAGCCGTCCATTGGCTCGAATAATGCCGTTGGGATCCAGAACTGGGTTTAGAGACAAAAGGGGGCTTCTTTGAGATAGGTGAGTTTTAAATTGAAGTTGCTTATACTCCATAGAGTAGTGAGAGATTTGAGAGAGTTTAATAAGACATAATTTACTCGCATTTATTTCCTGATGACTCAGAACTTGGGTGGTGATCTTGGTGGTACCTCGCAGTCGGGATAGTGCATTATTACAGAATCGTAACAGGTAAGCGACTACTTTCAGTGCGCGAGAGTACGAGGAGAACCGAGTCACGAATGCATCGGGTGCTTCCGATAATTTGGTGGAAAAACCTCGTATTGGTGCTTTTTCAAGATCATTCTCGACTAGGCCTGGTTCCCACTGTGGCCACTGCTCTTCGGGATAACCTAGCCATTCGGGGCCATGCCACCAGAGCCGGTTTTCTGTCAGGGCCGAAGCACACATTCCGCGTGACGCAATGTCGGCCGGATTGTGTTCCGATGGAATGTGCCGCCATGGTACATCACCAACAGCGTCGAGCACTTTGGTCACTCGGTTTGCAATAAACGTTTTCCACCGAGCGGGGGACTGTTTGAGCCATGCTAAAACGATTGTGGAATCTGTCCACAGTACAAAAGTAGATTGATGTAGTTCTAAGCCAGTTATTATGGATGATATTAGCTTAGCAAGTAGAACGGCCCCGTTTAATTCCAGACGTGGAATCGATATCGTCTTTACCGGCGCAACCTTGGTTTTGGAGGATACCAATTGAACCGAGATACTCCCGGAAGAATCGACTATTCGGAGATAAATTGCAGCCGCGATTGCTGATTGAGAAGCGTCGCAGAAACCGTGGACCTGAGTCTGATACTCCGGATGGTAATGCAACCAGCGAGGAATCTTTATGTTGGCAATATTCGGTAAGTCGGAATAGAAAGATTGCCATTCAATTTGTCGGACTGGGTCAACGACGGCGTCCCAATCAGTGCCATCTTTCCAGATATTCTGTAGGAGTATCTTAGCCCGTACTACGACTGGAGACAACCAACCAGCCGGGTCAAACAACTTCGCGATGTTGGGAAAGATTTTACGCTTAGTGAATGGAGGATTATTGGTAAATTTCTGGAATTTGAAAGTAAAGACGTCATCTTTCATTTTCCAGTATATGCCTAAAGCCTTTAGGATATGATCGTCATTAAGGGGCAGCATATCTTCGGATATCCGATCTGAAACCGAGATGTGCTGGAGTAGGTCGTCATGGTTGGCGGACCATTTTTTTAGGGGGAAACCTCCGGATTTGAGAAGCCCAATAAGTTGTTGTTGCACGTTCAGCACCGAGGGGATATCGTACCCGCCTGATAAAACGTCATCAACATAAAAATCCCGCTTCACTATTGGCGCGGCCAAGGGGAAGTTTTGCGATTCGTCATCGGCTAACTGGAGGAGCGTGCGAATGGCCAAATATGGGGCACAATTGACTCCAAATGTCACGGTTTGTAAATGATAATCTTGTATCGAATCAGTCGGAGTTTTTCGATATAAAATACGTTGATAATCAACCTGACTAGGGTGAATCCAAATTTGACGATACATCTTTTGGATGTCGGCACTATAAACGTATGGATATTTTCTCCATCTCAGAATGAGAGTGGTTAAATCTTGTTGTAGGGTTGGGCCTGCGTACAGTAGGTCGTTCAGACTGAAGCTGTTTACTGTGGAGGAGGAAGCATTAAATACAACGCGTAATTTAGTAGTTAAGCTGTCGGGCTTTACTACACCGTGGTGAGGTAAATAATAGCTGTTGTATTTGTATGGGTGATCAGAATCTATGATCTCAACCGGCGTGACCGGCGACATGTGACCCAGTGAAAGGTACTCGTCTAAAACATCTGAGTACATAGTTTTCAACTCCGGTTTTTTTTTAAGAGATTTTTCGGAGCTTAGAAACTGCCTTAAGGCGATGTTTCGAGAGGAACCTAAGAAAATATGAGCTGGAAAATTATTTTTGAAGGGAAGTTGAACGGTGTAGCGGCCGTCCGCTTCTCTAGATGTTGTTTCTCGATAAAGTTTTTCACAGTAGTGATCCTCCCGGGATAGGGGTTTGGACTCGAGGACTTCTTCGGTTTCCCAGAACTTTTCAATTTGTTTATTTAATTCTAGGCTGTTAAAAAAGGAGGATGTACCAGGATTATAAGAAACGCCTGATACCAACCATCCGAATACGGAGTTTTGCGCCACAAATGAATTGTGTTTCTTGACCCCATCCAGTAGTATCTGGGAGTAAAGGTCAGCGCCAATTACCATTTCTATATTGCCCGGGTTGTTAAGCGAGTTGTCAGCCAATGTTAAGGAGTTTATTTCCTGTAAGGAAGACCTATCTATTGGCTGCTTAGGAAGTATTCCTGTCAGCTTTGGAAGTACTAATGAATTTACGAATATGCGTACCGTAGGATCAATAAGCGACGATATCACAAATGAACATGTCTTTTGGGTAATTCCACCTTCTGCCGAATTTAATCCGATGATTCTAGTAGAAGAGGACTTGGATGGTATCCGTAACCGTTAAAGAGCCGATTCCGCTAAGAACGTAGCTTCTGACCCGGGATCTATGAGAGCTCTAACGATGTCAGTGCAGTTATTGCAAACAATTTTTACAATAGCTGTAGCTAGAATGACCGATTTGTGGGGGACTACATGGTCAATGTATTGTCCCGCAGTATGATATGAATGAGAACTTGTGTTTGTGGTTTGTTCTACGATAGTGTTGAATGTGGGTGCCCTAAAGCTAGAGGCGTTTGGCGACAGTTTTGACGGTGGTAGCGTCGTTTGTTTTGGCTTTGCCGATTGCATATGTAGCAATGTGTTGTGACGTCTGCCGCACTCGTAGCAATTATGCTTGCTCGTGCAATTCTGTAATTGATGTGAAGATGAAAAACAGTTGACACAAAGACTTTTTTGACGTATAATTTGTTGCCGTTCTTGAATAGATTTTTCAAGAAACTTGGGACACTGTCGAATAAAATGTTTTATTTTACATATAGGGCAGTTGTAATCGTATTTAGATTTTGCTGTCGTGGAGAAAACTTGTATCGTGTTAGGTTTAAAACTTTTCGGAGGGACCGGTGGTTTTGGCTTGGGTTTAGAATTCCCTATGGCTTCCAGGGTCAATACACGTGACTTGAGATATTGTTCTACCTCTGACCAGGATGGAATTTCTTTGTGATTTTTCAAAGTTTGTTCGAGTAAACTTCTGGTCTCGGACGGTAAATTTTGAGACACTAAATAAACGATTAATGGGTCCCAGTGGGTAATATCAATATTATAGGAAGCTAACGCTGCTAACGCATCATTGACGGTTTCATACAGCTTTTTAATTTCTAATACAGATTCAGAAAATACAGGTGCGAGATCTAACAAACTTTTGATGTGAATATTGACCAATAATCGTTTGTTTTCGAACTGTTGCTCTAATGCCTGCCAAGCTAAACTAAAATTTTTGGATTCTACCGAGAATTTATGTACTATTCGCGCTGCATCATTTTTTGTTTTCCTACGAAGGTGGTGTAACTTTTGAACGTCAGACATGGTAGAATTTTTAAAGATGGCTGTGAACATATCGCGAAACGAAGGCCATGATTCATATGTCCCGTGAAAATCTTCAATATCTATTGGAGGTACCCTAATGTGGTCTGAATTTCCAAAGCTAGCATTTACCGAAGTGTTAGGTGAACTGGGTTCTATCTTTAAACTTTGATTATAAATCTGGTCTTCAACACCAGCTAAAAATTTTAAATATGAATCTTGAGCCAATTTGTATTTCTTTTTGGCATCAGATTTGTAACTTTCAATATTTGGTTCGGCTTGAACTGTTGTTAGCCTTGCCGCTTCTTGAAAAGCTTTGTAAGCTGCTTTTAAATCAGCCCATTCCTCACTTATCTATTAATGTCCCGTGTGAGAGGCTGTCAAAATCTTTCGACGGTGTGTAGCTAACCGTGTCTTGGTACGCAGTGAACGCAATGACGAAAGTATTATATTGTTCCATTTTGTAGTATGGAAATGCTAAATGTATAATTCTTCAACAAATATGACTCTTGATTATTATAAAAAAAATATTTTTAAATTTCTATGCCTTTATACTATAGTGGTATGAAAATATGCCAGTACTGTTCTAGTATATTGAAAAAATTTCAGATAAAAAATTTAAAATCCGAAAATAACTAAAAATGTTACAATATGAATTATTTTGTTCCAAAAGTGTTTCTTATAACCGAAAAAACTTTAAACTTAAAAAAAATTCAATTAAAAAACTTCAAAAAAATTCAATTTGAAATTTTTCTTTACAGTGTACGTAAATAACACCCGTAAAATTATATAATTTTTTAATACACCACAAAATTCAGGTTACTGTAAGTTTCTATATAACTACTTTAATTATTATTTAATTTTTCACAGTGTATCAAAAAAAATATATATTGAAGTAAAAAATAAAAACCTAATATAAAATCTATAACAATCTTATGTAATTAATTGAAAATTGTTGAAAAACTGTACTATCAGCATTAATAAATAAAAAATATAAGAAAGGGCAGTTCTAAGAACTGTGCAATTCTTTGCAAAATGTATACTAGCTTGTACAGTATGGTTTGAACTGTACCAAGAAAACTGTACCAAGAAAATTGTACAAAGTATGGTTTGAACTGTACCAAGAAAACTGTACAAAGAAAATTGTACAAAGTATGGTTTGAACTGTACCAAGAAAACTGTACAAAGAAAAAAAATGCAGTTCTTAATATAGTAGATTCGCACAGTTTTGAAAACTGCGCAATGTATTCTTATACGCGAGCCAACAAATATAAATCAATATGAGTTTAATTATGTACACTCAAATTCAATAATCGCTCCCTGATTTATTATGTATTAAAAAAATTGTTTTTGTATATGGAAAATGTATTCTAAAAAATTTGCATATAATTTACGATATTTATTTTTTCATATATAGATAAATTTACACTGAGAAATCCGTATATCATATCAATCCTTATTTTTTACATAAATAGAAAATATTTACTATGAAAAATTTGTATGTTATATACAAATATTATATTTTCTTTATATATACCAAAAAAAATAATTACTTGGAAAAACTTGTATATCATATACGAATATTATATATATTGACCACTAAAAAAATGTAAATGTGTAGTGGTATATAACGAGGGCAATGTATTAAAATTAATTTTCCCGAAAATATTTTCACAATTAAAATTTTTTAAATTGTCTTTCACCACAATATCTGTAAAATGCTAAATATAAGTTAATTTTTGTTTTAAAATTAAATTCAACTTATATTTATGTAACTATTATTAATTATCACCCCACTTTTTACTTGAAATTCAATTTTAACTATTAAAATAATATCTATTTTTGTATATGCAAATTTTTTATAATTTATGAAGTTAATAGTAGAATAAAAATTTATAGAACAAAAAAATTTTTTACCAAATCAATAATATCACCAACAACAAATAAAACTACTTTTCAGCAATAATCATAAATATGACTAATTTAGGGATATTTTCAATTTTTTAATATAGTTTTTGTAATGACTATATCAAACAATTCATTCAACCTGTCAAAAAATATTTTCTTACTTTGTTTTTATCACAAATATGATAAAAATACTCTTTTTTTTTTGTATGTCACGAAAGGAAAGTAAGAAAAAATCTAATAAAAAAAATGCAACCGACACCACGCACACTAATAAAAAATGCAATAATTTTTTGTATATAAAAATTTTGTGTATTCTTTTTATTTTATTTTTTTTTTCTTTTAAATTTTTGTTATATATAATTTATGGCCCAGTTGAATGGGGTATTTATTATATTTTATTTTTGCACTACAAATATAGTTTCACCTACTTGTGTACTTTTCTTGACAATGTCGAATGATGATATTCTGAATTGATGATGATGGTAAAATGATGATGATAAATGATGAGATGTTCTAAAGCGATGATTCTTACGCGCTTAGGGCCGCGTAATGTAGATATTTTAAATAACTTTTTTCACGCGCTTGGGGCCACGTGATCTTGAAAAAGTTGATGTTGTTTCACGCGCTTGGGGCCACGTGATGTTGATAAATTTGATGTTCTTTCACGCGCTTGGGGCCACGTGATGTTGAAAAAATTTGATGTTCTTTCACGCGCTTGGGGCCACGTGATGTTGAAAAATTTGATGTTTTTTCACGCGCTTGGGGCCACGTGATGTTGAAAAATTTGATGTTCGTTCACGCGCTTGGGGCCACGTGATGTTGAAAAATTTGATGATGTAACTGACTGCTCTCCTTTACCGTCGAAGGACCAAATGTTTCGGCGATGAAACCTGGGGGTTCACTATTGTTGGGGAACAGGCAATTATAACACCTTGTTTGACAATAAAACACACTTTGTTGTTGTTACACCTTTTTTTTATATTTAGTTTTTTTTTTGTTGTATATAATGAAATTATATATTGGTTTTTTTTTTTTATATATTTTAAGAAAAAATGAACAAGTGATACTAATTAGAAATTAATGATTAAATTCATTGTTCATAAATTAATATTATTAATCACTTATTAATATTATTCACAAATTTTGCAAGATTAAATTAAATCCCGATATATATTAATTCTTTTTTATTATGATTAACAAATTGTAATTTTTAGATATAAAAATAAATACCGATACAAAAATACTTTCCAATACTATACGCTTTTTCTTTAAATTTAAATTTTACGTGTTGACTCGATCAAGTTTTGAAACAGAAGAGGCCGAATCTGGATAAAGACTCGATTATATAATTGAGCGGTCACTCATGCTCTTTCGAAAATTAATGAGGTGATTGTACCGTAATTGAAAGTAAAGATCAATTGTAATTAATAAGAATTTCTAATTGAGAACATTAGAAAAATTAATAGAATATAAAATAATTAATGTTCGAAAAAAAAGCATGAGTGACGGCTCAATGATGCTGTAGGTAGAATGGTGTCGTAGCCGCTCGAACAATAAGTAATTGCTTATAATTTCGTGGTGAATAACTATATTTAATTTTTACACAGGCTGTCCCTACATCACCCTCTTCCGAGTGAAACGCAATTATGTTAAAAATATTAATTGGTGCAAGTATTTGAAAAGAAATAAAATAAAAAATATTAAAAGTAATTTGTGGTTTTTTTAATTAATTGCAGAAACTCCGTAGGCCGGTTTTAGGCGGTCGATAGATATTGACCGTTCTTTACCATTTCTTAAAATGACATAAACTTTACGAAGACGACGAGTAACACGGAATGGTCCTTCATACGTAGGTGCTAATGTTGGTTTAATTCTGTCGTTTCTGACAAATACAAAATTACACGTGTCTAGGCTTTTTGGAATAAATAAATTGCGTTGGTTTGCTGTTCTTGTTGGAATAGGTATTAAATTTTTCATCGTTTCCCGCAACTTTGTAATAATTGTATTTGTATCCGGCACGTCCGGCTTTGAATTAACGAAAAATTCGCCCGGTAATTTTAGGGTTTGCCCATAAACAAGTTCTGCTGGCGAACATTGTATATCTTCCTTGATTGCAGCGCGTACTCCAAGTAGAACTAACAGTAATTCCAGAGTCCAATTTGTACTGTTGCCGCGTACTTTTAGCGTATCTTTCAGTTGACGGTGAAAACGTTCTACTAAACCGTTCGACTGTGGATATTACGGAGTAGTCCTAGTACTGAAAACACCTAATAATGATCGTAATTCGTGGAAAAGTTTGGATTCGAATTGTGTACCTTGATCCGTAGTAATTGTTTCCGGAATACCAAATCGTGAAACGTATTGAATTACAAACGTTTTTGCAATGGTCGCGGCAGTCATATCCGGTATCGCGTATACTTCGGGCCATCTCGTGAATCTGTCAACTATGGTCAATATGTATGAATTTCCATCCGAAATCGGAAATGTGCCAACTAAATCCATATGAATATATAACGCTCGAAGCGTGTATTTGGCATGTCGAAAATTTGATGTTGCGATTTTGTGTGACGGTGAATTTTGGTCTTTTGGCAGGGTATGCAAACCTTGGACCAAGAATTCGTGTCACGGTTAATGTTTGGCCAAAAATACCGGGAAACGAGTAACTTTCTGGTTGAATGAATTCTAGGGTGAGCCAAATTGTGTAATTTGTTGAAAATTATTCGTCTTAAAGACTCTGGTATGTACGGTCTGTTTCTGTTTGTCGAAGTTTCGCAGTATAAGTCCAGATCCGGTAAACGATTTTTTTCTAATTTGAATGATGAATTGGAGTTTGCTAAAAGTTCTTTAAGTTCCAAATCATTGATTTGTTCTTTCGCGATTATCTGAAGATCGTAATTGTCTTTGTCCACAGCAGAAACTTCTGAGAAACGTGATAGACTATCTGCAACGACATAATATTTGCCCGAAATATGCCGGATGTCTGTGGTAAATTGGGCTATATAATCCAAATGGCGAGTCTGTCTCGGGTTGCGTTCCATTTTGGAACAGATCGCATTCACCAACGGCTTGTGGTCAGTGAAAACCGTAAATTCCCGCCCTTCAAATGCATAACGAAAATGCTTAATTGCAACGTAGATAGCGAGAAGCTCGCGATCGAACGCGGAATATTTGGTTTCGGCCGGTGACAGTTTGCGTGACAAAAATGCGAGCGGTTGCCAACCTAGTTTTGTTGGTTGTTGCAAAACTGAACCCAATGCGATGTCCGACGCGTCAGTAATTATGGCTAATTTTCCATCCGGTTGTGGATGAGAAAGCATAGTGGCGTTAGCCAATGCATTTTTAACGCGCTGAAAAACAGGGTGGAGCTCCTCTGGCCAAGTTAAAGATTTGTTTTTACTTTTACTTTAGGTTTCCTGTACCAGGTACGCATAAATCGGAGCGAGGAATTCAGCCAATTTCGGGATAAATCGGTGGTAGTAATTTACCATTCCGATAAATCGTTGTTTGTCGGATCGAGGTAGGAATGGGAAAGTTTTTTATACTTTTCACTTTTTCTTCTGACGGAGAAATACCTTCCGATGTAATACGGTGGCTGAGAAAATCTAGTTCACTTACATCGAAAACACATTTAGAACCGTTTATGGTTATACCATATTCCGATAAGCGTTGGAATAGCTCTCTTAAATGCTGTTTAAGCGTTTTAGCGTCCGTAGATGAGATGAAGATATCGTGTATATATACAAATATAAAATCTAACCGCCGACAAACTTCGTTTATAAAGCGCTGAAAAGTTTGCGCGGCGTTACGCAAACCGAAAGCCATTCGTCGAAACTCATATAACCCAAATGGTGTAGTTATAGCAGTTTTATGAATGTCGCCTGCCGCCACTGGAATCAAGTGATAAGCTCTCACGAGATCTATTTTCGAAAAAAATTTCGCACCATTCAAGTGCATTGTAAAATTTTGAATATGTGGGATAGGATATCGATCTGGTATAGTAGCTGCATTTAATTGACGGTAGTCACCGCATGGTCACCAGTCGCCGTTGTTTTTCTTCCGCACCATATGTAGCGGAGACGAAGCGGGAGACGAGGACGGTTGACAAATGCCAAGTTCGACCATTAACTCAAACTCTTTCTTTGCAGCGTCATGTTGAGTCGGATCGAGACGTCGTGGCTTGGAGAATGGCAGTTGAGTTTTGGTCACGATGTGATGCTCAACTGTGTGTTTAACTTCTTTGAAGTAGTTTGGCGGTTGAGTTAATTTCGGATTTTGGAATAAAATTTCTGAAAATACATTTTTTATAACGTTAAGTTTCGGCGTCGGCGTTTCTGACGCGATGGTTAACGCGCTAATAGACAGATTAGTGAGTGGATCTATAATTTTCCTATTTTTCAAATCTACGATAAGACCATATTTATTTAAGAAGTCTGCACCGATAATAGCGCGGTCGATGTCAGCTAAGATGAACTCGTGCATAAAACTTCTTCGTAGTCCGAGATTAATTTTCAACATTTTTGTACCAAATGTTTTAATGTATGTACCATTGGCGGACGAAAGTAAAATGTTTGATGTTGTTTTTTCAGATTTTGATTTGCACGGTAAAACTGATAAATCTGCGCCAGTGTCGATTAAAAATACTATATTATTTGCATCGTCACGAACAAAAAGGCGGCTAGTTAGTTGATTGGCACCGGTAGCCGCTACACGCGGTGCCTTCTCTAGTTTGGGGAATTGTCGGCTAGCTTGTGCGCACACGTACATTTTGTAGCTTTGTCGCCAAATTTTCTGTGATACCAGCATAATGTTCTAGAAGTAGTAGGAGGAGTGGATTTTTCTCGAGCATTTCTACTCGAGTTACGTGATTTGCTCCTATTTCGCGATCTAAAATTATTCTTATTGCCGAAATCGAGTCTGGCTAGCATAGATTCGATTCGTGCTAAACGCGCGTCGTAATCAGATGCCGTAGCAGTTGTCGATGTAGTGGGTTTCGCGGAATTATCGGTCACTGCGTACATCGATGCGTTTTGTTGTGCCTCAAAAATTTTATCCGCAATATCTGACAACTCGTTAAGGGACGGCTAACGCTACGTGGATTATGTGCGGTAGCTTACGTAGCCATAAATTTCTAATAATATCATCGTTAAATGTTTGTCCCGATAGCTGTCTCATGGACCTAAGTAATTCTGACAGATTACGGTCACCTATGTCGGCTTTTGCTATTAGTGTTTCGAGCCGTTTTGTTTCAGAAATTGAATGATGTTTGATAAGGGCGGTTTTTACGCTTTCATATCTATTTATTATCGGTGGGCTAGTTAAAATGTCGATTATGGAATCGCACGATTTGCTATTAGGTGGCTGGGTTCGCGTGCCAAAAAGGTGGTAGGCGTACACGGACTAATTCTATTTTGTTTTCGCTATTTTCATTAACTTTATTGCTCGTGGTTTCGTCTTTGTCAGTCATTTTAATAATACGATTTGATTTTTTCGTATGTAAGTATAAGTAAAATGTATTTTTTAAAACTCTAGAAAATCAAAAAAAAACTAAAAAAAAACACAAAAAGAAAATCTTACGCGATTTGTGTACGATCCTAATTTTTTTTAAAAATGTTAACCAAAAATTTAAAACTTTTAACCAATCTTTGAACTACCCTGTATCACAAAAAACTTTAAAATAATTTTGTGTGTGCAAAAAAAAATTTTGTTGCAAGAGAGAAAACAATACTGAGGGGAAAAATAAATTTTGTTTCAGTGTATAAAATAAAATAAAATCAATGTTGCGGGCAATTAGTTATTTAATTTATAAATAATGATATTTTAAGAAATTATAAATAATTTTGATGATTTATACAATTAAATTAATATTATTAAATTTATATTTTATGATTTTTATTTAAAAAAATTTATGATTTTATTTAATATTTATATTTTTTACTTTGTATTTAAAAAAAAAAATTGTGATTTTTAAATAAAGTAATTAAATTTTTATATATGTAATTTAGAATTTATCCAAAAAAAATTTATAACTTTTATGTATTTTAATTTGTCCAAAAAAAATGTAGTTCGTAAATTGTAATAAAAAAATTAATATAATATTAATATAATTAATGAATTTTCTATTGATTTATTATATAGTAATTTTTTAATATATTAAAAGCAAAAATATTTTTTATTCCGAAATTCTAATTTTTCGAAAAATTAATATAAGTTATTATTTGAATATTATTTTTGTACTAACACAACAAATTTAATTTATTTCAAAAATAAAAAAAATGAATATATTTTTTGTTATTTAACAAAATGATTCTGTTGTATAGTTTTTTACTATATTAAAATTTTGAATATATAAAAAAAATCTCCCAAAATTATTTATTTTGTAGGTACAATAAATACTATTTCAAATATTTTATTTTATGATGTATTTTTATATAAAAATATTATTTAGTTCAACAAAAAAATGTTACTTGAGTTGATTTTCTTGAAAATATTATCTATGTTGCTTTTGGAAGTGCTGAAGTTGATGATGAAGATATTGCTCGTTGATGTTGAAAAGTTGATCATGAAAAGGTTGATGATGAGAATTTTGATGGAAATTTCGATGATAAAAATTTTGCTGACGAAAACGTTGATGATGTAAACTTTTCTGGAGAAAACGTTGTTGATGATACAAATTTTGCGTTGATTAGCAATTCTGGAATTTTCTGTGGGCTTGATATTCCAGAATTTTCTTCACCCAAACGTTGATAAAATATAATTTTCAAATTCACAATCGTTTTTATTTTCAAAATTTTTATTATAATTTTTATAATAAATTTTTTAACTGAATATTTTTATAGTTTTGTTTTATAGTTTATTAAAAGATTTTGTTAGTTTAGTTAATTTTTATATGTAGTTAACTTTATATAGTTTGTAGTTGAAAATGGCGTGTTTTACGTGCGGTTATCAATTGTATTATTGAAACAATTGATCACGCGTTTTTTATTAAAAAAATTTTGATCTCGTTTTTTTTAAACAAATAATCACTAATTTATCACGTAACTTTATGATCACGTCGGGGTCACCAATTGTAGGTTTTTAGCCGTGATTACTATACCTACTTATTAAAACACTTTTTATTTGATTTTAACTACTTATTTATTAACTTATTTAATTTATTTTTTAACTAAAATATTTTATATAATTTATTGTAATTACTGTCTTTACTAATTATTTTACTTATTTCTCCCAACAAATTGTGGTATTATTAATTAAATTGTTTTTTTATTTTTTTATATTAAATATTGAATTCACAAATTAATTTTATTTTATTTGTACACTGTAATATTATTATTATATTATATTCTATCGCGGTTTTTAAGAACTCTCTATTGATGATTGATAACGACTCATCAATATTCTTCAGCCGTATCTCTGTTATATTCGATCAATCACTTAATCGAATATTCCAGAGATTCGACTGACCAATCAAATTATTACATCGATCTTTCGATCTACTGCAACAATAGAATTGCACCCGCATGATATTTTTATTATTAAAAAATTAAATGAGAATTATAAGTAATTGCTTATAATTTCGTGGTTAATAACTATATTTAATTTTTTACACAGAGTGTCCCTACATATGTAACCGATGGTTTACAATTTTTGTCATATGTTTTACGATTTTCGTCTTGGACTTTTATGATATTTTCGCGTACCGATTGTCGCATGTCTATTACGTTTAACAGTTCTTCTTTTAAAGCTTTTCCTAATTTGATATCGGCTTTTAATCTCATCTTTGTACCTATTAAAACCTCGAAGGGTGATCTTCCAATACTTCGTTGGAAAGTTGAATTTATATTTTGTTGTAGTGTATTCGTATACATATGTATACCATTTTGCTGGATCTTCGACGTTAATTTTGTTAAAATTGGTATAATTATTCTGTTTAATCTTTTTATTTGGCCATTGCCTCTAGGAGTACCAGTCGCTATTTGTAGATGAACAATATTTTCGTTTACGCAATAATCTTTGAAAATGTTGGATGTGATAAATGTGACCCTCTATCTGTTATTATTCTTCGTGGATTACCGAATATAGCTTGCTGAATATTCAATTTTTGCAGTACTTCTGTGGAATTTGTAGTCTTTACTGGATATAGCAGTAGGTAAACAAAGCGGGTTCTACTCCACCTTCCAACAAACCCCATAATTTGTTAAAAATGCTTGTTTTTGTGAATTTAATGAGCACGTTTTATTTTATTAGCACGTTTTAGTGTGTCGAGATGTTTTGGTGACGTTAATTGGATATTGGGGGAGGGTGATGTGTGGTGGGTTGGGTGTGTGGGTTGGTGTGGGGTTTTTTTTGGTAGTGGTGTGAGGGTTTGGGTCTGTGGTTGTAGCTGAAACATGTTGCAACATGTTGGCTAATTTTATTAGAACATTTTTTTAAAATGTTAGAGTTTATGAATAAATTATTTTTCTTATCAGTAATAATAAAAGTTGTGGTTTATGAATGAATGAATGTTGTTAGTGTGTTTTTTTTTTTTTTTAATATGGAAAGAAATTATATTTTATGTTTTGCTATCAGAGTTTTTAGCGTATAGAACAAATGTTTTTTTTTTGTTAGATATCGAGGTCATTTTTACTATAAGATTTTAGATATCAAGGCCATTTTTACAAATTATATTTTATGTTTTGTTATCAGAGTTTAGCGTAAAACAAAGTAAAGTGGTGATGGCTGAATTAGGTAAACGCTTTATAGATTTAAGAATTAATTCGGGTAGCTAAGGTTCGATTCTAGCCATATGCCACTTTTTATAATATTGTAAGAAAATATATAAAATGTTTTCTTAAGAATCTCTCTCAGTTAGTTATACAATTTAGGAGGTAACGGTTGATTAGATACTTTTTACCATTATGGTTTCGTGGGAAGACCTCAACACAATTACAGAGTTTGATCTTAGTGATAAATCATCACCACTATTTTTTAAAAATATTTTATCCAAGAAATTAGTAATTGTAACAAATTTTTTAAGTGAATACAAAGAATTTTTAATTATTGATGAACATATAAACCAACTTGAGAAATACCGAAAGGCCTTAGTAAAATTAGTGAATGAAGAAATAAAGTATTCAATACATGGTTACCATTTTGAAAATTGTATATGGTCTTCCGATAGTGCAACAGCTGGACCAGATACATGTTCTTGTAATAGTTTCGTTTTTAATGAGGATTGTTGTTTAAAACTAATGAAACTTTATTTGAAATTATCTGGTGCTAAATAAACAAGAACAATGGCTGACTATAATTGGATAAAAGATTTTTTAGAAAAATATAGTGCCGTTTTATTGAGTGAACATAAAGATTTAATAATTGATTTTTCTCTAAGATTTCCAAATTCTACAATCCTATATGAGCAAATAAATTGTGAATGTATACATACGTGTACTTGAATATATAAGAAAATGCAATATTATGAAATCAATGAATTATTATAAATATCAAACAATTTTAAGATAAATGAATAGTAAATAATTGATAGCGGTAGAGTAAAGATAAAATCAATATTATTTATAATGAAATTATTCTCAACACTCTGCATTGCTGTACTGTGTGTGGTTTCAATTACTGAATCATCAGCTAATTTAACAACAGAATCTATAACGGCATCGGTAATTGATTCATCAACTAGCCCAACAACTGATAAATATGCGACTTCAATTACTGAATCCACAGCTAATTTAACAACTGAACCTGCAGCTAATATAACAACAAAATCTATAACTGAATCAACAACAGCTGATCCAACTGCACCGGTAATTGATTCATCAACTGAGTTGACAACTGATTCATCAACTGGCTTGGCAACTGATTCATCAATTATCAAAATAACTAATAAATATCGAATTTATGATAAATGTAATAATAACAGTGGTAGAGTAAAGTATTCTTTAATAACATTATTATCAGTGTATATAGTTTTAAAAGTATTTACATAATTTAATAAAGGAAAAAAGAGTATGGATATCAATTTAACCGCAATATTATTTAACAAAAGATTTTTTTATGAATTAATTAAAATATATATTTTGATAAGAAATTACTATAAAAGGTTTAAAATATTAATTATTAGCATCAGTCTAATTTCTAATTTGTTAGCATAATATTAAAAATAAAAAAAAATAAAATGTCTTCAAATTTAATAAAAAAATTAAATAATATAGGCGGCGCAGGAATGCTGCAAACAAAGAAAATTACCGAGTTAAAATTAAATAAATCCTACACAATAAAAAAATTGTGTAGGATAAACACAAAATACGGCGTCAGAATAATAGCTGACTTTAGTCAGTTTCGAGTATTTCTACCTGCTATGTACAAAGTAATGTCCGATAAGGACATTGCTGATATAAATAATGGCAATTTTGCAATAATGAGTACATCTCATTATGGCTCATCAGCCAATATAAAATTTGTAGAGCTGGACTCTGATTCGGATCAACATTTAGACGATTTCGAAGAAGGTCAACGAATGGTTCAAGTTGTTGAACTTGATAATGAAGATGACGATAGCGACTGGGATGTTCCAGTAGAAGAAATCAAGAAAAAGAAAAGAAATGTACTTAATTAATTAATTTTTTATTTTATTTTATATTTTGTTAAAATTAAAAATAATATTTAAGAATTTTTTGACAATTTAATTAACAAAAAAATAAATAAAATGTTTCAAAGAAATAATTGAATAAAAAATTATATATGTTATATTAAAATATGAATCGTGTTTTTTTCTTTTTCCTAGAAGATTATAGCGAAACTGAATAAAACTGATAAAACCATAAATTTATTGCGAAATAATTTAAAAAGTAAAGGTTTATCAGTAGGATCGAAACGTAAAATTGAAGGGCAATTAATAACGTTTAACAGCAAGAGGGAGTGTTTAAAGAATAATTTAAATCATGGAAGTGGTATGATTCAAAACCATGTTGTTTGGACTGAATTTGAATCAGCATTTGGTGGAAGAATTAAAAGTTGTGTTATCACCAACTTATCATACAAAGGCGTAGAATATTTCATGGAAGCAGCTGCAGCTGTCTTTGAGAAAGAAATAGCTACGCTATTGAAAAAGCATAACACCATTAAATTAAATGCTGTGTTAAATGCAGAATTTATTATCAAAAAAAATGATGAGATAATAAACGAAATTAAGCATTTCAACACCAAAAATAAAACCTTGGAAAGAGAAGACGATGTCAAACAACACTTCTTAGAGAATATAAGAGAACCCATATTAAGTAAACTCCAAGATTTCCAGGAAAGAGATAGTGGTTGGAGCCTTCATCGTGTTGTAAATTTGGTAATAAATGTAAATAAAAATGAAAGATTTTCGGGGTCCACGTATATAAATTTACCTAACTCAATACATGTAAAAAAAGCATGCATAAATATTGAAAATATAGATAATAAATGTTTTGCTTGGGCAGTTGTTTCAGCACTTTATCCAGCAAAGATACATCCAGAAAGAATTAGTCAATATCCACACTATTCATCAGTGTTAAATTTAGATGGTATAACATTTCCCACACCTATTAATCAAATTGACAAATTCGAACGTAATAATAATTTGTCAATAAACTTATTTATGTTGGAAAAACGTTATAATAAATTTTTAATAGTACCACTGCGTTTAACGAAGCATAAAATTGATAATCATGTAAATCTTTTACTTTTTCAAGAGGAATATAATTATCTAAACCAAAAAGATACATATGATGATGATACTAATAGCGAGTATAATGATACCGATGATGATGATGATGCCGATGCCGATGATGATGATAATGATACTATAAATAAGTATCACTATTGTTGGATTAAAAACTTATCACGCTTGGTGAGTTCACAACTATCCAATAATAAAAAAACTAAATATATTTGTGATAGATGTCTTCATTACTTTAAAAATGATAATTTATTACAATTACATACAGTAGATTGTGAAACCAAAAATACTTGCACAGTTAATTTACCAACAGAGGATACTAAATGGATTTCATTTAAAAATTATAATTATAAACTTGAAGTTCCGTTTTGCATATATGCAGATTTAGAATCAATTTTAAAGCGTGTTCAAAATGATGATAATGAATTAAATACTTTTAAGTATCAAGAACACGAAGTTTATAGTATTGGCTATTATGTAAAATGTTCCTTTGATGACAGTAAGTCTTACTATAAAGCATACACTGGTAAGGACTGTCAAGTATGGTTTGCTCGAGAATTAAAAGAAATATCTAGCTAAGGTTCGATTCTAGCCATATGCCACTTTTTATAATATTGTAAGAAAATATATAAAATGTTTTCTTAAGAATCTCTCTCAGTTAGTTATACAATTTAGGAGGTAACGGTTGATTAGATACTTTTTACCATTATGGTTTCGTGGGAAGACCTCAACACAATTACAGAGTTTGATCTTAGTGATAAATCATCACCACTATTTTTTAAAAATATTTTATCCAAGAAATTAGTAATTGTAACAAATTTTTTAAGTGAATACAAAGAATTTTTAATTATTGATGAACATATAAACCAACTTGAGAAATACCGAAAGGCCTTAGTAAAATTAGTGAATGAAGAAATAAAGTATTCAATACATGGTTACCATTTTGAAAATTGTATATGGTCTTCCGATAGTGCAACAGCTGGACCAGATACATGTTCTTGTAATAGTTTCGTTTTTAATGAGGATTGTTGTTTAAAACTAATGAAACTTTATTTGAAATTATCTGGTGCTAAATAAACAAGAACAATGGCTGACTATAATTGGATAAAAGATTTTTTAGAAAAATATAGTGCCGTTTTATTGAGTGAACATAAAGATTTAATAATTGATTTTTCTCTAAGATTTCCAAATTCTACAATCCTATATGAGCAAATAAATTGTGAATGTATACATACGTGTACTTGAATATATAAGAAAATGCAATATTATGAAATCAATGAATTATTATAAATATCAAACAATTTTAAGATAAATGAATAGTAAATAATTGATAGCGGTAGAGTAAAGATAAAATCAATATTATTTATAATGAAATTATTCTCAACACTCTGCATTGCTGTACTGTGTGTGGTTTCAATTACTGAATCATCAGCTAATTTAACAACAGAATCTATAACGGCATCGGTAATTGATTCATCAACTAGCCCAACAACTGATAAATATGCGACTTCAATTACTGAATCCACAGCTAATTTAACAACTGAACCTGCAGCTAATATAACAACAAAATCTATAACTGAATCAACAACAGCTGATCCAACTGCACCGGTAATTGATTCATCAACTGAGTTGACAACTGATTCATCAACTGGCTTGGCAACTGATTCATCAATTATCAAAATAACTAATAAATATCGAATTTATGATAAATGTAATAATAACAGTGGTAGAGTAAAGTATTCTTTAATAACATTATTATCAGTGTATATAGTTTTAAAAGTATTTACATAATTTAATAAAGGAAAAAAGAGTATGGATATCAATTTAACCGCAATATTATTTAACAAAAGATTTTTTTATGAATTAATTAAAATATATATTTTGATAAGAAATTACTATAAAAGGTTTAAAATATTAATTATTAGCATCAGTCTAATTTCTAATTTGTTAGCATAATATTAAAAATAAAAAAAAATAAAATGTCTTCAAATTTAATAAAAAAATTAAATAATATAGGCGGCGCAGGAATGCTGCAAACAAAGAAAATTACCGAGTTAAAATTAAATAAATCCTACACAATAAAAAAATTGTGTAGGATAAACACAAAATACGGCGTCAGAATAATAGCTGACTTTAGTCAGTTTCGAGTATTTCTACCTGCTATGTACAAAGTAATGTCCGATAAGGACATTGCTGATATAAATAATGGCAATTTTGCAATAATGAGTACATCTCATTATGGCTCATCAGCCAATATAAAATTTGTAGAGCTGGACTCTGATTCGGATCAACATTTAGACGATTTCGAAGAAGGTCAACGAATGGTTCAAGTTGTTGAACTTGATAATGAAGATGACGATAGCGACTGGGATGTTCCAGTAGAAGAAATCAAGAAAAAGAAAAGAAATGTACTTAATTAATTAATTTTTTATTTTATTTTATATTTTGTTAAAATTAAAAATAATATTTAAGAATTTTTTGACAATTTAATTAACAAAAAAATAAATAAAATGTTTCAAAGAAATAATTGAATAAAAAATTATATATGTTATATTAAAATATGAATCGTGTTTTTTTCTTTTTCCTAGAAGATTATAGCGAAACTGAATAAAACTGATAAAACCATAAATTTATTGCGAAATAATTTAAAAAGTAAAGGTTTATCAGTAGGATCGAAACGTAAAATTGAAGGGCAATTAATAACGTTTAACAGCAAGAGGGAGTGTTTAAAGAATAATTTAAATCATGGAAGTGGTATGATTCAAAACCATGTTGTTTGGACTGAATTTGAATCAGCATTTGGTGGAAGAATTAAAAGTTGTGTTATCACCAACTTATCATACAAAGGCGTAGAATATTTCATGGAAGCAGCTGCAGCTGTCTTTGAGAAAGAAATAGCTACGCTATTGAAAAAGCATAACACCATTAAATTAAATGCTGTGTTAAATGCAGAATTTATTATCAAAAAAAATGATGAGATAATAAACGAAATTAAGCATTTCAACACCAAAAATAAAACCTTGGAAAGAGAAGACGATGTCAAACAACACTTCTTAGAGAATATAAGAGAACCCATATTAAGTAAACTCCAAGATTTCCAGGAAAGAGATAGTGGTTGGAGCCTTCATCGTGTTGTAAATTTGGTAATAAATGTAAATAAAAATGAAAGATTTTCGGGGTCCACGTATATAAATTTACCTAACTCAATACATGTAAAAAAAGCATGCATAAATATTGAAAATATAGATAATAAATGTTTTGCTTGGGCAGTTGTTTCAGCACTTTATCCAGCAAAGATACATCCAGAAAGAATTAGTCAATATCCACACTATTCATCAGTGTTAAATTTAGATGGTATAACATTTCCCACACCTATTAATCAAATTGACAAATTCGAACGTAATAATAATTTGTCAATAAACTTATTTATGTTGGAAAAACGTTATAATAAATTTTTAATAGTACCACTGCGTTTAACGAAGCATAAAATTGATAATCATGTAAATCTTTTACTTTTTCAAGAGGAATATAATTATCTAAACCAAAAAGATACATATGATGATGATACTAATAGCGAGTATAATGATACCGATGATGATGATGATGCCGATGCCGATGATGATGATAATGATACTATAAATAAGTATCACTATTGTTGGATTAAAAACTTATCACGCTTGGTGAGTTCACAACTATCCAATAATAAAAAAACTAAATATATTTGTGATAGATGTCTTCATTACTTTAAAAATGATAATTTATTACAATTACATACAGTAGATTGTGAAACCAAAAATACTTGCACAGTTAATTTACCAACAGAGGATACTAAATGGATTTCATTTAAAAATTATAATTATAAACTTGAAGTTCCGTTTTGCATATATGCAGATTTAGAATCAATTTTAAAGCGTGTTCAAAATGATGATAATGAATTAAATACTTTTAAGTATCAAGAACACGAAGTTTATAGTATTGGCTATTATGTAAAATGTTCCTTTGATGACAGTAAGTCTTACTATAAAGCATACACTGGTAAGGACTGTCAAGTATGGTTTGCTCGAGAATTAAAAGAAATATCTGAAAATATTGAAAACATCTATAATGATATAAAACCAATGATTCTTTTAACTTCAACTGAGCAATATGAACATGATAATGCATTATCATGTCATATATGTGAAAAACATTATACTGGTGTTGATGAAAAAGTGAAAGATCATTGTCATTTAACAGGCAAATATAGAGGGGCAGCACATAGAACTTGTAATTTAGATTATAAATGCTCCCGAACTATACCTGTAATATTTCACAATTTATCAGGATACGATGCACATTTTATCATAAATGCATTAGCTAATACTTTTAAAGGAAGAATAAATATTTTACCTATAACAAAAGAAAAATACATCTCATTTACAAAACATATTGAAGGAAGTAATATTAAATTAAAATTTATTGATTCTTTAAGATTTTTGGGTACATCATTAGATAAATTAGCATCATATCTACCGAAAAAAGAATTAAAAATAACAAAAAAAGAATGGTTTCATCTCAACGATTACAAATTCAATTTATTGACTCGAAAGGGCGTTTTTCCGTATGATTTCATTGATTCATGGGCAAAATTAACCAATTCTAACTTACCATCTAAAGAAGATTTTTACAGCAAATTGAATAATCAAGAGATATCAGAAGAGGATTATATTCATGCAAACAAAATATGGGATATATTTCATATAAAAAATATTGGCGAATATTCTGATTTATATCTCAAAACTGATGTATTATTATTGGCAGATGTATTCGAAAACTTTAGAAAATGTTGTATACAAACTTATAAATTAGATCCAGTTAACTATTATACATTACCAGGATTTACTTGGGATGCAATGCTAAAGTACACTGAAATTAAATTGGAATTATTAACAGATATTGATATGGTATTATTTGTAGAAAGAGGTATAAGGGGGGGAGTTAGTCAATGTTCTAAAAAATACAGTAAAGCAAATAATAAGTACATGCAAAATTATGATCCTACAGATGAAACAAAATATTTAATGTATTTTGATGTTAATAATTTATATGGTTGGGCCATGTCACAATATTTGCCAACAGATACTTTTACATGGTTAAATGAAAACGATATCAAATCATTTAATTTGTCAAGCATTAGCAATGATTCTGATGTAGGATATATTTTAGAAGTCGATTTAGATTATCCTGAAGAAATTCATGATAATCATAGTGATCTACCTTTTTGTTCATTACATGATATACCACCAGCACCAGGTTGTAAAACTAAGAAACTTTTAACAACTTTGTCACCAAAAAGGCATTATGTCATACATTATCTTTCTTTACAACAATGTTTAAAAAATGGATTAGTTTTAAAAAAAATACATCGTATTCTACAATTCAATCAAAAACCTTGGATTAAACCATATATGGAGCTAAATACTTTAATGAGAACTAGTGCCAAAAATGATCATGAAAAAAATTTGTATAAAATATTGAACAACGCAATATTTGGCAAAACCATTGAAAATGTGCGAAAATATAGTAACATTAAATTATTAACAAAATGGGATGGTAGATATGGTGCTAAAGTAATGATATCTAAACCAAATTTTCATAGTAGAACAGTGTTTAACAAAAATTTGGTTGCAATCGAATTATTAAAAACACAAATATTAATGAATAAACCTATTTATATAGGAATGAGTGTCTTATATATTTCTAAAACGAATTTATATGATTTTCATTATGAATACATTAAGAAAAAAATTAAAAATAATGTTAAACTATTGTACACAGACACAGATTCATTAATATATGAAATAAAAGATTGTGATATATATGAAATGATGAAAACCGATATCAATTATTTTGACACAAGCGATTATCCGCAGAATAACATATTTAACATTCCCTTAGTAAATAAAAAAGTAGCAGTTTAATGAAGGATGAGAATAAAGGTGAAATCATGACTGAATTTGTAGGATTAAAGTCTAAGATGTATAGTATAAGAATAAATAATAAAGATGCTTTCAAAAAGGCTAAAGGGTTAAAAACATCAGTTTTAAAGCAGACAATAAATTTTGATGATTATTTAAATTGTCTTCAAAATAATTGTATGATAAGTAGGAGGCAATGTCAAATAACTTCAGACTCCCATAAAGTATTTACAATAAATCAAAATAAAATAGCTTTAAGTTCCAAAGATGATAAAAGATATGCTATTAATGAAACTACTGATACATTGGCATGGGGGCACTATAGTATTAAGAATTTATAACTTGTTCAATAAACAAAAAAATCAATCATTTAAAATTTAATAGTTTTATTTATTCTATATAATACATAGGATTATGTTTCAGGTTGCAATATTCAAGATTTTTTTAAATAAACAAACATTTTGTACTGCACATATACCAGAATGATTAACCAAACATTTAGGTATTTGTATCCCATATTTTGATTTTAAAGTTTTGATATTTGAAGAATTATTATCGTCTAAATCTATAATATTTGTATGCTTCAAAGTATTGGAAATCCATGTATGTTTTTCAAATCCTTTAACATATATTTTAATGTGTGCATTTAGCATAATTTTTATATGATTAATAGCATCACGAAAATATGTAACTCCATCACTCCATTTGTTTGTTTTTTGTGTGTTAGCTGAGAGTAAATGGAATCCATATGGAGGTCTTATAATGTAGTGCTGTAATTCACCAGTTGAAGAGAGTATTGCAATTTCTTTTAAAATAAACTTATTTTTATCATCTCTGAAGCCTTGAATATCAATTATTAAGTATGATGAATTCATTTAAATGATTTTGTTAACTTCAGAGCTTAATGGATTGTAGTGAACTAAACGATCATGTAGCATTAGACAATATGCTGATGTATTTTCCGCTACTCCATCTGCTGTTTTTATCTCAATTCTAACATCAACAGGTCCTGTTTTGAGATTTTCATTTTGATAACGTGTATCTATTACTATAATCATTGCAGATGATTTAAATTCACCCCAAGTCAGTAATGGTTCGGCTATAACTCTATTGTAGTAATTTTTTTGAAAGTTTGCATATGCATCATAAACTAAAGCGTAACGGTTTTTTCCAAAAGCCAGATTCATATCTTCATATGGATAAGATTCCGAATTAAGATATACTTTTATATCAGTCACCCCACAATTATCAAATTTTGAACAGTCTACCTTTACTTTATTCTGCCTTTCAGTCTGAAAAGCTACAACTATAAATCGTGGTTTTTCCAATTGCGTTGTAGTCTTTACATTCCAAATATGATGAGCGGTGTTTATTGGTAATGATGGATATTCATATAGATCCCAATTCCTAAAAGCTAATTTCATTGTTTCCCCATTGTTAATGCTTTGATATAAATTTAATTTCATTGTATCTGATAGAGATATGTGTTGTACTTTCCATTGGACTTTTGATAATGTTATTTTAGGTTTTTCTTCCTCATCAGTGGTAATTAAAGCATTGTCATCTGTTCTAGCACGAGTAAGAATTAACTCATGTCTAGCATTTGGTATAATATTCATATAATCTTCCGCAAATCCCAATAATCTTTTCAATGGAATACAAAAATTAAAATAAAATCCTTTAAGATCAATTGAACCTGATGGAGACCAACTTCCATTATAAAGAGCTTTGCTTTCATTAGTATTCAAAGAAATATAATTTTTTAAACATGATGTTATACCAACATTTCGATTGTGATCAATTTCTTTACCATTAATTTCATATCGAATTTCATCAAAAAGAAATGCTGCCGCATTATTAATTAATTTAGTTTTAGTAACAGCTGCGCCATCAACTGATTTAGAAAGTATACCTTCTATATAGAGTAAACTAGTTGATGGTAGTATATTTATATTTTGATTCTGTATAGCAATTCGTATAATATCACTATTTTGGAATGAATTCAAAAATGGTGAATAACTATGCCATTGTGAATTTGTAATATTTTCATCAAATATTGGTTCTTGAAAGCTATTTGTTATATTTTGCATTGTTTTCTCTTCAGTTTTAATCCAATTGATTGTAAAAATTGTTGATTTTGTTGTGTTAATAATTTTAAGTTCCTTAGTCTATGACCATGTGGATTGACCATCTGATTATGATTGAAATTAAGATCAATATTACTTAAGCCTTTATTAGTAGGATGTTCTTGGTTATATATGATCATGTTTGAAGCTTCAAATGTAATCTGGCTGTTATATTCTCTCCTCTAAAATTCAATAAATTTCCGTCTTGATCAACTAATTTTAAAATTAATGATGTTAATCGTTCAACGTTTACAGGCAAATAGATGACATTCAATGGTACTTCAATAATTTTATATCCTGGACTTACTTTAATTGAAAACTCATGCAATATATGAGCTTGCTGGTTATTTATATAAGTTCCGTCAATAATATTACACTCAACTCGTATAGTATTAACTCTATTTATATCAACATATAGATCTGATGTATGCAATTGGTTTTTTAGTAATTTTTGTTTACTAAAACCCAAGAGCTTACAAATGCTCAGTTCTTTGGTGAAATCAATATCTCCTATATCAGAATAAATTTCACATTTTAAAGTATTATTATTTGCTTTCAAATTAAAGGTTCCTTGATCTGACGAATCTGATTTCATATTATCATCTATGTCCAATGCCTTCCGAATATACCTCTCTATATCGTCAATTTCATAAGATCCTACAGGTATTGTGATGATTTTATCACCAATATGAAACATATTATTATCAATATCTACATTTGGTATTGAATTATATGTTTGAAAATCTACTAATCCACACACATAATTTCCTTTTAAATCAATAGGCGGAAAATATCGTGAAGTGCGTAAAGAACTATTATCGTTGAGAGTTAATGTTAATGACATGATGTATTGATAACAAATGATTAATTTTTAAAACATATCATTCTTTTATTCATTTTTTTTATTAATATTATACATATTTTTTGTAACATTTTCTAATAAAAATTTGAAACATAAATGTCCGCATATATATGTGTTAAATTCTTGTTCTTCATTATGGTTATACAATAAATTATTAACATCTAAATATTTCACAACTTCTATTGATGGTCTCAAATTTCCAAAACTGTCAAAATAATGTGCATGTTTATTGTTTTTGTAATATGCCACCCAATGTGTCCCCCTTCCGCTATAATTATCCAAGTTTATTATACCACATTCAAGGCTCCATGGTTTAGAAGGCAGATCATCACGCATAAAAACACCTCGAAAATGTGGTAAATGTTTTCCAAACTTTAGTAAATCTATATTAGTTAGTGGTCGATTAGGTAGCAGCTTTAAAAGTTTTTTGATTGATTTTGTTGTTTTAAAAATAGTCCCAATCCTTTCTTATGTGGTTTTAAGTACAATCCACCACCATTTTTACCATTGACTGTAATAGTTAGTTAGTTAGTAAGGGGGGGGATTATATCCCCAACACTAGGCCACTAGTTGGCCCATAGGTATCCCCTTGAGTAACAACAATACCCCCTCTACTGCTCTTCAAGCCACCCCGCGTTCTTTACAAACTTTAGCAGATCCCTGACTGGGATCCCTACCAACTCCTCAAGTCCATCGAACCTGTAGTTACCCAAAAAGCGATATCTACTTCTGCTCAATGCAGGGCAGTCACACAGCATGTGGCTGATATCTTCCGCTACACTTAAGTCATGACATCCTCTACATGAATCCACCGTGGTGAGCCCCAATCTCTTGGCCATCTTGCCCAAGAGACAGTGTCCTGTTATTATACCCACCGACATTCTCAGGTTGCTCCTATTCTGCGATAAAAGCATCTTTGTCCTTTTAAGGTTCCTCTCCGGCCAAAAACCTTTAGTAACCTGACAGGTGTTGGTATTGACCCAAATTTCCTCTACCTTTTTCACCGTAATTCTGTCAATCTCTTTCTTCACTACTCCCAGTGGGATAAGAATTGACTGATCAGCGACATCTATATCCTTCTCAGAACCTTTCCTAGCCAGTTCATCGGCTTGCTCGTTCCCATATATGTCACGATGACCGGGTACCCAACATAATCTTACTGTGCTAATCCTGCAGAGTGTCTGAAGCACTTCTCTGCATCTCCTAATCAAGCTTGATTTGATTACCGTTGAATCAAGCGCCCTGATAGCAGCCTGACTGTCGACGTAGATTGTGATATCCTCATGCGATATCACCTTCGTCGTTGCTAATGAGGCTGCATGTACTATAGCTAGCACCTCCGCCTGAAACACACTGCTGTGGTTTGGCAACCTCACTGATTCCTTTATATTTAACTGTTCAGAGAAGACACCTGCACCAGTTCCGCTGGCTGTCTTCGATCCATCCGTAAATATAGCAATCCCCTTCTCCGGAATTACCGAATCTCCATCCCATTCATCCCTTGTTGGAATTTGAATGCTGTAATCCTTCTCAAAGAACATCTGTGGTACTAGATAGTCTGTTTGCACTCCTCTAGTATCCAATTGATATTGTTCCAATATAACACTATGTGTATACGGCTTGAATTTTAGAGCATTGGATTCACGAAGTCTCAATGCCGCCTTTGCTGCGTTGTTTTTAACCACCTCGCTCACTTGATGTAGGTCAAGAATGATCTCCATCCCTTTAGTTGGTGTGGTACGAAGAGCTCCCGTAATACTTATGCACGCCAATCTTTGTACCTTTCCCAACTTCCTCATCACTGTTTTCTTCTCAACTGCCGGCCACCATACTAGCGCACCGTACGTGAGTATGGGTCTCACGACGCTGATGTAGAGCCAGTATGCTATATCCGGTTTAATACCCCATTTCTTTCCTGAGAATCTCTTGCATGTAAATAGTGCAGTTGTTGCCTTTTTCACCCTTTCCTCAACATTTTTATTCCAATTTAGTTTGGAATCCAGTATTATCCCTAGGTATTTTGCACTGCCCGAGAGTGTCAGCTCCACTCCGTTCAGCGTTGGTAGTTTGAAGACTGGGATTTTCCTTCTTCTGGTGAAAAGAACCAGTTCCGTTTTGGCTGGATTTACTGATAGCCCACAGCTATCAGTCCACTTCGTTACTATGCTGAGGCCCGTATCCATCAACATGCTGATAGTGTCCAGAAATTTCCCACTTACCAGGATCACAAGGTCATCCGCATATGCGATAACCTTGTACCCTTTCCTCTCTAACTCCTTCAAAATACTGTCCATTACCAGCAACCACAGAAATGGTGATAACACTCCTCCCTGTGGTGTGCCTCTGGTAACAGATAAACTTACCTCGCTAGTACCCCAGCTACACATTATATTTCTTGTCTTCAGCATCTGGCCAATCCAGGTTGTGACTCCTCTATTCACGCCTGTATCACTCAGCGCCTTCTCAATAGTATCAGTCTTAACATTGTTGAACGCCCCTTCTATGTCAAGGAACGCTGCCAATGTGTACTCCTTATGATTCAATGACGTTTCAATTTGTGTCACCGTATTATGGAGTGCTGTTTCTACCGACCTTCCTTTCCAATAAGCATGTTGAGCTGTCGAGAGAGAGCCATCTCGACAGCTGCCTTTTATATGGACCTCTACTAATTTCTCCATTGTCTTGAGCAAAAAGGATGACAGACTGATAGGTCTATAATCCTTTGCTGTGGTATGGCTATTCTTACCGGGTTTAGGTAAGAATATAACCCTCACTTTCCTCCAGCTTCTCGGTACGTAACCCATATATAGACAGCTTCTGAAAATCACTACCAACCATTTTGCCAGCGATCCAGGGGCCTTCTGCAACATAATCGGTCGAATACCGTCCGGACCTGGTGACTTGTATGGAGCGAATGATTTAATCGCCCATACGACCTTCTCCTCCGTCACAATAGCTTTGGCTAGATTCCAAAGTTCTTGCGTGCCTCTCGTCCCTTCGTGTGAGCATTCATTACCCACTGGCTGGGAGCCAGGGAAATGGGCCTTCATCAGTGTGTCCAGTGTATCCTGGCATGATTCAGCCCATTCTCCATTCTCTTTAGTTATATAGTTCGGAACTGTTGGTTCCTTCGCCAGTAACTTCCTCAATCTTGCTGTCTCATTGACACCTTCCATTGATTCACAGAACATTTTCCATGATTGCCTTTTGGCTTTCCTTACCGTGTACTTAAATTTCCTTAGACCTTCCTTATAGTTGTCCCAGTCAACTATACAGTTATCCCTCTTCGCCTTGTTGTGCAATGATCTTGCAATTCTTCTACACTCTTCCACCTCGACGTTCCACCAAGATGGTTTTTTGCCGTTCTTCGTGCGACTAACAGGACAGCTCATGTCAAAGGCATCTGCCATCAGTGTGCCTATGTCATCAACCACTCTGTCGATCATTTTACCCTTTGTTAGACGTTCCCTGGCTGGTGCCTTCAGGGAGCCATTTAAAGCCTCCCTGTATTCGCACCAGTCGGCTTTTCGAGGGTTTCTAAAACTGACCCTTTCTTCTCGCTTACAGTCAACCTGAAACCTAATCCAACAGTGATCGGAGAGCGAAGCTTCATCCGACACCCTCCAATTTCTTACCGTTAGTGAACTAGAATTAGTGGCTAATGTCAGGTCTAGGACCTCCTTTCTATTTCTAGTTATAAAAGTAGGGGCTGTTCCCCTATTACATACACTAAGGTTAGTACCACTAATATAATCTAAAAGAGACTCACCTCTGCTATTGATGTTCGTACTTCCCCAATGTGTATGATGTGCATTGGCATCACAACCGATCAGCATATCGTACTTCCATTTCTCTATTGTTTTCCTCAGAACTTCAGACGGTGGCTGATCCACGCTGTCAAATGGCATATAAGAAGAGACTAGGAGTAGAGGCTTATCCATCTTACTCCTACCCCATTCTACCACTGTGTTATCTTCATTACTGAAATCGTTTAAAAGAAACATTTTAATCTTTTTGTTAACTAAAATGCAAGATCTTTGTCTACTTACTCCCTCTTTGTAATACAGGTTAAAATCCTTACCTCTTAGACCTTGAATTCTTCCTCTACCGTCAATCCATGGTTCCTGTATGAGCGCAACGTCGATGTCCTGTTGGCTCATATACCCCATCAGGTTGCCTGTGGCAGCCCTACTGTGGTGGAGGTTTACCTGGATCACCTCCATCATCAGGTCCACCACCACCTACCATCCTCACATATACATGTGCCAGGCTGAACCTGGCCATAAACCTATTTTTCTCTAGGAATGGTAGGGAATCCCTGTTGATGCTAACTAGGAAGTGCTGACCACGTTCCGTCCTAGCATCAACCTTCAGCACCTTCCAATCCTCTGCCTTCATTTCCTTGTTCTGCCCAACAAGAAGATTCAACAGCCTATCTGGCGTCTGGAACGGCTTGGGTACCCAGATCCACGCCTTCGGTCTCATGAATTTGATGGTATCGGCTCTCGGGATGGCTCTCAACCTTGATCCCTCCCAGATACCATCCAGCTTGTGTAGGGTGGTGGTTAAGAAATCTTTCGAAGTCTTATTCGCACAAGCCACTATTTTATACCCCTTCTCCCAGCCTGCACCATCGAATTGAATTTCGTCCGCTGCGCCGGAGGCGAAATAATCAATAAGCGCATCCTGGATTTTCTCTTCAACCTTTAGCCATTGGTCGCTCTCGAACTTCCCTTCCGGGGAGCCCTCGTCCACAATGGCTACCTGCAACTCATCGACTAAACCTTTTGCCTTCTTAGGGGCCTTTGGTATCAAGTTGTCGTCGGATCTACCTCTCTTCTTCACGTACTGTTCCTTAGCTACCGCGGCTTTTCCAGCGGTGGGCTTCGGTGCAGTACGTGATTTGTTGTCACGATCATCTCTCTCCCTAGTCTGTTTAGACGCACCGGATCGAGATGCCTTAACAACTCGTCTATCACCAGCCTCCCTAGTCCTATTATCAGACGCACCGGAGGTTGGTGACAACGGCTTCGACTTCTTAGTGTCAGCCTCCCTAGTCTGCTTATCAGACGCATTGGAGGTTGACGGTTTCACCAGTTCCTTCAGTTCAACTGACTCAACTATATGCCTGGCTTCGACAAGTTTTTCCTTGTCCCAGGCACTTAGTTCTTTAGGATCCCTCAGCGACAGTTTGTGCAACCGTCTTCTAGCGCTTCTGATCCTGTTGAGCGCATCTTTCCTCATGTTCTTAGATTGAACGCCAGTGTGCGGATTGATCTTCCGGAACGTCTCAGTTGGCTTGGTGCTAGAGCCTACCTTGCCAACTTCTTTCTCTTTTGGGTCTTCCAGATTGATGATGGTCTTGTTACCATCAACTTCCATGTCGGAACTAGAATCCGAAAGACCTCCCAATTCTAGATTATCTAGTCCTAGAATTGTGGACGAGGATTGCGACAATGCTCGCAGTTCATCATCCAAGTCAAAATCAGTAGCATTGTTACATGCATTAAGGCCTGTTTCCACCGTAATGCATGGTCCTACTGGCGACTTAGATCCTTCCAGATCCAAGCCCTCGCCGCCTGCCGTAGGAACAGACGACACTTGCGTTGACATCCCAACGCGCGATTTATCCTTGTTCGTAGCCATGGTCCATATTGTTGCGGATTCTCTTTGTTTTCAGACCTCACTCGTGGCCTTATCGGCATGGTTGGACCTGCCAGATACTGTACAGAGCTACAGTATCCGCCGACATCGCCCACTTTGCTCATCGATCCTACTTAAGCCCCACCACCGCGTCAAGGTGGAATCCCCGGGGGGATTGACTGTAATAGTTTCAATCGTTTTGTTATGCCTACGTTTTTCCTCTAGCTCTTTTTTCGCATTACTAGCATCATTCACCGCTTTCGCTATTGTTGCAGCTCCCCCTGAAAGAGCACCAACAGCGGAAAGGCCAGCGAATAATGGCACTAAAAAAGGAAGAACTCCCCCCATTTTCGGTATTGGTAAGAATCTTGGTACTTTGATCCTATTTCGATTTTTACCTTTAGTAGTTTTTCTAGCAGCTCGAAGAGCTATTTTTATTGACTCTTTTTGATTTGAAGGATTTGAAGTATTAACAGCTATTTTAGCAGCTTGTACTGCATCTCTAAAGGAATTTATATCAGAAGTTTTTCGTATTTTTCGCTTTTTTCGATTTTTGGTTTTGCTTTTTTTTTTTAGTTTTTCCTTTCATAACACCCATACCAAGTTTTACTTTTGCTTTCATGGCGTTTGTAACCAAAAGAGAACTAGCACGCTCACCTAAAGTGGAATCTTTTCCAGTTACTCTACCCCAAGCCCTTTCAGCTAAAATTTTATCAGCAGTATGTCTATTATTTATATCTTTACTTATAGAATATGCTATATCATGTTCTCGACAAGCTTCATCCAATTGATTCACCCCTCTATCACCACGAGCTAATCGTTCTTTAAGTTTAGTTCCTGGTCCGCAATAATTATATCCTGGCAAATGTAATTCAACTGGTAAATTATTTATTAGAGAGTTTAAAACACCTCCACCTCTTTTGACATCCCTTTCGCTATTAACAGAACGATAATTAAGCATAATTTATATATTTGAATCCATTGAAGGCTATTTTATGATTAAACTTATTTTGAAAAATAATTTAGTTATATAATTCGCACTTATTAAGATTTTTGAAATAGTTAAAAGGATGAAGTTTGTCAAGCAACATGTTAAAATTAAAATCAAAAATTTTGATGAAACTGTTGGATCAGGTGTTGAAAAAAGTAAACATGGTGTCTTATTACCTAATAACATACGAGGGTTAATAGTAGGACCTTCAAATTGTGGTAAAACCAATGTCTTATTAAGTATGTTATTAGACTCCAATGGATTATGCTTTGAAAATATCTATATATATTCAAAATCATTACATCAGCCTAAATATGAATATTTAAGAAAATTGATAACTTCTATCAGGGGAATGGGTTACTATGAATTTTCAAATAATTGTGAAATAATGGAACCCTCGGAAGCTAAAAAGAATTCAATTTTTATTTTTGATGATGTTGCTTGTGAAAAGCAAAATAATATACGATCATATTTTTGTATGGGCCGACATAATGGTGTTGATAGTTTTTATTTATGTCAATCTTATACTCATATTCCTAAACATTTAATTCGTGATAATGCTAATTTCATAATCTTATTCAAACAAGATGATTTAAATCTGCGACATATTTACAATGATCACGTAAACTCTGATATGACATTTAATCAATTCAAAGATGTGTGTAAAGAATGTTGGAAAAATGATTATGGATTTTTATTTATTAATAAAAACAGATTGTGTAATAAAGGGAGATATCAAAAGAACTTTGATGAATTTCTATTGATTGAAGAAGAAAAATAAGAGATCTGATTAGGGATCTGTAGCAGTTTATAAGTGAACAGATCAGAGGAGTCGAATCAATAACTGTTGCAGTTTATAAGTGATCTCATTAGAGAGGATCGAATTAGTTGATGGGGGTGAGTGTAAGCAATCAGTAGTGTGCGAGATTAATCAATATTAATTTAAAAGTTAATTAGCACATCTTAAAAAATGAATCAAAAAGTATTTGGAGAGATGATAAAAGCACAAAAAACTTTGAAACGAAAATATGCTATTTTAAAAACTGGGCAAACTTCTAAAGGAGATGAATTGGAAAAAACTTTCCAACCTATAGTAAAACCTCTAAAAGAATTAATAAAAGTGGTTGAAAATCAAATACCTAATGATATAACAATAAAACCCGAAACAAAAGAAGAAAAATCTACAATAAAAGAAGAAAAACGTGAATATTTTAAACCCCAGAGTTTGAGTTTCGAAAGCTTTAAAACGTCAACACCGAATTCAACTTTAACATTCAATGCTAGCGAAAATTATGAAACGCCTAGCAAAAAAAGTAATATTGAAAGTAATTCACCACAGACTGTCTCAATAAAAAAAATTGGTTCTAATGTTGCATATGGACCTTATTTCGATAAAAACCATATACGCAAAATGGGGAAATCTACCTTTAACATTGATGATAAAACTGGTGATATACACATTGATAATAAGGTTTTTAAAAAAACAGAGGGCTTATATGAATTGATATTTAGCAATAATCCACAAATAGAACTATATACTGAAGATGATTTGAACGAGTATAAAAAAATATTATTACTGACGAATGCTCATTTAAAAAATCCAAATGATTCTTATTCACAAATAAAAGGGCATAGAGGATTGAAATATGTGAACATCATTAAAAAACTAATGACACATAAGTATAATACTCGAAAAAAAATAGTTGGAAGTACATACCTATCGAAAAGAAAAAGATTGCCATTGGATATGCAATTTTCAACCAAACCTATAGAGTATGTTCATTGGGATGATCCAAATGAACTTGTTGATAGATTAAGACTCTTGATTGCATCTCAAGAAGCTGGAAATAATAATCACAATAATGAAATTATTTCAATAATCGAGGAACTTAAGGAGGCAGGTCTAGTTGAATAAAAGAACATTCAAAGTTAATTTTTTATCATAAACAAAATGGTTATTGACAAGTTTGGTCGAAGTGAGAATAATGAAAGAATCATCACTTCAGCCCAGCCAGGAGTAGGATTTAATTTAACATCTGATGGAGACTACGACATACAATTTAAACGTCTTGTTAATATTAATAAACCAATACACCTTAAAGATGCTGCAACAAAGGAATACATAGATAATGAAATAGATGCAATTAATAAGTACAGTATATTACTACGAAAATCTATTGATGATACATATGATAGTTTAATGACATATATTAATGCTGAGAATTTAAAAATAACTGAAATATTACAAAATTTAGAGCATTCAATAATTAATTTGGAAGTTTATAATTTTAAAAAAGATCAACAATAATATTACATACAGCTAAATTATGAGCAAGAGAAAGGTTGTTGAGGAGTTACATAAACCTGCTAGAAAAAACTTTAAGAGGCGTCGTGTTATAATCAAAGGTTTTGATGATCTTTGGCAAGCTGATCTTGTAGAAATGGGTGCATATGCTGCTGAAAATGATGGATATAAATTCTTACTAACTGTAATTGATACATTTTCAAAATATGGTTGGGCTATTCCAATAAAAAATAAAACAGGTGTGAATGTTACTGAAGCGTTCAACACAATTTTCATAAATTCAAATAGGCAGCCTAAAAACTTACAAACTGATGATGGTAAAGAATTTTTTAACAAAATCTTTCAAAATTCTATTGCGAAATATAAGATTAATCATTACTCAACATTCAGCTCATTGAAAGCCTCAATTGTTGAACGTTTTAATCGTACAATAAAGGAAAAAATGTGGAAAGAATTCAGTTTTAATGGAAACTATAAATGGATTACTATGATTCAGAAACTTGTACATGATTATAATCATTGTACTCACAGAACAACTAAACGAAAACCTGCTGAAATCACCAAAAAAGATGAAAAAATATTATTATCTACAGTTTACAATCACATTAAAATTGCACCATTTGCAAAATTTAAAGTTGGTGAATCAGTTCGAATAAGCAAGTTTAAACATGCTTTTGAGAAAGGCTATACACCCAACTGGACAGCTGAAATATTCAAGATAACTAAAAAACAGCTAACAAATCCAACAACTTACTTATTAGAAGATTATCAAGGGCACCCCATTAAAGGAGGGTTCTATGAACATGAATTACAAAAAGTGAAACATCCTAGTATATATTTAGTTGAAAAAATAATCAAAACCAAGGGTGACAAAGTTTTTGTGAAATGGCTTGGATTTCCTTCTAATCAAAATTCATGGATAAACAAGAATGATGTATTAGTGTGAAATATACTTATACTTGACAGAGTTAATGGTTACACATTTCGAAAAAATTATAAATTTGGATTTAAGTTCTCTAAAAAATAAAATTTTTCATTAGTTTAGTTCGAATAAATTTATTGAACACAGTGGATCATAAAATTAGAATGAGCGACAAAAAGCAATTGTTGAATGAGGATAAGAATATGAGTAAAAATAAAGAATGTCAATATAAATTATATTGCACATCTGCAAAATCTTGTTACACTTGTCCAAAGCAGCAATCATCATCATCATCATCATCATCATCACCATCATCAACTGGGGATAAATGTTCAATCCCATATAAAAAACAAAAATAATTGTAAACTGAAATTCATACAATGATAAATAAAACATAATTTTAATGTTATAAAATAAAAAAAAAATTTTTTTGTATTTCATTCATTTTTTTATAAATTACATATTTAAAATATATTCATGTTTACTACTACAATTTAAAACAACTTTAAATGTGTTTATGTACATATTTATCAACAGATCTACAAAAATGTTCCAATTTCTCTATTTCACCCTTTAAAAACGTTATCTGAGAACTTATTTCTAACAAATTATTAATGTCATATTTTATTTCATTTATAGATTCACCACACTCTCTTTTTACTTTATTAATTTCACTATCAGCATAATGTTTTGAAACAGCATCAAAATTTTCTATAGGTTGAGCAACGTTTATTACTCGTTTATTTTTCAGATCATAATCACCATCACCCGTTAAATCAAATCCTTCACCCTGCGGACCTCGTAAAGGTTTTCTCCCCCTCCGCTCACCTGAACGTCCAAATTTGTCTATTGACATTTCAGAATTAATAAAATTATTGTAAAACTAAATCATTTGTAATGATATATTTCTTTTAATTTATATATATAAAGCATTTTTTTATATTTAAGCTATATCCATATAATATTCTTGTTTCAATTTTTTCAAATCAATTATCTGGAAATCCGATCTATGCGATGTGTCATATGCTGTAAATCTTTCAATTTCACCATTACTTGAATTCTTTCACTATCAAATTCCTTATATTCAAAACATTTTATTTTCAACGATCGTCTTTTAAAATTGCTATCATATGAACATTTCAATTTAATTTCTTTGGTATCATCATATACAAGTTTAAAATGTCTATAAAATATATTTTCACTCTCGATAATGCCTGAAATATCTTTTTCTTTTTTAATTAAATCAAGTCTAAAAGCTTCAATCGCTTCTTCAACAGTAACATAATCAATTTTTGATGATTCCTCACTTAATGAATTTGTTGTAACTTGTCCATCAAACTCTGGTGGTGCTGTGGTTGTTGTTATTGTTGTTGTTGGTGTTGTTCTTGTATCATTATATTCAGTGTCATGTGAATTGATTCGCTTTAGAAGTTGTATAGATAAGCGTATTTGTATTGTTTCATTATTTGGAAGTAACACATTAAATTGAGCATCTCCATTATGTTCAATATCTAATTTAATATTATTAGTAGGAGCTGCATAAATCTTAATAAGAAGCAAACTTAAAATACAAAAAGGTGTAAAAAGGTTCTTCATATTGGTAGCTTCTTTAGATTCAAAGATCGTTGTTAGCTCTTCAATGGTATTTTGTAGAATAAAATTTTTTATGTTATGATGATTTAATTTGTTTGTGACTCTTGCTTCTTTTGTAAATGAGCTTCAAAAGAAGCCCTGAAATCTTCCACTAATACTAATATGCGTAAAACGTCATCATCTGTAATGGTATTATTTTCTTTTTGTATGTAAACTATTTTCATTGTGTTCAAGTTGTCAATTAAGTCTATAATTCTCTCTCGCATATATTTAGCATTTCTAGCATCAAAGTTTTTCTTCACATCCTCTAATTGTAGTAATGCATTATTAAGCCTGTTTCTCAATTCTGATTTTTTATCTAAAACTATGTTGTCAGCTTTTCTATATATAGAGGTAGTAGTAGTAAGAGATAATTATGCCAAATTTGATTCTGATTTCTCCTTCTTTGAAAGAAGTTCCCAATCATTTTCTACTGCGAATGGACAGTCATCTGGAAACTGGTTTGTTTTGAAAGTTTTTTTCTCATTGGTTATATTATTTATTTCTCCGACTATTCCTATATCACCACCCAAAACTTCAAATTGAACATGTTGCCATTCAAGAAATTTAATATCCCAATTCAGATATGTTGGTAATGATTCACCGTTTCTTACAGCTAGTAATAAAACCTTATCACCAAATTCTGGAGTTGCCCAAATCTCTAACACAGAACCAAATATTTTTACATTAACTATTTTAAAGGATTTCCATTTCCTAATGCAAACACAATATTTATGTGCATGGTATATATTTTCACACCAAAACATCTTTACGATACCTCTATCAATTATTTACTGTTCATTTATAGTAAATTACTTTGATATTTATAATAATCCATTGAGGTATAGGTTTATACTTAAATTAGTAAAAAAATTACCTTAATATCTAAAATCTTATAGTAAAAATGACCTTGATCTAAACTCTGATAGCAAAACATAAAATATAATTTCTTAAAAAAAAAAACACACTAACAACATTCATTCATTCATAAACCACAACTTTTATTCACCCTCCCCCAATACCCTCCCCCAATATCCAATTAACGTCACCAAAACATCTCGACACACTAAAACGTGCTAATAAAATAAAACGTGCTCATTAAATTCACAAAAACAAGCATTTTTAACAAATTATGGGGTTTGTTGGAAGGTGGAGTAGAACCCGCTTTGTTTACCTACTTATAGCCAACAATATTTTGAAAAGGCGTCAATTACACTAAGAATATATGTGTATTTTTTCGTGATACTCGTCATAGGCACTAAATGGTCTACGTGGTACGTATCCAGTGGTAATTCATCTTTATTAATTGGGTTCAGATATCCTTCTTGTTTAACGTGTTTTTTTTCTGCTAAGATACATTGAATACAATTTTTCCTACATTTATCGATTTTCTCTTTCAGTCGTGGTATGTCTTATTCTCTTTTAATTAAATCTTCCATCTTTCTACCCGCGAAGTGACCTTTTTCATGAATATTTCTAATAATTTCCTCTTGCATGTTTTTTGGCACGCATATTTTATTCCCGTCTTCCGCGGTTTTATAAATTATTCTGTGTTCAATTATATAGTTTTCAAAGTTTTTGCATTCTTCTATTAATTTTCTTATTAACTTCAGGTGATCATCGTTGTTCTGCGCCCATTTCATTCTTTCCATAAATTCGCTCGTAATGATTAGGACGATTGGATTTCTACTCAGAGCTTCGGCGTGCTTCATCTTGTTTCCTGATCGGTGTTCTAATATGTAGTTAAATTCTTGCAACGCTAAAGCCCATCCAGCGATTCTTGGCAATATGTTTTGTTTTTCCATTGTTTGCTTGAATGCTGCGCAATCTGTTAAAATTTTGAAACAAATTCCAAATAAATATACTCATAGTTTTTTCAGTGCTGCTACAATTGCCAATACTTCCAGTTCGTAACTGCTATACCGTTCTTGTGTTGGTGTTGTTTTTTTGCTGTAGTAGTACACAGGGTGAAGTACATTATCGTCATTTTTCTGCATTAGCACCGCTCCAAATCCCGATTTAGATGCGTCCGTGTGTAGTTCCGTATCGGTGTTGTGTTTATATAAGGTGAGAACTGGGTTTTCTGTTAATTTGTTTTTTAATTCCTGAAATGCCAATTTTTCTTATGGTCCAAATACGAATGGGACATTACTTTTTAACAGCTCTGTTAGTGGTCTAGCAATAAGTGAGTAATTTTGAATAAATTTTCTAAAAAATCCAGTAAATCCTAAAAATCCTTGGAGTTTTTTCAGAGTTTTCGGTTCTGGGATTTTTTTTACGGCTGCTGTTTTCAATTCGGATGGAGATACTTTTCCATTTGATATTTTGAATCCGAGATATTCAATTTATTCACATAGGAATTGACATTTTGTCCATTTATTTGTAACCCAAATCTTTCCGCTACGAGTAAAACTTCCTTTAAACGCTTCATTGCTTCTTCGTAATTCTCTGCCAAAACAACTATATCGTCCATGTATAGCAAAACATATTTTTTTCTATTAATGGTTTGAAAATTATATTGATGTATTTTTGAAATACCGTTGGTGAGGTACATAATCCAAATGGTGCTTTATTAAACTCGTACTGTCCCGAAGGAGTTACGAACGACGAATATTTTTTACTATTTTCTTCTATATTGACATGAAAGAAACCATTTTTCAAATCTAAAGTAGAAAATATTTTCGAACCGCTCAATGCGGCAATCTGATCCTCGATCAGCGGTAACGGGTCTCTTATAATTTTACTATTTAATTTTCTGTAATCTATACATAAACGTTTTGTGCCATCTTTTTTGTTCACCAACTGTATCAGGCTTGCATTTTTTTTATTTTTATTTGAATAGTGCTTTATTATCTTTAATTTTTTAACAATATTTTTCATCAATGTACCTACATTTGACAAAAAAAAATTGAGGTAATCCCATAAAATTGAAAAAAGTTACAGCGGAATTACATGGTGTTGCTTAGACTTTTTTGATGTGTGTATTTTTACATTATATTTCACTAAAAACTGATGATGAACTTTTAGCAAATAACAGCTTTGTAATAAATATGGTTTGAGAAGAATTATTATTATATACATATATGCTTTTAATATTAGATAATTCGATGTGCTTTTTAACACAAAATATTTTCCATTTTCGGTAAATTTTTTTTCGTTTTATATTTTTAGAAAATAAATGAATGATGACAGTAAGGGATAAAAAACATGTTGAGAAAGAGGAAAGAAATATAAAATATATTTTATAATGCTTATTGAACCATATATGCGTCTTTAACCTATATTGTTTCTTCTTGCATTTTTTTTTTGTTTTCACAAGAAATTTTTAAGGCCAAATTTTTCAATTTATTTTTGAAAAATTTAATTTTCATATTTTAGAATTTAAAGTTCTTATGGAATCAATTAGCAGTGTTTTGTGACGGACTTTGAAGTCAAAAAAATCGATTTCGATTGTGGAAGTGGCACTCTTTGTGATTACATAGGAGCCTGAAATTGTATGGGATTTCTTAGATGAAGATGGTAAAGTCTGAAAAATCTGAAAAAATAATTAATTTTGGTAATAAAACAAACATATCTGATATAACAAACATATCTGATATTTCATATGAAAAACTGAAAATGCCATAACTTTTTATGTATGTAATATTATGTAAAATATTACTAACTAACTACGAGTTATCTGGCAAGGTACCCCTAATTAGCAAGCTTGAATGAAATATGAAATAAGTATAAGTATAGAAAACTATTTCGCGCTCTACAACAAATAAATTTACATAATATGTAAATGTATTCAAAAGTATTTATGAAATATGTAATGTATTTATGTAATTTTATTCAATGTATTTATACAAGGGTCATAGAATTTATAAGGTACAGAGTGCGTCATCCGGTGACAACTATTTTGAAATGTAACTGAAAGTTAATATAAATATAAACAAAATTGTGTTCGGAGTCAAGTTAAAATACTTAGAATTATAAAATTTAGAAAACATTAACAGTATTAAGATATATATAATATTATTAATTAAAATATATATATAATATTAATAAACAAAATTGTGTTCAATTGTTCGATTGCATTCAGTGGAGTGAGTTTAAAATACTTGGAATTATAAAATTTAGAAAACATTAACAGTAACAGTATTAAAATATATATAATATTAATAATTTATATTAAAGTGATAACTAAATTAAATTATGGTGATTTGTGCTGTGTTTGGTTGTCACTTTAAATTTTTCTTAGATTAAATCAGGATCCACTGGAAATGTTCTTCGGAATAATAAGAGTGAAGGGAGGACTGCATGACCATCCAAATGCACTGGAATTTAAATATCGTTTACGGAGCTATTTATTAGGATGGAATGATGGTATTTATTTTGCTTAATACAAGCAGAACAATAAAATAACTTAAATTAAATATTAACATAGTATTCTTACTTAGGTATATTATCAGAGTCAGCTAATATAGAAGCTGAAAACGAAAATAATATTAAAATGGATGTGATTTTGGATGACACAGAAAATAGTTTTAGCCATCTTAAAGAATCGGCAATTACATCAGAGTTACTCCAAACTCTGGCTGAGAAACCATCTTCAAACACATCACATCGACAATTTTCAAGAATTGTCAGATATGGAATACGACGCTTTGGAATGTTTAACTGGTTATATTTTAAAAAGATTTAAATTAAAATATCTACAACTATTTGCTGAATATTCGGAAATGGAACCATCTGGATTTACTTGGACCGACCACATCTATGAAGGGGGACTACAAAGACCACATAATATTTTTCTCGAAAAATTAAAATATTTAGAGGATATTTTTAATAATTATAATAATAAAAATAAATTAAATGTTGCTCAAAATTTTATTAAAAACTTAATGGAAGCATCGGAAAATATTGATCTACATGCAGATATAAAAAAAAATTTTTATATATGTAAAATGTTTTTTAAAATAAGAATTTTAAATTCAGATTTACAAACAAAAATTTTTAGTAATAAGAGAAAATTAAATAAAAATCAATTAAACTAATCTGTAAATTTATGTTCTTTTATTCTTAAAATATTTAAAAGGTTTTTTTCTCAGATTTTACAATAAATCTATAATTAAATAATATGATATTTCATATATTTCCTTACAATACCACAGAAATTATTATTAGCATAAATATAAAGTTGTCGCCAGCTAACGTCATAATGTGTGAAAGAGATAAAACATACATGCGCAATATATTACCTTATAAATTCTATAAACCTTGGTATTTATATAATAATATATTTATGTAATTTTATTCCGAAAGAAAATATTTATATAATAATATATTTATAATTTAGAACATCTATTCTATTTTTAATTCAGCAATTTACATTAGATCAAAATTCAATTAATTTATTCATTTATTTTTATGGTAAATTGTTCACCACTTGATCAACTTCTTTTAGATTTATTTGGTTTAATAAATTATTTAAATCTTGATCCAACATAAATGTAATTACTTAATTTATTCTTTTGAAGTTTATTTATTTAGTATATATTAATTCATCCACCACAGAGGAAAGATAATGATTCTATTCTATATTTATTTAATTTATTTATTTCCATCTATTTAACAACCAAAATTTATATGTATTTTAGATTTTCAACACTTCTTTTTCTCAAACTAATTATTCAAATATTAATACAATTAATATACGGGTGAACATGAAATACCTGATCCACGATACACTACGGTATTCCTTGAATCATTCTGAGCAAAAAAATGTATGGGCATTTTTATGAAAGCGTGACCCCTGGGGCTGTACATTCCTTTTTACATATTTCGGTAACGGTGCATTTTAAACTACCCCCCACGTAGAACAATTTTTTTCGTATTTCGTCATGCCCAATTACCTCCCGAAATTAATGCACTCGTAGCGTGGGCTGGGCACCCTTCATATATATATATATATATATCGAAAAGTGTGTGATAAGTTGAATAGTGTAGAACTCTATAAAAAGGACAAAATAATTTATAATAAATATTATAAAGTTACATATTTTTTTAGACAACAATTTTCCAGATTTTATCACCCAGCAGAAGTTATTCATATATAGACGCATTAACAATTTTTGTTATAGTTTGCCGAATTTGCCTATTACTATTAATATATTTAATTTAGAAGAAAAATAAATTACTTATAACAATGTATTTCGGGTTTATTTATAAAAGTAAATAATCTTTCTCTATATATGTGCTATGTGCGATTTGTTGTTTAGATGACTTTGTGTAATTTTTTATATTCCAGTAACATTTTTTTCGCAATTATACTAAATTTCAATTTTTTTTAGGATTATGATTAAATTTATTATTAATCTCATACAATTTCAGGGTCCTATGTAGTCACATAGAGTGCCGACCTCAACAATCGAAGTCGTTTTTTTTACTTCAAAGTCCGTCACAAAACACTTTTAATTGATTCCATAAAAACTTAAAATTCTAAAATATGAAAATTAAATTCTTCAAAAATAAATTGAAAAATATTTCTTTCCTCTTTCTCAACATGTTTTTTTATCCCTTACTATCATTTATTTATTATTTTAGTTCTATAGCAAAAGCAACAACAAGGTTTTTTTTATGTTAATGATGAAGATGAAGTACTTTTGCGAATGACTGAAAAAGAAATATATATCTATTTTTAATTTAGTGTCGAAATTTAATGAACTGGAATTACAATTACATTCTATATGCAAAGGTAATATACAACTTTGCTAAGTGCCAACTCAAGTATTAAACTATAAATTTTTGTCGCACAAATAGTTAACCTTACTATTGGCAACTTTTTTCTGAGGCTGGAATTTATATCGCTATCTTCAACATTATCTATTTCCTTTTGTGTATTTCTAAAAGTGGAACGATTTCTAAAATTGGTACCGTTATTGTAAGATCTTTGTTGTTAAATTTTGTCGTCTGTATTGTGTTGATGTGTTATTATTTTATTAAAATATATTTAATTCTAATTATTATATTGAAATTCTAAATAATTTCGTACAATTACCGTATTGAAATTTAAGTTTCTATAAAATTATTAGAGATATGTCTTTAATTTTTAATTTCATAGTTTCCCGTGCTTATTTATTATTTAATATATTATTTTTATATAATTCTTATTTTTCGTTTATTCATGAAATTCATATTTTGTTTATTCTCACCATAAGTCTTGTCACTACATAAGTCTTCTCTATTTTATTTACTTGTTGTAAATTTTGTAAGGATCAAAGGAAGGTCTCCGTATCAGTTGTGTTGTGGGGTGTACACGCAAAGATTTATTTTATCGTCTTGATAAAATATTTTAAAATACTTTAAAACACATAGACCCCTTATAAAGGGAAGTGAAGTATAACTGATCAAAATTAATGGTAGCAAATCTGATCAGAATTAATAGTATATAAAGAGATTTTATGAGAATTAATAGAATTTATCAGAATCAATGATATTTATAAGGGGTCTACTTCCCTTTTACTATCTTTACTGAATCTCTAATCTAGTACGTTTGCAGTTAACCCTACTACAATTGACCATTAGAGAAACTCTAGATAGAACAAAGTAAGATCATATAATTTTAGTATTCTTATTTATTAGTTTTTAGTCGCAAATTACTATTTATAAAGGAAAGTATTTTTAAAAAAAAAAAAAATATTTATTTTTTATTTCATACTTTTTAGTCGGTCAAATATTTTATCATGTTGAACTTTGATTCATCAGAAAAAAGCATTGTTCTCATTTGGCAACAGTCCAGTTTATATGGGTCTTTGCAAATTCTGACATTGTCCGTCGATTCTTTTTCGAAATGTTGCTACACCCCCTCCACAGTTCGGCGTTGGTTGGTCATGTGGGAAAGTTCTAAGCCTAATTCACTTGCAATAGAACGTGTTAATATAAAAGGATCCTTCTTTACAATTGGTTGTTTTGTACGGTCTACCACCTTCATGTATGGTATTTAATGAGCCAGAAGAGCGAAAACGGGTTATAATTTGATTTTTTTGATTTATATATATATATTTATATATATATATATATATATATATATATATATATATATATATATATATATATATATATAACCAACAACATAAAAAATTATCGACCCATAACGAAGGACCGATGCAAAGCGACTATTCCTTTTTTTAACCGACGCAAGGGCGAACAGACATCCACATAGCCCTCGATGTCCAAATACTTTCCAACGAGCTGTACTCATCAGTACTTTTAATTTGATACTTTTTGGAAAATAGATCCAAATCCCCGCCCCCTCGCTGGGCCATTAAAATTATGTGGCACAGAATGTGGGTAAAACACGAGTTTAAGTTCCAAATTGGAGTTACATCGGTTAAGCAGTTTAGGAGCTATGTCCAGGTGAGGAAAACATGAATTGTAAATTTAATAAAAGGAAATTAATAATAATTTCAGGCCCCCACATGACACGCGTTGCCTCAAACACTTCCATTACTTGCCCCAAAGATATTTACTCTTCCAGACCTTTAATTTGATACCCCACATGATTTTTTATAATTTTTTGCCCCATTTTTTGGGGGCCCCACATGGTCCTAGCAGCCCAAAACACTACCCACACATGACTTTAGAAAATTGAATTCAACAAAAACAAAAAAATCTATATTCATATCTTACATTATTACTAGCTTCTGGTGTGGTTCCAATATATGCCAATAACGTTTTATTTTTACTTACATATTATCGTTTAATGCATTGGCAATAGTAAAATTAAAAAAAAGGAGTAGAAGAAATTGGGTCAAACTTCAACAACACCAACATAAAGCTTTTTATAGAGGATTAAAAGAAGAAAAGAAAGGTTTTCAGCCAAAACTTACGAACTGCAGGGACAAACTATCGGAAATTATAGAAAGGTGGAGAGAATATTTTGAAAATCTGCTTAATGTAGAAAGTAATTATATTCACGAAGTACTTTCTAACGCTGAAGAAGATGAAGACAGAGATAATGATGCAGAAATAAATGTGAATGGACCCACCAGGGAAGAAGTATCTGCTGCAATAGTAAAACTTAAAAAGGAAGATAACCGGGAGATAATGGCATAACGGCAGAACTCATTAAAAACGCAGGAGAAGAGCTGCTTAATAGATTACATAATGTTATATGTAGGATATGGATACAGGAAAGTATGCCTAAGGAATGGAAAGTTGGACTGACTTTCCCAATACATAAAAAAGGTGACAAACTTAATTTCAATAACTATAGAGCAATCATCCTTTTAAATGTTGCGTATAAATATTATCCAACATTATATATGAAAGACTTATTATAAAAGCGGAAACAGTTCTAGGAGAGTTTCAATGCGGTTTAGAACGAATTGATCGACAACAGACCAAGTGTTTATTATAAAACAAAATATGGAGAAATGTTATGAGTATAACATGGACTTACATCTACTCTTTATAGATTTTAGGCAAGCGTTCGATAGCATCAGTAGAGCTTCAGTACCGAGAGTGCTCGCTAAACTAGGTTTTCACCCCAAACTGATAAGGCTTACGATGATGATCCTAGATGATACTGTAAGTAAAGTAATTGTACAAAATAAAGTATCAAGGTGCTTCAAAATTAAAACCTGTGTGAAACAAGGTGATACGTTATCAACTGTAATTTTCAATCTTATGCTCCATTATGTAACTAGATAGAGGGGGAAATATCTTCACCAGATCCGCACAAATTTATGTTTACGTGGACGATATTGCGATGGTAGTCAGAAATCGTCGTGTTATGGTAGAATTTTTTGTAGCTTTAGAAACAGAAGCTAAGAAAATTGGTCTTAAAATAAATGAAGAAAAAACGAAGTTACTTGAAGCTGTATCGCTCCACCTCTAGACGTAACTTACAAAATATAACAATTGGAGATTATAATTTCGAAGGTGTTGATAGTTTTACGTATTTAGGCATCATGCTCAATAACAACAACAACGTGCATGTCACAATACAAAGCAGATTCAAGCAGCTAACAAATGTTATTTTGCTTACATAAAACTGATGAAATCTAAACTGCTAATGAAATCTAAACGGCCGGTACTAATCTATGGTGCAGAAAACTGGACTAAGTCAGTATCAGATGAAAACAACCTACGAATCTTCGAGCGGAGGATCCTGAGGAAAATTTACGGTCCAAAACAAAACCACAATTATATTCACCATAGAAACAATGCTGAATTATTAGAATTTATGAAAGGAGAAGATGTTGTTAAATTTATCAAGTCACAAAGAATAAGATGGGGCGGGTCACGTTGCAAGAATGCGAAATCACCAAACTCCAAGACCAATTTTAGAAGTGGTACCACCAGGCACCAGGTATAGAGGAAGACCCAGATTTCAAAAAATGTTGCAAGAAAATGATCTCAGAAAATTAGGAATAAGAAATTGGAAAGTTGCTGCGCAGAACCGAGATAATTGGAGACATGTTGTAAATCAGGCTAAGGCTCACCCCGAGCTGTAATGCCAATAATGATGATGATGATGAAAATGATATTTATTAATCCACTTTTTCGATAAAATTAGAATATAATTTATCGATTGTCGCCGATATTTTATAGTACATAAATTCTCTGCAAGGTCTTTTCTTTGATACCTCCCCATAATAGGATTCAAAATTGCACTAGCCATCCGATATTTTGTAGTTTTATTTTATGAATTCCCCAGTGGTAATTTTTTTTTTACTGGTAATAATAATTTAGTTATAACTAATTATTTGATTTTTAAAAACATTGATGAGATTTGTCTGTGCTAATTCAATGTACACATGTTTCCATGAAAATATGAATAATAAATTAAACACGGAAAAATATGTATGTTCGTGATAATTAATAAGCTTTTCAAGTAGTTATAAACTTACTCGTATTTATAATGATATATATTTTAAATAAATGAATTGTTTATTTCAGGTACAATTGGTTCTCTTTTTATGATGAAATTTCCTCAACCAACCTATCACAAACATGAAAATTTAATAACATTTGGATGCGAAGAGTTACGAACAGATTTAAACAAGTCAAAAAAGCATATAGTAAATAAGAAATATGATAATAAACAATATGTAATAGATAAAAAACAAATGAGTGATTTCGACAAGTACTTAGAAAAATTAAAAGAAAAGCGTAGTAAAACTACGCATATAAAATGGATTCATAAAAAAAAACCACAATCCCACAATAACGCATCTGTGCAGAAAAATAACTACAAGCAAATAAACTACAACAAACTTTTTAAGAAAAATGTGCTACAACTCGTGGATGAAAAACTTAAAAAAAATTCATATGTGGAAATTGAGAGATCAGATTTTTCACTATACGTAACATCAAAATTAAACAAATTGGACATAATTAAGGAAAATCGTCACCGTCAATTAAGTCCTTCTGCAAATCCATATGTTCGAATAAAACGTATAAAAAATTTAAAAGGGAATGTGATAAATGATATAGAGTATACCGATAAAATACAGCAAAATGTGTTATCACGTATAGTTGAAACAACATCAAAAATACTTCCGTCAATAAAAAATATATCTGCAATTAATTCCACTTTCACTAATACTCATAATAATATCAGAATACAAAATCTTAAAGATACTAAAAATGTTAACAACATGAAAAATAGTAAAAAAAATCCAATCTCTTTAAAGACGTGTAAACACTTCAAGTTGCATCATGAAAAATTTGAAAAAATTGTAACATCAGAATCAACAAATCATACTATGACTCAGAATATTTTAAAATCAGTTGTCGGCCATGCTGAAAATGTATTCATTAATAAAGTGTGCAAATTGAAAGATCCAGAAAATGAAGTAAGCTCCACACAAGACCATGTGGATATATTAGAAGAATGTAAAATATCAAGTACGCAAGATATTTCTAATTCTAAAAAAGAAAGAAATAATTCTGTTCAAAATAATGAGATCGATACATCTCAGAAAATATTTTGCGAAACTGATAAACTAAATTTTTTGGCACAGGTTTCTGAAAACATATATTTTAACAATGAACAAAATATACCGACAACCACAACTGATATAACCAGAAAAAAAAGATTTAACCTAAAAAAGAAACAGGTGCTTTCTAGAAAAAAAACGAAAACACAAAAAAAAAAACATAATAATCAGAGTAAAGATTTCAATTATACAAAAATTGTTTCATCACAAGGTTTGGAAACTAAAAAATATTTTAGTGAAAATTCAACAATAGCAAAAACTTATTCTATACATAATTTAGTAAGTAATGTTTTTGTTCCATCAGAAGTTGAAAATTTTTTTGATAATTTGAACTGAAACTATAAATTTCATACATATACTAATACTAATTTATAGTACTCCCAACATTTGTGAAAATAGCGGCATATGTTGAACATACTATACGCAATAGGCATTACTTATACGTATATAATTATATAGAATTGTGCGTAAACGTATATAGTAGTACGTATAACAATGATGTTTTAATTTTTAAAAATCCTGAGTTTTATTATACTTGATGTTTACTGAGTTAAACTCGTTTTGTATATTACATAATTTGATAGAAGTGAAATGTCTATAAATATAGTCGAACCAATTTTTAAAGAAATTTACAAATTCGAGACACAATTTATATTATTTTAGTAATAATATATCAATTAAAGTTGTACGGAAGTATTGCTTAAAAAGAGTTGTGAACATCGAAATTCATAAAAACTATATTAAAAATAAGGTATGTTAGAAATTAGTTGTTTAAATAAATACAAATAAAAATATAAAAGTTAAAGTTATTTAAAATATGTAAAAAGTTTAAATAAAGATATTTTTTAAAATTCTTTTTTTGTGAAATCAATAAAGGATTAAACAATATAGTAAATAATTAAAATGTCTAATTATTGTGCGATCAAAAACTGGAAAAGTTTTCATAAAGTTAAAGGTAGTGTATATATATAAGATTTTTTAGATTTTCAAAAACAAAAAAATATTTATGGAGAAAAAAAATTAATATAAAAATTGAAGATTACGTTTTCTATATTTGACAGATAACAGTTGGCGCATTCAAGCAAGATAAATTATTGGATGTTCCAATAAATAAAACATGTTCCAAATGCGATACATACAAAATTGTCATCTGATTATCATTATAGCGAATTAATATTCTAGCGCTAGAAATAAACATTAAAAAAAAAATCGTAAAAATTAGTAAAAGATAGCTATCGATAAGTTTCATTTTATTTTATTTAGTACCCTCTAATTTACAATCTGAAGTTAAAGCAGTTCGACCGAATCTTTTAGATAACGTAAACAAAAAAATATGTTGAACTTTAAATAGTATATTTAACGAGGCATTTGATGGTCTATCATAATGTTAAATCAAAGGCAGTAAGTCCTGATGAAATTCATTTTGAGATACAGCTATTATGTTACTGCATCTAGTTTATATCTTTAATAATATTTTATGTAGTTCGGTTTATACATTCGCATTGTTTGATACCGTGTAAGAAATTCGCATCACAAAATAATATTGCCAATTACAATATTCAATTTTGACATAAATTTATTTGTTAGATAATTTTTGTAAATAAAATGATTTTATAATTTATAAAATAATAATATTATAGTATTTATATGGCCTAATAAATAAAAGGATACAAATTTTATTTTAAATTGTATTTTTTTGGTTACGTTTCTAAAATACATTTACACATGCAACATTTTCAAAGCTAAATACATTGGCGATAATTAATTTATATGCTTTATTTTTTTCCTTTTATTGTTGTTCTCACCTGGACATAGCCCAGTGGCGAAGCTTATGGTTTTATATCGATGGTTCAGTTCAATAAATACAAAAAAGTGGCAACAGTGGGGAGTAGATAACTCCTTAGGTTCAACAGTGATTTATATCCAATAGTGTTTTTTATTTAACCGTTATCTTTGAAACTTGTTTTTGACATTCGGATTTTTTTTTTCTTTTCAAAATAAGTTTCAAATTGTTCACACAACACAAAAGATTAAATTTGTTTTTTTTTTGTGTATATACTAAATTAATTTTCAAATTGTGTGAAATATTAAATTTATTTTTACTATACGTATATATTTCTAAAGATTAAAAATAAAGTAGGTTTGTGTTGAATTATTATTAATAAAAAATGTAAATATCTATTCATAACAGAGACACGACAGAGAAATTAATTGCTAAAGTGTATTGTTTTCCAGTAGTGATAGCAGTAGTGAAGAGGAGGAATATGCGGCAAAAAGAAGTGACGGTTTCGGGGTTATTTTAAGGAAAGAGATGAAAATGGTGCTCATAAAACTGTTGTAGAATCACATAAACATTTAGGTGACGCCGAACTATTTAAGAATTATATGCGGATAAGCTCTCCAAATTTTGAAGAATTATGACGTATGGTAGCTCCTACTATTACGAAGGAAACTTTAATGAGAGAGCCTATAAGCCCTAGTTTTTAGGAAAAGTGAATTCGGAAAAAGATTTTATACAAAATTCCCTACCGTAAAATGAAATTATATTAAAAATTAATTAAATTCAATGTAGAAAGAAAATAATTGTAGGATTCCTTAAAATTGTTGCGGATGATACTTTTGCGCTCACTACGAAAATGTTAAAGCCATATAGCAAACAGAATTTGACAAACCAACGAATATTTAATTATAAGTATGAAATTTTTGTTTATTTAAAACTAAATTTGTTATATTTAAGTTGTTTCAGATTAAGTCGTGCCCGTCGAATAATAGAAAACGCATTTGGTATTTTAAGCGCAAAGTGGAGAATACATTATTAAGTATCGCTGATGATGCAGAAATAAATATATTAAAAAAAATTGTTTAAAAAAAGAAAAAAAAGTAGTTTAATTTTAAATTACTTAGTAAATTAAAAAAAAATATAGTAAAACACTGAAATTAAATTAAATATTAATAAGATGTTTTTAAAAAATAATAAAAAAGAGAATTTAAATTGTTTGAATTAATTATAACAGTGATTGAAATGCAAACTGTGTACTTTAAAAGTTGTTGAGAGACAAGACGTTAAAGTTCAAAGCACTGTTTGCAACTGTTTTTTGCATGCAAAATGTGCGAAATTAGAGAAGAGTGACATCGAGTTTCTAATAGAAGCTAAGGAACATTATATTATGTTGTAAGAAGAAAGTCCAATATGTTAGATAACTGTACTATCACACCAACACCAATTAAACTAGCTGTTATTAATATAAACAAAACTAATAACGTTGGTGTTGCACCTTTAATCCTGGTTGACATATCTAATTTGCCGCTGACGTCAGATAAGGCTGAAGTATCTCTCTTTATGTTGTACAGTGAGTCCTGAATCTCAAACAAATAAATGCTGATGCTCTCACTAAAATTAAAATTCTGGGGTCGAATTCTCTGAATAGATATCGAGTATACGATATCGAAATTTGTGGTATTTGGGATGATAGCACTCGATTGATCGAGCATTCAAACGATAATTTCATTCGATATATATTTTGATATCGAGTGATCGCTTTTTTATGTTTTTTTTTTTGGAAAATAGTATATTATTTTAGAAATAATGTAAGTAAATATAAAAAACAATTATTATTAATAATATTTTAATAAAAAAAATTAATTAATGCGGTGTACACAAACTGTTATGGTGAATATAAAGTCATTTTGGAATACGCACGAAATCCAAAAAAAAAAATCCAAATGTTACAAAATCCCTAATTTTTTCCAAAAATCCAAATTTAAAAATCCAAATATAACAGAATCCAAATGTAATAAAATCCAAAGTTTTAAAATCCAAACTTACAAAATCCAAATTATTAAAATAAAAAAAAATCCAAACTGACAAATCCAAATTTCTTGAAAATTTCAAAAGAATTTTTTAAAAAATTTCAAAAGAATTTTTTAGTAGTCAAAAGGGGAATACCCCAAAAATATATAATGATTTTAAAAGAAATTACAACAAAAAAAAGTACAAAATTGTTCACAAAACATTCGAGATTTGCGATACAATTCGAATTTTAGTTCATTGTGTATACTGTATAACATCAATCGAAGCGCGTGGTAGTCTTACTCTTTTAAATTTTTTTTTTTTTTTTTTTGAAATGAATACATTGGATCAAATTACTATTGTCAAAAGTAATAAAGGAAAAGGGAGTGTGATTTCAACTGCGGTAGGTTTCACATGCGAATAGAATTTTTTTTTTGTAAAATAGTTAAATAAATTTAAAATTATAATATAAGAATATTAATAATAATTTGAATATAAAATTAAGTTAAAATGAATGAAAGTTCAAGTGGATATGATAAAGATAATGATAATGCTTCTTTAAAAATAACAATAAAAAGAAAAAAAAGTGAAAATTCTAATTCAGATTCAGATTGTACATCCAATAAAATGAATAAAATAACTAAAAAGCAAAAACAAATAAACAGTTAAGTGATGAGAATTCTATATTAAAAAGAGAAATCAATAATTTAAAACAATTAATTAATCAATTAAATAAAAAAGACATAAACCCCAAAGTAGAGAATAATAAATTTAGTCTGCTGGAAGAGAACGAATCAAACTCCGAAATGGAGTTGGCAAGTGAAAATGAAAACAGTGAAGGTGATAGCACAGACAAAACCCATAATCAAAATAATAATACATCCCAGCTTAAAAAACCTCAATATGAAATTTGTAGAAATAATAATAATAATGACAACAATCTTTTACTCTCTTTAAAAGAGCAAAATGAAATTCAAAATATTCAATATATAAATAATAATAAAAAAAATAAAGCAATAAATGAGTTAAACTCAAAAAACAAAACAAAGGATATAAACAATCCAAATCACAAAAATAATGAAAAAGATACAGATAATAACAAACTTACCAATAAAAAAGATAAAACACCACCGATTTATGTTTATAATAAGCAAATTGAAGTAATTAAAAAAGCGATTATAGATCATTTAAATATTAAAGATTTCAATATAAAAAAAATTAATGCAAATAAATATGCAATTTTGAGTGAAAATACAGAAACTTATAAAAAAATCAAAAACATGTTAACAGAGACTAAATGTCAATATTACACTTATACACCTAAAGAAGATAAAGTAAAATCTTTAATATTAAAAGGGTTAGATGCTTCAGATAACCCAGAAAATATTTTACAAGAATTAAAACTTATTGAGAATGAAAATGTCAAATTTGTAAATGTAACAAGACTAAAAACTAAACACTCAATAATAGGAAAGTATGATACGTCGATTTTCATAATACAAGTTACACCAAATACTAAACTGAACGAAATTTATCAAATTAAATCCTTAAATCATAGAATAATAAAATGGGAAAAGATACAAAAAAAGATGATATTTGTCAATGTGTAAAATGTCAGCGATTTGGACACACTGCTAGTAATTGCACATTACAATACCGATGTGTGAAATGTGGGGAAAGCCATGATCCAGGAAATTGTATTCTAAATGATAAAAATACAACTGAAGATTTATTCTGCGTGATTTGCAAAGAAAAAGGACATCCAGCTTCATACAAAGGATGCACGAAATATAAAGAATTGGTTAAAAGGATTCATCAAAAGAGAGAAGAAGTAAGAAATAGAAATAATAATAATAATAATAATAACATAAATTTTAAAAGTAATAATAGTAGATTCAATAATTTTGTTAATCCAATGATAAAGTATTCAGAGATGTTACAAAATAACAATATGAATAATAATACAAATAATTCAATTAGTAATAATGATAATTCTGACATTAAAAAAAAGTTGGAAGACATATTAAAAGCAATAAGCTCAATAAGTAGTAGACTAAATAATTTAGAAAAAGATATTTTTGAAAATAAGAAAAGGATTGACATATTATATGAACCTTATAATGACGATTAGTTTAGATAAATTAAAATTTTTATTAATTAATGTAAATTCTTTAATTTCTCATCAAAAAAGAATATTTTAAACTAAATTTTTAGAAGATAATGATCCGGATATAGTTCTGTTAACTGAAACAAAACTAAACCCGAAACATAAGTTATATTTTGATAATTATAATATAATAAGATCTGATAGAAAACATGATATAAAAGGTGGTGGCACAGCAATTTTGATAAAAGAAGACCTTAAATATAATATAATTTCGAAAAGTACCTGTAAATCAAATAAATGTTTAGAAACAACAATTATATCTTTAAAATTGCCAAACAATAAACATCTTATTTTTATAGCATGTTATGCTTCTGAAAATTTCAAAGAAAACTTTGCACAAGAATTTGATAAACTTTTTAAAATTTTAGACCTAAATAAATATGAAAATTATTATGTAATGGGCGGGGATTTTAATGCCAAAAACTATTTATGGGGTAATACACAAAATAATCCTAGAGGCAATTATGTTAGAAGCTGGCTTGAGAACAATGATTTAGAATTTAAATGCACATTATTTTCCACCGAAAATCCAACATTTAGGACTGGGTCATATTTAGATATATTCTTTATAGATAATAGATTAAAAATTGATACAAACCATAGTACCAATAAATTAAAAACAATAAATTATGATAGCGATCATTCAGCGGTACTATTGATGGTAAAAAATCAAAATCACCAAATAATATCAAATACCGTGAATCTGAGTAACGAAGAAATAGAAAATAAAACATTAGATATAGAAAAATTTATTCAAAATAGTATGGAGCTATATATACCAAAATTAAAACAAAAAAATCTTTTAGAAAAATTTAGAACTCCATTAATAGAAAAACTGCAAAAGACAAAAGTAACATTAATATCTAAAATAAATAAAATGAAAAAGAATAATTTAAACCAACAAAATAACACAGATATCAATAGATTTCAATCATTAGTAAACAACCTAAAAAAATTAATAAAAGATAATATACGTATACAAGTAAATAATTATTAGAAAATTAGAATAACTAATATTAACCCAAAAAATAGAAATATGTTCCCAGAATTAAATAAATTATTTAGAAAAAAAACTGATTTAGGTATACATGACTTAAAAACGGACAATGAAGAAATCCTTAATAGCATGAACATAAATTTGCTAACGATTGAAAGAGATAGCGCATTAAAATACATTATCACAGATACAGAAGATAAATTAAATTTGCTAGGAAAACATTACGAAAAAATACATACGTTAAATATTAATAACAGAAACACAAATTTAGACGGAGAAATAGAAGGTTTGGTAGCACATACTAAAAACAAAATTGATAACAGATCGAAAATAACACAATTTAATAATGAAAATCAATCAGATAGCAACGAGTTAAACCAATCAATTTTTACAAATATAAATGAAATTGAACTTATATTTCGCAATTTAAATAACAAAACATCAACGGGTATAGATAAATTACCAAATATAGTATTAAAACACCTACCTGTAATTTTCATTAAACAGTACTTAATATTATTTAACAATATAATAAATAATAATTATGTTCCGAAAAGATGGAAATTATCTAAAATATTACCAATTCTAAAACCCGGTAAAGACCCAACTATGACAGACAGCTACAGACCCATAAATTTATTACCTAACCCTAGTAAAGTATTCGAAAAAATTATTTTAAATAAAATAAATATAACTTTAGATGAATTGAAAATAATACCAGATACTCAATTTGGATTTCGAAAAAATCACTCCACTGTCCATGCAATTAGTAAATTATCTTCGGATATATGTTGGGAATTAAATGATAAAAACTGTGTAGGAGCATGCTTAATAGATACAAAAACGGCTTTTGATACTATGTGGGTAGAAGGGTTAATTTATAAATTAGTGACCAAAGGTTTTCCTGAAAATTTAATATTTATTATTTATGAAATAATCACCAACAAAAAGTTTATAATATATGATGGGGAAAATTATACCAGGAATGAATTTATGGTTAAAAATGGGTTACAACAAGGTACCATTCTGGCACCTACTATTTTTAACATATACATAAGTGATATCTTTGAACAAATAATATTTCAAAAACCTAAAAATAAAGGCATCACATACGCGGATGATATTACCATTTATACAAGTGGTAAAAAATCAAGCGTAATAGAAAAAGAATTACAAAATATGTATAATAAAACTTTAGAATTTCTTTATACTTGGAGACTAAGTATAAACGAAAGCAAAAGTGAAACAATTTTATTTAGACCTTTATTAAAATTATGTCATTTGAATGTTAAAAAAATTGGAGATTGTTCCAAATTAAAAGTCCTTCAGTCACAATAATTCCACATCGAGAAAACGTTAGATATTTGGGGGTACATTTAAATTATAGATGGAATTTTACGAATCATATAAATTTACAATTACAAAAAGCAAGAAAAGCATTTATGATATGTAAAAAACTTTTTTATGGTAGAGCACTATCTAAAAGAGTTAAAATAATTGCATATAAAGCGTTAATTCGGCCCATAATTACTTACGGTTCACCTATATGGTTTAATATTAATTCGACTAATATGGAAAAAGTTAGATTGTTTGAACGTAGATGCATAAGAGCATGTATAAGCAAATGGAGAAACCCAGCTCATAGTTATAAATATTATTATTCAAATAAATATATATATCGGGAGGCAAAAATAGGGCGTATAGACTATTTCATAACTAAATTAAATCGGAAACACTTCAATAGAATATCAGAAATTAAAGAAAATCCACTAATATCACAATTATACTATACAAATGAAATGTACTTTAAAACATCAATGAACAACGGTTTTTTGCCCCCGGAAAGCTTTATTTATTTGGATAGTAATAAATTTATACAAAACGAAAATGGCATACCACTTTTATATCATGTTAATAGAAGATCCACAGATAATAGAATATTTGATTATTATAAAGATTTAGATAGTAATGAATTAAAATTTGATATAAATATAACAGAAGAAGACAAAAAAGATATAAAATATAAAAAATATATATGGTGGTTACAATAAATCATATATATTTAGCTAATTTTAATTTCTGTTGTCATGTCCTGTAGTATTTAAGAATAGTTTTAAGTTTTAGTTTAAAAAAAAAAAAAAGACGAAAATTTGATGTTTAAATTGTTTACAAATACAAAAAAAATATAAGATTTAAAACAATAACTGATTAAAAAGGAATATAATTAAAGTTAAATAGATCGAAAAAACAATTGTAAAAAATAATAATACTATTTAGAGTGTTCCAAAAGAGGACCATTAAATATAAGTTTAATTTTAAGATATATCTCCACTTTATTAGATTAAGATTGTAATAATATAAATATAAAGAAAATGAATAAAGTAAAATTGAAAATCTAAAAAAGTAATAAAGTAAAAGAAAAACTGTTTGTTAATGGTTATGATTATCATTTAGATTTGAAAAAAAAAAATGACCTTTATAGATGGAGTTGCTCGCAGCGTAAAGGCAAAAATTGCAAAAGTAGGTTAAATACCATAATTTCAAACGGAGAACACGTGATTAAAAATCAAATTTGTGATCACTTTCATGATCCACCAGCGTCTAAAATATCAGTGTGTAAAGGTAATGCTAAAATTAAAAATATGGCTACACTTCGGCTTTTGCACCATCCAAAATAATATCGGATATAATTGTTGAAACAGAACCCGAATGCCGGCGCTACCTTCCAAATAATAATGCTCAAAGAGTAAAAATACAGCGTTGCCGGGATAAATCTATTAAAGAACCTACTAATATTAGTGAAATTAAGATTCCTGAGTATTTGAAATTTGTGGAAGGCCAATTATTTGTTCTATGTGAACATAATTATGAGAATGAAAAAATAATAATATTAGGTAATAAGAGAGTAAATGATTGTTGTCATTATTATTATTATTTCTACAAATTTCATATTGAGGTTTTTTAAGCTGGGATGTATTATTATTTTGATTATGGGTTTTGTCTGTGCTATCACCTTCACTGTTTTCATTTTCACTTGCCAACTCCATTTCGGAGTTTGATTCGTTCTCTTCCAGCAGACTAAATTTATTATTCTCTACTTTGGGGTTTATGTCTTTTTTATTTAATTGATTAATTAATTGTTTTAAATTATTGATTTCTCTTTTTA
>OY987255.1:99596052-99644942 GCA_963920725.1 Rhamphomyia laevipes | reverse complement strand
TTATGTCTTTTTTATTTAATTGATTAATTAATTGTTTTTAAATTATTGATTTCTCTTTTTAATATAGAATTCTCATCACTTAACTGTTTATTTGTTTTTGGTTTTTGCTTTTTAGTTATTTTATTCATTTTATTGGATGTACAATCTGAATCTGAATTAGAGTTTTCACTTTTTTTTCTTTTTATTGTTATTTTTAAAGAAGCATTATCATATCCACTTGAACTTTCATTCATTTTAACTTAATTTTATATTCAAATTATTATTAATATTCTTATATTATAATTTTAAATTTATTTAACTATTTTACAAAAAAAAATTCTATTCGCATGTGAAACCTACCGCAGTTGAAATCACACTCCCTTTTCCTTTATTACTTTTGACAATAGTAATTTGATCCAATGTATTCATTTCAAAAAAAAAAAAAAAAATAATTTAAAAGAGTAAGACTACCACGCGCTTCGATTGATGTTATACAGTATACACAATGAACTAAAATTCGAATTGTATCGCAAATCTCGAATGTTTTGTGAACAATTTTGTACTTTTTTTTGTTGTAATTTCTTTTAAAATCATTATATATTTTTGGGGTATTCCCCTTTTGACTACTAAAAAATTCTTTTGAAATTTTCAAGAAATTTGGATTTGTCAGTTTGGATTTTTTTTTATTTTAATAATTTGGATTTTGTAAGTTTGGATTTTAAAACTTTGGATTTTATTACATTTGGATTCTGTTATATTTGGATTTTTAAATTTGGATTTTTGGAAAAAATTAGGGATTTTGTAACATTTGGATTTTTTTTTTTGGATTTCGTGCGTATTCCAAAAATCATTTTCCGGCGCCGGAAAATGATTTTTATACAGTTTGGATTTTGTAAATTTAGATTTTAAATAAAAGAAATTCCTAAATTAAATGAAATGAAAGAAAAGTAATAATAATAGTTTAATTCATAGTTTTGTTTTTATTACAGAAAAAAAGTTAATTCATTAATACAGAAAAGAGGAAATATATATTAATTTAAAAATTACATTAATTTAATATAGAATAAAAAGAAAATTAGTTAGATAAGTGCAATATGGGTGGCAATAGATTTCAAAAATTGCAATTTATCACATCTGTCCCTTTTTTTTAATATGCGCTTAATTTTTTGATGTCGTAAATAGTTTTTTTTTTCATTGGGGGATATACACCAGCGTTAATATTGTCTATATTATTAAGAGAATTTATTAGCTCTTTTTTTAATTCTGCTATAATTTTATATAGCCCACAATGTTTTTTTCCAATTAAGATTCTTAGCCGATTATGCCAGCCTTCTACTGCATTTTGCGTTCGCGGAAAATGTTGCGAACGAGGATCTCCAATGCACCAGAAACTAGGTTCATAACGGGTACTGCCCTTTTTATTGCTACTTATAATATAATTTTTTTTGAACCAGTTAGCTATTTTGATCCAGTCTTTGTCATGAATATTGTTACAAAGTTCTAAGTAATAATTATATACTTCTTCTGGCGGAACAAATGCCAGACTTTTTAGCATCCGTATGTGCATATTAAATTCTTCTTTAGTGCCGTATTTACGCGTCAAGCCTTGTTTTTGCACTTGTCGCCACAATATTTGGCCCAAATTAAAAGTACAACCTTTAAAATTTGTACAAAGCAAGAAACATTTTGCAGCTGATATAATAGCTATTTCGAAATCTGAAATTATTCTTTCAGGATTTAGATTTATGCCATGGTTACTAGCTAACCAAAATAATTGGTAAAACATTTCTTCATAAGCCTGTTTAGTTTTTTGGGTCATGAGACAAAAAATAAGTGGTACAACGTAACCATCAAAAATACCATGAATACTGAAGAGTTGGCGCATTAGTGTTGGCACAACATAAAATGTTCCATCCATAATCCAGGCAATACAATCGCCAAGTAATTTTAAAGACTGTGGAGTACCTAATATTATTATTTTTTCATTCTCATAATTATGTTCACATAGAACAAATAATTGGCCTTCCACAAATTTCAAATACTCAGGAATCTTAATTTCACTAATATTAGTAGGTTCTTTAATAGATTTATCCCGGCAACGCTGTATTTTTACTCTTTGAGCATTATTATTTGGAAGGTAGCGCCGGCATTCGGGTTCTGTTTCAACAATTATATCCGATATTATTTTGGATGGTGCAAAAGCCGAAGTAGTAGCCATATTTTTAATTTTAGCATTACCTTTACACACTGATATTTTAGACGCTGGTGGATCATGAAAGTGATCACAAATTTGATTTTTAATCACGTGTTCTCCGTTTGAAATTATGGTATTTAACCTACTTTTGCAATTTTTGCCTTTACGCTGCGAGCAACTCCATCTATAAAGGTCATTTTTTTTTTTCAAATCTAAATGATAATCATAACCATTAACAAACAGTTTTTCTTTTACTTTATTACTTTTTTAGGTTTTCAATTTTACTTTATTCATTTTCTTTATATTTATATTATTACAATCTTAATCTAATAAAGTGGAGATATATCTTAAAATTAAACTTATATTTAATGGTCCTCTTTTGGAACACTCTAAATAGTATTATTATTTTTTACAATTGTTTTTTCGATCTATTTAACTTTAATTATATTCCTTTTTAATCAGTTATTGTTTTAAATCTTATATTTTTTTTGTTTTTGTAAAAAATTTAAACATCAAATTTTCGTCTTTTTTTTTTTTTTTTTAAACTAAAACTTAAAACTATTCTTAAATACTACAGGACATGACAACAGAAATTAAAATTAGCTAAATATATATGATTTATTGTAACCACCATATATATTTTTTATATTTTATATCTTTTTTGTCTTCTTCTGTTATATTTATATCAAATTTTAATTCATTACTATCTAAATCTTTATAATAATCAAATATTCTATTATCTGTGGATCTTCTATTAACATGATATAAAAGTGGTATGCCATTTTCGTTTTGTATAAATTTATTACTATCCAAATAAATAAAGCTTTCCGGGGGCAAAAAACCGTTGTTCATTGATGTTTTAAAGTACATTTCATTTGTATAGTATAATTGTGATATTAGTGGATTTTCTTTAATTTCTGATATTCTATTGAAGTGTTTCCGATTTAATTTAGTTATGAAATAGTCTATACGCCCTATTTTTGCCTCCCGATATATATATTTATTTGAATAATAATATTTATAACTATGAGCTGGGTTTCTCCATTTGCTTATACATGCTCTTATGCATCTACGTTCAAACAATCTAACTTTTTCCATATTAGTCGAATTAATATTAAACCATATAGGTGAACCGTAAGTAATTATGGGCCGAATTAACGCTTTATATGCAATTATTTTAACTCTTTTAGATAGTGCTCTACCATAAAAAAGTTTTTTACATATCATAAATGCTTTTCTTGCTTTTTGTAATTGTAAATTTATATGATTCGTAAAATTCCATCTATAATTTAAATGTACCCCCAAATATCTAACGTTTTCTCGATGTGGAATTATTGTGACTGAAGGACTTTTAATTTGGAACAATCTCCAATTTTTTTTAACATTCAAATGACATAATTTTAATAAAGGTCTAAATAAAATTGTTTCACTTTTGCTTTCGTTTATACTTAGTCTCCAAGTATAAAGAAATTCTAAAGTTTTATTATACATATTTTGTAATTCTTTTTCTATTACGCTTGATTTTTTACCACTTGTATAAATGGTAATATCATCCGCGTATGTGATGCCTTTATTTTTAGGTTTTTGAAATATTATTTGTTCAAAGATATCACTTATGTATATGTTAAAAATAGTAGGTGCCAGAATGGTACCTTGTTGTAACCCATTTTTAACCATAAATTCATTCCTGGTATAATTTTCCCCATCATATATTATAAACTTTTTGTTGGTGATTATTTCATAAATAATAAATATTAAATTTTCAGGAAAACCTTTGGTCACTAATTTATAAATTAACCCTTCTACCCACATAGTATCAAAAGCCGTTTTTGTATCTATTAAGCATGCTCCTACACAGTTTTTATCATTTAATTCCCAACATATATCCGAAGATAATTTACTAATTGCATGGACAGTGGAGTGATTTTTTCGAAATCCAAATTGAGTATCTGGTATTATTTTCAATTCATCTAAAGTTATATTTATTTTATTTAAAATAATTTTTTCGAATACTTTACTAGGGTTAGGTAATAAATTTATGGGTCTGTAGCTGTCTGTCATAGTTGGGTCTTTACCGGGCTTTAGAATTGGTAATATTTTAGATAATTTCCATCTTTTCGGAACATAATTATTATTTATTATATTGTTAAATAATATTAAGTACTGTTTAATGAAAATTACAGGTAGGTGTTTTAATACTATATTTGGTAATTTATCTATACCCGTTGATGTTTTGTTATTTAAATTGCGAAATATAAGTTCAATTTCATTTATATTTGTAAAAATTGATTGGTTTAACTCGTTGCTATCTGATTGATTTTCATTATTAAATTGTGTTATTTTCGATCTGTTATCAATTTTGTTTTTAGTATGTGCTACCAAACCTTCTATTTCTCCGTCTAAATTTGTGTTTCTGTTATTAATATTTAACGTATGTATTTTTTCGTAATGTTTTCCTAGCAAATTTAATTTATCTTCTGTATCTGTGATAATGTATTTTAATGCGCTATCTCTTTCAATCGTTAGCAAATTTATGTTCATGCTATTAAGGATTTCTTCATTGTCCGTTTTTAAGTCATGTATACCTAAATCAGTTTTTTTTTCTAAATAATTTATTTAATTCTGGGAACATATTTCTATTTTTTGGGTTAATATTAGTTATTCTAATTTTCCAATAATTATTTACTTGTATACGTATATTATCTTTTATTAATTTTTTTAGGTTGTTTACTAATGATTGAAATCTATTGATATCTGTGTTATTTTGTTGGTTTAAATTATTCTTTTTCATTTTATTTATTTTAGATATTAATGTTACTTTTGTCTTTTGCAGTTTTTCTATTAATGGAGTTCTAAATTTTTCTAAAAGATTTATTTGTTTTAATTTTGGTATATATAGCTCCATACTATTTTGAATAAATTTTTCTATATCTAATGTTTTATTTTCTATTTCTTCGTTACTCAGATTCACGGTATTTGATATTATTTGGTGATTTCTATACTTTAGTAAATACATTTTCTCAGTTTTTTTTTTGAATGTTTCCCAATTTGTTTTTTTAAAATTATAATTGTTAATAATTTCGTTTTTATCTAGTGTAAATGTCCCCTCATTTTGATTTTTTACCATCAATAGTACCGCTGAATGATCGCTATCATAATTTATTGTTTTTAATTTATTGGTACTATGGTTTGTATCAATTTTTAATCTATTATCTATAAAGAATATATCTAAATATGACCCAGTCCTAAATGTTGGATTTTCGGTGGAAAATAATGTACATTTAAATTCTAAATCATTGTTCTCAAGCCAGCTTCTAACATAATTGCCTCTAGGATTATTTTGTGTATTACCCCATAAATAGTTTTTGGCATTAAAATCCCCGCCCATTACATAATAATTTTCATATTTATTTAGGTCTAAAATTTTAAAAAGTTTATCAAATTCTTGTGCAAAGTTTTCTTTGAAATTTTCAGAAGCATAACATGCTATAAAAATAAGATGTTTATTGTTTGGCAATTTTAAAGATATAATTGTTGTTTCTAAACATTTATTTGATTTACAGGTACTTTTCGAAATTATATTATATATAAGGTCTTCTTTTATCAAAATTGCTGTGCCACCACCTTTTATATCATGTTTTCTATCAGATCTTATTATATTATAATTATCAAAATATAACTTATGTGTCGGGTTTAGTTTTGTTTCAGTTAACAGAACTATATCCGGATCATTATCTTCTAAAAATTTAGTTTAAAATATTCTTTGTTGATGAGAAATTAAAGAATTTACATTAATTAATAAAATTTTTAATTTATCTAAACTAATCGTCATTATAAGGTTCATATAATATGTCAATCCTTTTCTTATTTTCAAAAATAGCTTTTTCTAAATTATTTAGTCTACTACTTATTGAGCTTATTGCTTTTAATATGTCTTCCAACTTTTTTTTAATGTCAGAATTATCATTATTACTAATTGAATTATTTGTATTATTATTCATATTGTTATTTTGTAACATCTCTGAATACTTTATCATTGGATTAACAAAATTATTGAATCTACTATTATTACTTTTAAAATTTATGTTATTATTATTATTATTATTATTTCTATTTCTTACTTCTTCTCTCTTTTGATGAATCCTTTTAACCAATTCTTTATATTTCGTGCATCCTTTGTATGAAGCTGGATGTCCTTTTTCTTTGCAAATCACGCAGAATAAATCTTCAGTTGTATTTTTATCATTTAGAATACAATTTCCTGGATCATGGCTTTCCCCACATTTCACACATCGGTATTGTAATGTGCAATTACTAGCAGTGTGTCCAAATCGCTGACATTTTACACATTGACAAATATCATCTTTTTTTGTATCTTTTCCCATTTTATTATTCTATGATTTAAGGATTTAATTTGATAAATTTCGTTCAGTTTAGTATTTGGTGTAACTTGTATTATGAAAATCGACGTATCATACTTTCCTATTATTGAGTGTTTAGTTTTTAGTCTTGTTACATTTACAAATTTGACATTTTCATTCTCAATAAGTTTTAATTCTTGTAAAATATTTTCTGGGTTATCTGAAGCATCTAACCCTTTTAATATTAAAGATTTTACTTTATCTTCTTTAGGTGTATAAGTGTAATATTGACATTTAGTCTCTGTTAACATGTTTTTGATTTTTTTATAAGTTTCTGTATTTTCACTCAAAATTGCATATTTATTTGCATTAATTTTTTTTATATTGAAATCTTTAATATTTAAATGATCTATAATCGCTTTTTTAATTACTTCAATTTGCTTATTATAAACATAAATCGGTGGTGTTTTATCTTTTTTATTGGTAAGTTTGTTATTATCTGTATCTTTTTCATTATTTTTGTGATTTGGATTGTTTATATCCTTTGTTTTGTTTTTTGAGTTTAACTCATTTATTGCTTTATTTTTTTTATTATTATTTATATATTAAATATTTTGAATTTCATTTTGCTCTTTTAAAGAGAGTAAAAGATTGTTGTCATTATTATTATTATTTCTACAAATTTCATATTGAGGTTTTTTAAGCTGGGATGTATTATTATTTTGATTATGGGTTTTGTCTGTGCTATCACCTTCACTGTTTTCATTTTCACTTGCCAACTCCATTTCGGAGTTTGATTCGTTCTCTTCCAGCAGACTAAATTTATTATTCTCTACTTTGGGGTTTATGTCTTTTTTATTTAATTGATTAATTAATTGTTTTAAATTATTGATTTCTCTTTTTAATATAGAATTCTCATCACTTAACTGTTTATTTGTTTTTGGTTTTTGGTTTTTAGTTATTTTATTCATTTTATTGGATGTACAATCTGAATCTGAATTAGAATTTTCACTTTTTTTTCTTTTTATTGTTATTTTTAAAGAAGCATTATCATTATCTTTATCATATCCACTTGAACTTTCATTCATTTTAACTTAATTTTATATTCAAATTATTATTAATATTCTTATATTATAATTTTAAATTTATTTAACTATTTTACAAAAAAAAAATTCTATTCGCATGTGAAACCTACCGCAGTTGAAATCACACTCCCTTTTCCTTTATTACTTTTGACAATAGTAATTTGATCCAATGTATTCATTTCAAAAAAAAAAAAAAAATTTAAAAGAGTAAGACTACCACGCGCTTCGATTGATGTTATACAGTATACACAATGAACTAAAATTCGAATTGTATCGCAAATCTCGAATGTTTTGTGAACAATTTTGTACTTTTTTTTGTTGTAATTTCTTTTAAAATCATTATATATTTTTGGGGTATTCCCCTTTTGACTACTAAAAAATTCTTTTGAAATTTTCAAGAAATTTGGATTTGTCAGTTTGGATTTTTTTTTATTTTAATAATTTGGATTTTGTAAGTTTGGATTTTAAAACTTTGGATTTTATTACATTTGGATTCTGTTATATTTGGATTTTTAAATTTGGATTTTTGGAAAAAATTAGGGATTTTGTAACATTTGGATTTCGTGCGTATTCCAAAAATCATTTTCCCGCGCCGGAAAATGATTTTTATACAGTTTGGATTTTGTAAATTTAGATTTTAAATAAAAGAAATTCCTAAATTAAATGAAATGAAAGAAAAGTAATAGTAATAGTTTAATTCATAGTTTTGTTTTTATTACAGAAAAAAAGTTAATTCATTAATACAGAAAAGAGGAAATATATATTAATTTAAAAATTACATTAATTTAATATAGAATAAAAAGAAAATTAGTTAGATAAGTGCAATATGGGTGGCAATAGATTTCAAAAATTGCAATTTATCACATCTGTCCCTTTTTTTTAATATGCGCTTAATTTTTTGATGTCGTAAATAGTTTTTTTTTTCATTGGGGGATATACACCAGCGTTAATATTGTCTATATTATTAAGAGAATTTATTAGCTCTTTTTTTAATTCTGCTATAATTTTATATAGCCCACAATGTTTTTTTCCAATTAAGATTCTTAGCCGATTATGCCAGCCTTCTACTGCATTTTGCGTTCGCGGAAAATGTTGCGAACGAGGATCTCCAATGCACCAGAAACTAGGTTCATAACGGGTACTGCCCTTTTTATTGCTACTTATAATATAATTTTTTTTGAACCAGTTAGCTATTTTGATCCAGTCTTTGTCATGAATATTGTTACAAAGTTCTAAGTAATAATTATATACTTCTTCTGGCGGAACAAATGCCAGACTTTTTAGCATCCGTATGTGCATATTAAATTCTTCTTTAGTGCCGTATTTACGCGTCAAGCCTTGTTTTTGCACTTGTCGCCACAATATTTGGCCCAAATTAAAAGTACAACCTTTAAAATTTGTACAAAGCAAGAAACATTTTGCAGCTGATATAATAGCTATTTCGAAATCTGAAATTATTCTTTCAGGATTTAGATTTATGCCATGGTTACTAGCTAACCAAAATAATTGGTAAAACATTTCTTCATAAGCATGTTTAGTTTTTTGGGTCATGAGACAAAAAATAAGTGGTACAACGTAACCATCAAAAATACCATGAATACTGAAGAGTTGGCGCATTAGTGTTGGCACAACATAAAATGTTCCATCCATAATCCAGGCAATACAATCGCCAAGTAATTTTAAAGACTGTGGAGTACCTAATATTATTATTTTTTCATTCTCATAATTATGTTCACATAGAACAAATAATTGGCCTTCCACAAATTTCAAATACTCAGGAATCTTAATTTCACTAATATTAGTAGGTTCTTTAATAGATTTATCCCGGCAACGCTGTATTTTTACTCTTTGAGCATTATTATTTGGAAGGTAGCGCCGGCATTCGGGTTCTGTTTCAACAATTATATCCGATATTATTTTGGATGGTGCAAAAGCCGAAGTAGTAGCCATATTTTTAATTTTAGCATTACCTTTACACACTGATATTTTAGACGCTGGTGGATCATGAAAGTGATCACAAATTTGATTTTTAATCACGTGTTCTCCGTTTGAAATTATGGTATTTAACCTACTTTTGCAATTTTTGCCTTTACGCTGCGAGCAACTCCATCTATAAAGGTCATTTTTTTTTTTCAAATCTAAATGATAATCATAACCATTAACAAACAGTTTTTCTTTTACTTTATTACTTTTTTAGGTTTTCAATTTTACTTTATTCATTTTCTTTATATTTATATTATTACAATCTTAATCTAATAAAGTGGAGATATATCTTAAAATTAAACTTATATTTAATGGTCCTCTTTTGGAACACTCTAAATAGTATTATTATTTTTTACAATTGTTTTTTCGATCTATTTAACTTTAATTATATTCCTTTTTAATCAGTTATTGTTTTAAATCTTATATTTTTTTTGTATTTGTAAAAAATTTAAACATCAAATTTTCGTCTTTTTTTTTTTTTTTTAAACTAAAACTTAAAACTATTCTTAAATACTACAGGACATGACAACAGAAATTAAAATTAGCTAAATATATATGATTTATTGTAACCACCATATATATTTTTTATATTTTATATCTTTTTTGTCTTCTTCTGTTATATTTATATCAAATTTTAATTCATTACTATCTAAATCTTTATAATAATCAAATATTCTATTATCTGTGGATCTTCTATTAACATGATATAAAAGTGGTATGCCATTTTCGTTTTGTATAAATTTATTACTATCCAAATAAATAAAGCTTTCCGGGGGCAAAAAACCGTTGTTCATTGATGTTTTAAAGTACATTTCATTTGTATAGTATAATTGTGATATTAGTGGATTTTCTTTAATTTCTGATATTCTATTGAAGTGTTTCCGATTTAATTTAGTTATGAAATAGTCTATACGCCCTATTTTTGCCTCCCGATATATATATTTATTTGAATAATAATATTTATAACTATGAGCTGGGTTTCTCCATTTGCTTATACATGCTCTTATGCATCTACGTTCAAACAATCTAACTTTTTCCATATTAGTCGAATTAATATTAAACCATATAGGTGAACCGTAAGTAATTATGGGCCGAATTAACGCTTTATATGCAATTATTTTAACTCTTTTAGATAGTGCTCTACCATAAAAAAGTTTTTTACATATCATAAATGCTTTTCTTGCTTTTTGTAATTGTAAATTTATATGATTCGTAAAATTCCATCTATAATTTAAATGTACCCCCAAATATCTAACGTTTTCTCGATGTGGAATTATTGTGACTGAAGGACTTTTAATTTGGAACAATCTCCAATTTTTTTTAACATTCAAATGACATAATTTTAATAAAGGTCTAAATAAAATTGTTTCACTTTTGCTTTCGTTTATACTTAGTCTCCAAGTATAAAGAAATTCTAAAGTTTTATTATACATATTTTGTAATTCTTTTTCTATTACGCTTGATTTTTTACCACTTGTATAAATGGTAATATCATCCGCGTATGTGATGCCTTTATTTTTAGGTTTTTGAAATATTATTTGTTCAAAGATATCACTTATGTATATGTTAAAAATAGTAGGTGCCAGAATGGTACCTTGTTGTAACCCATTTTTAACCATAAATTCATTCCTGGTATAATTTTCCCCATCATATATTATAAACTTTTTGTTGGTGATTATTTCATAAATAATAAATATTAAATTTTCAGGAAAACCTTTGGTCACTAATTTATAAATTAACCCTTCTACCCACATAGTATCAAAAGCCGTTTTTGTATCTATTAAGCATGCTCCTACACAGTTTTTATCATTTAATTCCCAACATATATCCGAAGATAATTTACTAATTGCATGGACAGTGGAGTGATTTTTTCGAAATCCAAATTGAGTATCTGGTATTATTTTCAATTCATCTAAAGTTATATTTATTTTATTTAAAATAATTTTTTCGAATACTTTACTAGGGTTAGGTAATAAATTTATGGGTCTGTAGCTGTCTGTCATAGTTGGGTCTTTACCGGGCTTTAGAATTGGTAATATTTTAGATAATTTCCATCTTTTCGGAACATAATTATTATTTATTATATTGTTAAATAATATTAAGTACTGTTTAATGAAAATTACAGGTAGGTGTTTTAATACTATATTTGGTAATTTATCTATACCCGTTGATGTTTTGTTATTTAAATTGCGAAATATAAGTTCAATTTCATTTATATTTGTAAAAATTGATTGGTTTAACTCGTTGCTATCTGATTGATTTTCATTATTAAATTGTGTTATTTTCGATATGTTATCAATTTTGTTTTTAGTATGTGCTACCAAACCTTCTATTTCTCCGTCTAAATTTGTGTTTCTGTTATTAATATTTAACGTATGTATTTTTTCGTAATGTTTTCCTAGCAAATTTAATTTATCTTCTGTATCTGTGATAATGTATTTTAATGCGCTATCTCTTTCAATCGTTAGCAAATTTATGTTCATGCTATTAAGGATTTCTTCATTGTCCGTTTTTAAGTCATGTATACCTAAATCAGTTTTTTTTCTAAATAATTTATTTAATTCTGGGAACATATTTCTATTTTTTGGGTTAATATTAGTTATTCTAATTTTCCAATAATTATTTACTTGTATACGTATATTATCTTTTATTAATTTTTTTAGGTTGTTTACTAATGATTGAAATCTATTGATATCTGTGTTATTTTGTTGGTTTAAATTATTCTTTTTCATTTTATTTATTTTAGATATTAATGTTACTTTTGTCTTTTGCAGTTTTTCTATTAATGGAGTTCTAAATTTTTCTAAAAGATTTTTTTGTTTTAATTTTGGTATATATAGCTCCATACTATTTTGAATAAATTTTTCTATATCTAATGTTTTATTTTCTATTTCTTCGTTACTCAGATTCACGGTATTTGATATTATTTGGTGATTTCTATACTTTAGTAAATACATTTTCTCAGTTTTTTTTTGAATGTTTCCCAATTTGTTTTTTTAAAATTATAATTGTTAATAATTTCGTTTTTATCTAGTGTAAATGTCCCCTCATTTTGATTTTTTACCATCAATAGTACCGCTGAATGATCGCTATCATAATTTATTGTTTTTAATTTATTGGTACTATGGTTTGTATCAATTTTTAATCTATTATCTATTTTCATCTTTGCCGGGTTTCTTTAATGCTATCGTTTTTGCATTTTTCCAGGAAACAGGGAAATAGCCATTATTTAGACAATTGTTAAATAATGTACAATATTCTGAAATCAATTTAGTCGACAGATGTTTTAATACAATTGAAGGAATCTCATCATTACTCGAAGAAGTTTTATTTTTTAAATTACGGAATATGTTTGTTAATTTTTCGTGTGTTATGAAAAATCCATTTTTTGTTTGATAGTTTTTTAGTTTATTAGCTTTTTAATTATCTGAAAAATTAATTAATGTCATGTTATTTTCATTTTCGTTGTTAAATTCTTCCAGTGTAGATTTTACAATTTTTTCAACTTCCGAATTGTTTAATTTAATATTGTGCATTTCCTGAAAATGTGCACCTAATGTATTTGTAATATCATCTACTTGTGTTAAGATAAAATTGTTGTCATTGTCCCTTGACCATTATTAATGTCAATATTTGATGTTTGTAGTAGGTTCGACTTGTCTTGTGAAATTTTCAAATAATTAATTTTCAGTGATTTTTGTGGTCTAAATATTTTATTAATTGTGGGAAACATATTGTTTTGTGGTGAAATATTACTGATTTTATTTGACCAGAACTGATTAATATTTTTATTAAAGTTTTGTTTAATCAAGGTATTTACATTTTTTATTGTAATTTTTATTATGTTTAATTCAGATGATGTGTAATCTAAATTTCTTTTATAAATTGTATTTAGACCTCTTATTAATTGTCTTTTGTATTTAGTTAAAATTTTTATTCTGTTATTTATATATATGTCGGAACTATTTTTAGGTGATATTTTAGGTATAGTTTTTTCAATTGTTGTTTGTGTTATTTCTTCTAATATTTTTATACAATCATTTATTTCATTATTTGACAAATTTTTATTATTTGGTACTATGTACTCTTTATTACCTAATTTATTGTTGTATATTTGATCTAATTTTTCTGAAATTTTTTTCCAGTTTGTGCTCTTGAAGTTATAAGTATTTTTATTATGATTCATTTCTAGTAATAATTTATCATGATTTTCTACTGAAATGGATGTTGTAATTCCATTGTGGTCACTATTGAAGGGAACAACTTCTAATTTATTAAATTGTTCTTTTGTTGTAAATTTTAATCTCGAGTCTGCTATAATAATGTCTAAGAATGAATTAGACCTTGGATATGTAGGTTCAATTGTACTATATATTTTGGATTTAAATGAGATATCATTAGTTTCTACCCAATTATATAAATAGTTACCCCTTGAATTGTTTATTTCATTACCCCAACTTCTATGTTTGGCATTTAAATCAGCTCCAAAAATATAATAATTATTTAAGTCGTTGAGTTTTAATGTATCAAATAATGTTTGAAATTCATTATTAAATTTATTTGAATTTCTATTTGTAGCATAACCCGCTATTAAAAATAATTTTTTGTTGTCATTTAATTTGATATAAATAATGGATGATTCTAAGCATGAAAAGAGATGTAATTTATAATTTTTAAAAATATAGTATTTGATTTTCCGGTTGACTAAAATTGCAGTTCCTCCACCTTGAGTAGACTGTGGTCTGTCTGTTCTTATAATTTCATAATTTTTAAATTCAATTTTGTGTTTGCTGTTTAGTTTGGTTTCATACAAAAGGACTATATCCGGCTTATGATCATCTAAAAAATTAGATAGGTAAGATCTTTTATTGTGAGAAATTAGTGAGTTTGCATTATTACAAAATATTTTTAATGAATCGAATTGTATTAGTGCTCTATCCATTATTAGTATTAAATAGATTGTTTATTTTATTATCTTGCTGATCCAATTGGTTCTACATTTTACTTAATTGCTGTGTTATTGCTTTTAGTGTATTTCTAAATTCTTCTAAATGATTATTTTGATTTACGCTTTGGCTATTATTTTGATTATTTTGTTTTAATATATCCGCGTATCTAACATTTGGTGAACAGAAATTATTAAACATTTGTGTTTGAGAATTGATTTTTTTTTTGTATACGTTTTCTATTTTCATATTGGGTTTTAATTTTTAGGAAATAAGGGCATTCCCTATAGGAAGCTGGATGGCCAAAAGATTTGCAAACATCACAAAATAATTTATCTTTGTTGTGTTGGTCATTTTTTGAAATGGAACACTCTCCAGGAAGGTGATCAGATTTACCACATTTTACACACGTGTATTCTAATTTGCAATTAACAGCAGAATGACCGTATCTTTGACATCTTAGACATTGATGTATAGTATCTTTTCTTAATTTTTCCCAATAAATTCTTTGATGATCAATATAGTTTATTTTTTTTAAACTGTTAAAGTCTGATTTAGCTGATATTTGAACTAAAAGCATGGGCAATAATCGTTTCTCTATTACAGATTTTTTTGTTTGAAATCTTGTTACTTTTAAAAATTCAATATTATCTTCATTTAATGATTTTAATTCTTCTAAAATGTGATTTTCATCCGTGGTAGTGTTAAGCCCCTTAAGTAGCAAAGTTATATTTTTTTCCGATGCTGGAGTGTAAGTATAATACTTAGTTTCAGTTTCATTTAACGCGTTTTTAATATTATTATAATATTCTAACTTATCTACTGCAATTGAGTATTTATTATCATTTCTACGTATTAGAGTAAATTCTTTAATATTTAAATGATCTCTTATAATTTTTTTAAGATCTTCCGGATCTTGATCAAAAGTGTTTATTAATGGGACTTTTTCTCTTTTCTTGGTAATATTTGCATTATCTATAATTCGTTCAGTTGTGTTCTTTTTCTTGAACTTATTGAAACACTTTAACACTTTACTTGGTTGTTGTGTAGGCATTTTTTTCTTTTCCCTATTTTTATTTTTAATAACTTCTAATAAATTATTATCAAAATTGTGTGCTGTACTTACAGTATTATTACAATTATTTTGTTGATGGTCATTCATTAGCTGAATGCTCTCAGTTGTCATCAATGATATATTGGAGACACTGTCATCGTCTTCATCAGTAGAAGGTGGAGGAGAAATTCCTCTTAATTCATTAACAATTTTTTTTAGCTCAGACAGCTCATTTCTCATTACTTTGTTTTCTTCTAATAGCATTGCTTTTGTTTTCTTAGAGTTTTTAATAGTTTTGTTCTTTTTTTTCTTGGTATTACACGACACCATCAATTTTTTTTTATTTTCTTCCATATTTTGTAAATTAGAATCACTGATTTTTCTTTTTTTATTAGTAATTTCACTCATTGATATTATATTTTTTTTTTATATCTTTTTTAAATGAAAATTTAATAGATTTTGATACACTTGTTTTACATACGACAATAGATAATCTAATTGGATATAATACTTTCGCAAGAAAAATGTTCACCACTGCAAAAAGTAGCATCATTTCACTCTCAGTGATCTGATGCAACTCAATTATAAATATATTTTATTAAAATCCTGATTTTTTGTTAATTTTATTAATTAAGTAATAAGAAATTATTATTAACGTAAATTTGATAAACTATCGCAAATAATTTTAAAGATAAATATTTTATTTTTCTCAATTAAATTTGTTAATTCATCAATTAATAATTCATTATTACTGAAAAATCAAATATTTATGCTTAATATCACGTTTAATTTTTTTTTACTTCCTAAATTCAATCCAATAATTATTATTAATTATTAAGCATAATACATTATTTCATTAATGACGATTTCGATCATATATGAACTCAAAATTAAAATATAAATCCGAATCCTCAAAGCATAATATTTTTATTCAGGAAACTTCAGCGGGATCATTCTGAAATTTCATAGGAAAATGTTATAAGTTCAAAAAATCATTTAAAGTAAGCTTTACCCGTTTTCAAATAAATTTGATACTAAGATGAGTTAAATATATGTAAAGAAACGACACTAATATACTCTGCCGACATTTTGATAAACTATAATTGACAACTGACATATTATAACACATGTGGAATAAAACAGCTTGGACATAACAAACGATGAATTACTGAAATCAGGTAGCTGTTCAAAATAAATTATATTTTTATTAATTAAAAAGTAAATTAGATCAAATTTGATAAGCAGATAAAAGAGAATTACAAATTGAAAGAATAGACTTTAATTGTCGTTTCTTTATTTATAGGTAATAATGTTTGTAAATACTTATATAGTTTATCACTGAAAAAATATAACTTTATTGAAGTTTATTTTATTTATAATTCCTGAAATAGAAAGACAATTGATTTTGATCTTATATATATCTGTTGATTGTAATGCTTCATTTTTTATATGAATAGTTGCAATTAAAGATTGAATATCAGGATTTTCGGATTGCATAATTTTAGGTGTATCGATTATTAAGTCAAGACACAACCCCGTGTAGAACTTATCAATCTGAACAAGTTCCATGTTCCAACATAAAAAAAAATAAGCAAAAAGAAAACTTGTAGTTTATCCCCACAAAAATAAATTATATGGGATAAAAATTATTAAGGAGTTATTATGTAAATAGGGAATCCTATTTATGTTTTACCTGATTTTAGGGAATTTATCTAAAGTATCATTTTGATCATTTTTTTTTTTAATTCTAGTAGAATTCATAAAGTTCAATTATCTTTAAAATCAATTATTACCTACATTTTGTATGTATTAGTAATGATTTTTATTAAATTTCTGTAATTTATTATGAATTAAACGTTATTTTGTAATACAGCTATCAAAATTCATTGTTCAAAATGATATAAATACCCTTAAATTCGGTGGTGAGAAAAAAAAGTGGACAGTCCAAATTTTGACTTCAAAAATGGAAAACAGGTATTCCCTGGGATTCATTTTCTAATTTTATTAATAGTCTGGTATTACCTGGCTATTTACGAAACTAGAAATTTTAATTCATTCCTATTTTTTTTTTTCGCGATTATTATTTGAAAAAAAATTATTTTTTGGTTGAATTCATATATATATTTAATATTTGGTTATTGCGTGGTTTATTTATTCAGACATTTTAGTTTCAATAAGTTCAAGAAATTTCAGTATTAGGTTTTATTTTATTTTATAAAAAAATATGGAATATTTTTACCAAATTTTAATTTAACATTTCTTTTTAATTAATATAATAATTTAGATTTTTTTTATATATTAATTGCTTTCGTTTTTTTTTTTTTTGATATTTTGAAGATTTATTTGATATTTTTATTATAAATTCAAATAAAGTAGAATCTCATATTCGTATAGGAATATGATAATATGAATAATTTGTACTATAGGCGATCAGAATCGTTAAAGTAGTACAAATTGCATGTGCAAATTATTTGAATTTATATTATTAATGGCTTCCCCATATATATTAATTACAACAACAAAATTGTAACAATTCGTTGTTATTGCAATATGTAGTAAGTTTTGGTTTTTTTTTGATAGATTTCTTATCTATATAATTTTGAATTATTTCGTAGTTGGTCAATTTAGTTTATTAGAATTTTATTAATTGCATTTTTAGAATTATCTATATTTTGAAGATTTTGTATATAATTTTATAAACATTGTAAATTCAAATAAACAAGCTAGCTTGAAACAATCGGTAAAGGAAACCGTAGAACATTCGATACAAAATATGAATATTCGTCCAGAACCAAAGTTAACATTACCAAATAATGTAAATAATAATTTCGCATTTCCTCCACCATTAGTGGAAAACCATAATAGGAATACTATTAATCAATCGGTTAATAGTACTCAAAATAATAGTGAACGATTTTCACAACCAAGACGACATAATAATAGAAATTTAAATACAGATTCGGTTCCGAATAGAAATTCAAATTATGACTTAAATCATAATCATGGAAATAATGATAATCTAGATTAAAATAACGTCGGAACTATAATTTCCAATGAATGTAGGGCCGGCCAACTTGATCAAAAATTGGAATTTAAATTTTAGCGGTAATCGTACTGGTCTGACGGTTGATGAATTTATTTACCGAATAGAAACATTAACAAATCAAATGTTAAATAGAGATTTTCAGAATTTATGTTCTGATTTACATTTACTATTCACGGATAAAGCCAAAAATTGGTATTGGCGATATCATAAAAAAGTCGCGGGTAGAATTCAGTGGCCCGATTTTTGTCAAGCGTTACGCAGACAATTCGAAGAACGGCGTAGCGATATAGATATCATAGAACAAATCCGTGAAAGAAAACAACGAAACGGAGAGTGTTTACGAATCGATTATGTATCTATATGATAAATTAAAAGATAAGATTTCTGATGCAGACTTATTAAATATTATAAAAAGAAATTTACGGGAGGATGTACGAAGAGATCTTCTCTATGTAGACGTTTGGAACATAGACCATTTACGTTCCTTATGTAGAGCAAAAGAAGATCTAAATAACGATACGTAAACGAAATAATTTTACTCATAAACCATATCCATCTCGGAATGTATCAGAAATTCAAACTGACGGTGTAGATTTAACTGAACCACCATTATTAGATAATAATTAGATTGATGTAATCAATTTCAATTCTAACAATAATGATAATACTATTTGTTTTAATTAGTAATCGAGTATCTAATCCTCATCAATCTCAGACCCAAGCTCCATCTTCTCGTAACCAAGAAAATGGGGCCCGAAAAAGTGACCGATAATTTGTTTGGATCAGCGAAAACAAGCATAAGGAGAGATAATGTTAGTATTTTATGTTAAAGAGAAACATATATATAGAGAGAAATTATCTTTTTATCCTTAAGCTTGATTTCTTGCACTTTCTCACATGCTGAGAAATATTTTACTATCCGCAATGGATTAAGCTCTGATGTTTCCACCACCGAAAACAAAGCAGATATTACTAGATTAGACACTTACTGCTTAATATAAACAGTTAAATAAATTAAATAAATAAAATAAAAAAAAAATATATAAAAATTAAAGAAACAAAACATTAAAATTTGAATTAACAAGCTACCACTTACATAGGGCTTCACAATTCTGAAAAAAAGCTACTACTTCTCTATGTCGTCACCTGCTAATTCAAATCATTAAAAAATTAAAAAAAGTAAAATTGTTAGAACTAAAGTAGTTAGTCACCTGATAATTCCACTGTCACCTGATAATTTGGGGCTTAAAATTTAAAATAAAAAATAAAAAAAGCGTGCTAGATTGCAATTAGCAGTTTGTAATAATCAAAAATCATGAAAAAACCATTCGTCAAAATAAATATTAAATAAATGTATAAAAACAAACAAATTAAAAAGGTTACCACTAGCTTCAGGCTTCATCGATCTAGGAAGCACGCTACTACTTCCCTCCACTGTCACCCATTAATTTGAGGCTTTAAAAATTATCAATTAAATATATAATAATAAATCATGCGAATTGCAAACAGCATTTAGTTATAAAAATCGAAATTCATGAAATCGGAAATCTATATATTTGCTATATATTTATCTTTTTGTTTTAAACATAAAAATAACATAAACATACTTACAATTTAAGTAAACATATAATATAGATTTTCATATAACACATATAAGACAAATACATAAATACGTAATTAACAGGTTACCACTAGCTTTAGGCTTCACAGTTCTGAAAAGAACGTTACTTTCCTTCTGCTGTCACCTGTTAATTCGAAGAAATAAAAAAAAATCAAATTAAAGCATGCTAAAAGCAGTTAGTCATAAATCATTGTCAAGTTATTAACACAAACATAAATTTACATAAAATACAAAAAATATACATAAATAGCTCATTCACTCTTTAATGACTTTTTAAGTTGAAGTTTGCTATAGTTAAAATCAAACTTGTCAGCACTATTATTAACTGCACGAAGCATTCTGGTAATAGGTTCGTTTTTCCCGTAATCGGTATGATGAAATTGTAACTTAAACAGCGCTACAGATCTCAGTGAACGTACATTAATATTAAAACTCATATACGATCTAAAATAAAAGGAGATTCGATCATGCTAGAAATAACTTGATGTACAAATACTATGTCAGCTATTTCCCGTCGCCTTTCTAGAGTTTGAAGATCAATAAGTTTGAGGCGGTCGACATATGGCAGTAAGTTGTATGAATCGACCCAAGGAAGCCTACGAAGAGCAAACCTTACAAATCTTCGCTGGACCGATTCAATCCTTTGGATATGTACCTGTTGATATGGAGACCAGACCTGGCAGGCATATTCAAGAATTGGTCTTACAAACGTCATATAAAGCGTCCTAGTGACATAAGGGTCAGAAAACTCTTTTGACCAACGTTTAACGAAACCTAGCATAGAGTTAGCCCTACTAACTAAATTATCAAAATGTGAGTGAAAGTTTAATTCACTATCACAAAGAACACTTAAATCCCGAATAGCCTCAACTCTAGGAACCAGTTCCCCGTTTAGATAATAATGACGAGGTGGTTGACGTATGCGTTTACGATCAAATGTAATACTTTGGCATTTATTAACGTTAAGCTCCAGATGGTTCTTAGAGCACCAAAGCGTAAAGTTATTTAAGTCATCGTGAAGGACGTAACTATCAAAGCGAGAAGAAATAAGTTTAGAAATTTTCAAGTCGTCAGCTTCTGATTGTTTAATACTTTCTACTTTCTGATTGTTTAATAATTAAGGCAACATCATTAATAAATAAATTAAAAATTAATGCGCCAAGATGGCTACCCTGAGGTACACCAGATTTGGCCACAAAAATATCGGACGGAACGGACCTAAACAACACCCTGTACTGACGATTATTTAAATCCAGCACAAAAAAGTTTGTGGAAAACAAAGAGCTCGAAATTTAAACAAAATGACACTGTGCGAAAGTTTATCGAATGCTTTACTAAAATCAGTAGTAATTGCATCAACATCATGACCATCCTCCAACGCATTCAGACTACTAGAAACAAACTCAGTTAAATTGGTAGTCGTCGATCTGCCTTTCAAAAACCCGTGTTGTTTTGGTGAAATCAAGGATTTACAGTGAAAGTAGAGGGTATCATAAACAATACTCTCAAAAAGTTTAGGAATGCATGATAGCTTAGCAATTGGCCTATAGTTACTAATTTCCGCTTTGCAGCCCTTTTTATGAACGGGGATAATAAATGAATCCTTCCAGAAACTTGGAAAAATCCCCAGGGCCAGAGATTTTTGAAAAAGCGTTGGCTGCCAATACAGGCTGCCAATACAATTCTTTAGAATTATGGCAGGCAGTCCATCAGGACCAGATGAGTAATCATCTTTCAATTTACCAATTTTTTCGACAATACTATCTAAATTAATATTTACAGAAACTAGAGAGGTCTGAGCGTAATTATTTAAATAAGAGAAGTAGTTTTGGACAGGTATAAAATCATTATCAGTAAATGCTTGTTTGAAAAAATCCGCAAAGAAATTTGACACAACTTTAGGATCGTTTGATGAATGATTTCCGCATTTCAACGTTGATGGATAACCGTCAGATTTCCTTTTACAATTAATAAATTTCCAGAAATTTTTCGGATCTGAAATAATATCAAATTGCATTTGACTTAAGTAGTTGACATAAAGACATTTAGATAACTCAGACAATTCATTTGATACGTTAAGGTATGCCGCAAAAACAAAATCACATTTATTTAACAAAAACCTACGCCATAATTTATTTCTATTATTCCTATTGTACCAAGGAGGTGATGAAGAAGAATTTCTAATGATAGAAGTCGGAACTGATTGTTCGATGCATTCAAAAATAATTGAATAAAAATTAGATAAATTTACATCTATGTCAACATTTGAATTAATAATTAAATCAAAGTTTACATTACTAAGTAAATAGTTTAATTTGACAAAATCAGTTTTACGAAAATTATAACGAAAGGAATTAACATTAATATCATCAATATTGCCATTTTCATAAGAAAAAGTTAAGGACAAAGGAGGATGATAAGAATCAATAACCGACAAACATTGAGAACATTCACCTACAACACTGTTGTTAAAGTCTGTTGTAAAAATAAGATCAAGTTGACGATTTAAATTATTTTTTATATTACTAATCTGAAATAGGCTGCAATCACATAAATTAACTATAAATAGAGTTTCAGTTAAAGACGTTGCATTCGATGCAACATAATATAAATCTTCATCCGATTGAACCCAAATCAGCCGAGGTAAGTTAAAATCGCCAACAATTAATAAATCATCGAAACCCTCCATAGTAGAATTCAAGAAATCAACAGAATTCAAGAATAGGTGGTAAGATTCAGTGAGACTAACAGGATGTATATAACAGTTTAAAACGTAAATGCTTCTACGCCCAACAGAAATCCTAACACATATTAATTCAACATTACTAGTAATAGGAATATCGACGAAAGTAGCATCGTAGTTATAATGTACCGCAATAAGAACCCCACGACCACCACAATTATAACCATCTTTACGAAACACATTAAAATCAGCCGAAAACAACTCATTATCATGAAAACCATCAGTAAGATTAGTCTCAGTTAATGCAAAAATGTCAAAAGGAAGTATTTGAGAATTTAAATATACTTCTGTAGTTTTAGTTCGGAGTCCCCTTACATTTTGATAGTAAAGGGACAAGCATTTTAGTTTTTTGGAGTCGCAACCGGGGTTTGTAAATGTATTTTAGAATTAGCTGATCTAGTCGGTATAAATTCCTTAATAAAAATGTCATTGGGCCACGAATTATTATTAATAAGAGTAGAAAAATAAACATCAGGAGCACTGATCTTGAATGATGCTACATGGGAATTTGGATTACTAACTCCATAAAACGGCACTTGATATATGAAACGACCTCCTCGGACGTAGTTTCCGGATCAAAACGCGAGATGAAAATAGTTTTAGGACGAAATATAACACGTACAGTATGAGGTGGAAGAATTGGTGTAGCAGACTCCACAGACTTTAAAGGTGGACAGACAATATGTAAAGATGGACCAACATACTCTCTCGGCAATAACAAAGATGTAGGAAGTGGTGAAATTGGACCTACAAATTCCGAAGACTCTAACAATGCGGGGCAAACAACGACAGATTTCGTGAGTGCCTTAGTATTTTTATTTTTAGATTTTCTAGATTTCTTTTAGGAGTTTTTCTTAATTTTGTTTTGGAATTCTGTCAGAATTTCATCATGTAGAGAGATTTGATTAATACTCTCACCGCTGTTAACTATAGTTTCGCCGTTACCTATTAATGTTTCTTGAGATATTAGTGTTGGTATTTGAGTATCAAAAACCTCAGCCGAATTTCTTTCAAACTGAATAGCCTCACTACTTTGCTTAGCCGAAAAATTGTCCAAAATTTCTTTAAAGTTAATTAAGCAATTAGAGTTAAAGGTATCGAAATCGTTCAATAACTTAAGAACTGAACACGAAATTTCTCCAGAATTTTGTGCAAGATTTTTATTTATGTTATTAAGGCAATTAACGTTTGAGTTCAAATTTTCGGAAATTACTTTAATTTCAGTAGAAGTTTTAATTAAATTATTTTCAATATGAACTATCTTATTATTTAAAGGTTCATGAAACGAAGCGTCGTAATTATTCAATAATTTATTAGTTTTTGTAAAATTTTTATGGACGTCAAAACAAATACCGGCAATGGAACGCGTGTTGTTGTCAACCGTTTTTTCAATTTGTTCCGATGCGCTTGCTAAATCGCTGACATGATTTAATAGTAGAGAAAATTTATTTTCTATACTAAAAATCCGGTTACAGTTAAGCTCTACACTAGCCTTAACAGAATCAACATTGCCCAAAAGGGTTGAAATCAATTCATTATTGGTTTTTAACAGTGAAAACACATTATTATTTTTACAATCAACGCAAAGAAAAGATTGACTTTTTGCAAAATCATTTCTTAATCTTGCGGAAGCTTTTTCAACTGAATGCTTTTTCAACTGGAATTGCGAAGTAATAGGGCATCGTTTTACCGAGTGTTTATTACCCCCAAAAATATTTTGTTATGGCTGTGGTGCTAAAAATATTTATTAGCGAAATTGCAAAATTTGTCGAACAAAAAACTTGATGAATTGGGGGTACAACAACATCAGTTACTTCCCGAAAAAGTAAATGATAAATTTAAATCGGATAAAACAAATATTTCTATTTTAAAAAGAAATATTGATAGTAGTGGTGGGTGATGAACCAAACTTATATAACATTAAACCGTATTAACAAAGATTGAAAGATTATAAACTTACTCGTAAAAATTTTTTTGATAATAAAGTTGATGGTATTTCAACAATTAATAAAACAGAACCAATTAATCAGATCCATAAACGCTCTTCCTTTAGATATCGTTATCATTGGAAGCAATTTAGAGCAAATCGAAATCTTGTAATTTCATCTATCACTACTTTAGAAAAGACGTTCGCTCATATGCCGAAATAAAAGTTTTTGGGAAAAACATACTAGGTTTACTGGATAGTGGAGCGACCGCAAGTTGTATAAGTTTCGATAGTGCTAAAGAAATACTAAACTCTAATTTATCTTATGCAAAGTTTAGTTCAGAAGTTAAAACTGCGGACGGAGGTAAACAAATGGTACGAGGTAGTATATACACAGATGTAACCTTTCGTGGTGAAACGAAAAAGATATTATTTTTAATTGTTCCATCACTTACCCAAAATTGTTATTAAGGAATCAATTTTTGGAAAACTTTTAATATTGCTCCGGGAATAATAGGCGAGATTTAGGAGGACATAAAAAAGATCCTAATATGCATTATCTGATTAAAGAACAAATAGCGAAGTTAGAAGTTGTGAAAAATGCTTTTCCATCGTTTCAGAAGAATGGATTGGGTAAAACTAAAATTTTAAGTCATGTTATTGATGTGGGTGATGCAAAACCAATTAAACAACGTCATTATCCTGTATCTCCAGCAATTTAAAAATTAATGTACGACAAAGTAGACAGAATGATCTCGTTAGGTGTTATTGAAGAAAGTCAGAGTCCGTGGAGTTCACCAGTTGTTTTGGTGAGAAAACCTGTTAAAGTCAGACTCTGTTTAGATTCGCGAAAAGTAAATAACGTAACAATAAAAGATGCGTATCCGTTACCACATATCGAAGGTATTCTTAGTCGGTTACCAAAAGCAAAAATTATTTCAAGTTTAGACTTGAAAGACGCTTTTTTGCAGATACCTCTTGAAAAAAAATCGAGAGAGAAAACGGCATTTTCCATACCAGGTAGACCACTATATCAATTTAAAGTCATGCCATTTGGATTATGCAATGCTCCTCAAACTATGTGTAGATTGATGGATTTAGTAATTCCACCACATTTAAAAAATGAAGTTTTTGTTTATTTAGACGATTTATTGATAATCTCGGAAACTTTCGAATATCATATGAAAATATTATCTACAGTTGCTGAACACCTTCGTAAAGTGGGATTAACAATAAATGTAGGAAAAAGTAAATTTTGTTTAAATGAAGTAAAATATCTAGGTTTTGTAGTAGGAAAAAGCGGTCTTATAGTAGATTCAGATAAAGTTAGTGTAATAGCTGACTATCCAGCACCAAATTCAGTACGGCAAGTTCGCAGATTTCTAGGAATGGCCGGGTATTAAGACGTTTCCTTGAAGATTATGCAACATTATCTACCCCAATAACTGATTTATTAAAAAAAGGTGGATCTAAATTCGTTTGGACTGATGAAGCTGATGTAGCTTTTCGTAATATTAAGAATTCGTTGTCGTGTGCTCATGTTTTAATTAATCCTGATTTTTTGCGTCCTTTTGTCATACAATGTGATGCTAGTAATAGTGGTGTAGGTTGCGTATTAAGTCAAGTAGATGATCAAGGAAACGAACGTCCTGTAGCTTTTACGAGCAAAATGTTAAACTCAGCTCAGAGAAATTACACAGTCACGGAAAAAGAATGTTTAGCTGCAATAATGGGAATAAAAAAATTCAGAGCATATATTGAAGGACACCCATTTAAAATTATTACCGATCATGCATCCTTAAAATGGCTGTGGTGTACCACATGGTACACCCTGTAATAATATTTCAAAATGCAACATGGTGCACCCTGTATTTAATATTTTAAATAAAATCAATTTTGTCAAATTGACAAAATTAATCAATTAAATATTATTTATTAATTAATTATTAATTTAAATATAAAATGCTTAATTAGAAATTTTGCTAATTAAGCATATTGATTAATAAAATATTAAAGGTGAATTACCTAAATGCATTTAAAAATTAAAGTAATTCGAGATATGCGTCCGGTCAATCAATTAAATCAAATCATATAAATAGGGTGAAAATAGATTGTAATTTATCAGAACAAATTTGATCACCAGAGCAATAAGTTGTAATTAATTGATAAATTATTAAATATAAAGTTGTACTACCAACTGAAGTTAATAAAGTATAATATAACAACTGCACTGGTTTTACTTCATTGAAAATAGGTACTCCTGATCAAAACCCCCCACCAGTGGTAAGGTTTTGGTCACCATAATCAGAAAAAAGCATAAAGCAGATCAACGGTATATGTGGATATACCATAAGGTAAATATATATGGCGCAGCCGGTGAAGCAGAAAGTACGTTTCTGTTGAACCATATACGTTCACAAAAATCTCTATCAAAGTGGCTTAAATGCTGTGTTTACGAGGCAATATATTGCTTTATTAATGAGATTTTTTTTTCTTCTAGCAAGGTGCATGTGGAACCTTTGGAGGTAGTGTTACAAAAAGAGCTATCAGCCGGTCCAAGGCCAATCAGCATAGAGGAATATAGAAAAAGAATCGAAGCAAAGAAATTGTCAACTACACCAGCACCAGTTAGGGGTATTAAAACCAAAGGAGGAGTAATAAAAAAGACGAAAAGACAAATATCAGAGGAGTACAGGTTGCTACGTCTTCCAACCTACAGCAAATAAGAAGCAGTACAACATAGAAAAAGAATAAAGAGCTTAAGGAAAATATTGGAAGAACGAAAGAGAAGGAAGATTTTACGTTAATTGTCAATTATGGAAAATTTAGTTAGGTACGACGAGTTAAATTATTTTAGCATGTTTTTCATAGAAGAGGATATAATTATTATAATCGAAAGAAATATGGTTGCAGTATTTAACAGCCATAATTAGAATTTGAATAAAAAAATATATAATAAACTTTTTTGTTTTTTAAAAAAAAATTAATTAATAAAAAAAAAAACTGTATGAAAAATGAAATAAGTAAATGAAATAAAATTTATTTTTAAATATGCTAAATAAAAGTTATTGAATTTTGAATAGAACATTTTTATTTGTTTGGAAGTCAGTTTTGTTTATTGAATGCAAATTAGCATAATAAAAAGAATTTTTTTTTGAGAACCTTATATATAAAATAAAGTACATTTAAAATTTTATATTTAAAAAAAAAATTGTTGAAATAATATTTTATAAAATAAAGTACATTTAACACTTTATATTTAAAAAGTTTGTTATTAAAGTACATTTAAAAACTTTATATTTGAAAAATTGTTGAAAGAATATTTTTTGTCGAACTTAAATGAATGAGGATAAATTTAATAGAGTAATTGACTCCTTCACTTTCGATCTTTCAAATCCAGAGATATCTACAAGCTCCAACGAGGGAAGCAAAATAATAGAAATAACTGAACCAATTTCGTCAACACCGCATACAGTAGGTAATAGGAAATCGGTTACATTTAAGGGTATAGCAAATAAAAATTTAATGCATAATTATAATACTAGAAATAAAAAACAAAGACAAACCACAATGCCTGAAACAAATAGAGAACAAAATTTAGAAGATCAAAATACACCAGGTACACAAAGCATACCCACACAACACACTACACAACAAATAAATAATACCATAAATAATAGGTTTATAAATCAGGATAATACATATAATTTAAGAAATAACGTGACATTACCACTAACGGCGACCTACACTTTGTATTTAGCGGGTATTCCAAATTTTACAGGAGAAGGTGATAGGGTAGTGTTAGATTTACAAAGATTTATAGAATTAGCTCATGAAGCATATTTTAAAACAGATGAAGTAGACAGACCATCAGTATTGCGACAATTAATCTGGGGCAAACTAAGAAACGGTGCCGCGGACTTATTTCAAGACAGAACAGTAAGTACTTTTAGTGAGTTTAGGGAAATTTTGGAAGTTAATTTTGTGCCTAGAAAATCGGTCGCACAACTGAAAACAGAGCTAGAAGACTGTTTTCAGACAATAGATGAGTCAGTTAACTCATTTGGGGATAGGATAAGTAGGAAATATGCTTGTCTTAAATTGGGAATCATGAAACGATATAGCGTTGAACCAGGTTCTATGCTACAGGAAGCTAAGGAAACAGCTCAACGGGTATTTATCAGAGGATTAAGGTCAGAGACAATCAAACAACATATTTTGGGACAAGATTATAAAAGTTTTACAGAAATATTAAAAGGAACGAAACGTTTTGCAGAACAATTGGATTTAGTAACAACAACACGAAGAATTAATCACGCATATGAACATAGTGATAACAAAATAGAGAAAATGTTTGGGGAACTAGTTACTTTATTAAAAAATAAGCAAATTGCCCAAGTACCACATAATACAACAGTGAACAACACTGGTCCACCAACATTTAGGAATAATTCCTATAATAATAGAATTCCTAATAGGACTCATTACCCCAATAACAATACTAACCAATTCAGTAGGAATCCTAATAACCATAACAATCCATTTAGACAAAATCACGTAAGAAATAACAATCCTAGGCCCTTCCAAAAGAATATAGAAAGGAACGGTGGACCAATTAATTGTTTCAAATGTGGGCAACCGGGGCATATTAGTAGAGACTGTAAGAATAATATGCGCTCGAATCAGATAATTAAAAGTAACCTTTGTGGAATAGAAGGACATTATGCAGCTACCTGCAATGTAAGGAGAAACGCCGCTGCAAAGGTAAACACGTTAGCTAACGACTTGTGGTGTGATTGGTGTGATCGTCGAGGTCATTTGGAACTAAATTGTTCTACAAGACAACGTTACCAATCAAGGGTTCAAACTAACGCGGAAACGACACTCCTAAAACAGAATATAGGGGCAGGTCCAAGATTATCAAAATTACCAAACATTGGACCTGAAACTTTAGTCACATTACCGTTAGACATAAGTAAAAGAAAAGAAGTAACATTATTAGTAGATACAGGCGCCCAAATCAGCTTGTTAAATAAAAATAGTTTAGCTAAAGTAAATACAATAGATAAGAACAGAAAAATGAAAGTAAGATCAATTCACAGTGAAAGTAACACCATGGGTACTTGTACAGGAACTTTTTTGACTCCTGGCAAATTAAGTTGTGAGTTCCAGGTAATGGACGATAATTTCCAATTACCAGTGGATGGAATTTTAGGAAATGAATTTTTAACAGCAAATTGTAACATAGAAGGTCCAATGCAACAGCTACGGTTCCCTATCACAGAGATAAATAAAAAAGAATTTATCATACCATTAAGGTTGAGACCAACAAAAACAAAAGAGCCAGTTAACAATGAAATAAAACAAAATGCGATATCGTCAGAAGCGAGTATTTTTAGCTTTCATAAGGCTCCAGTTTTCGAAACAAATTGTAGTACCAAGGCTGATAACAAGGTGATAACCAGGAACAGCGAAAACTTGTTTGAAACAGTCTGTAAAATCGAAAACAGTTGTAAAGTTGAGAACAGTTTCGAAGGAAATGATCATTTGATTTGTATCACTGAGTCTGATAACAAGTTCAATAACAGAAACAGCGATAACTTAGAAAATACAAAATTAACAAATGAGAACAGTGCCAAAGGAATTGATCAAATGGGAACATCTAAAAAAGAACAAAGTAATGGTAAATTCAATGAGATAATTTTTACTAAGAAGGAACCAATATTTAACAATTCAAATAACGCAATTTTAGAAACAAAATTTTTGGGAATTGTGAACAATAGCAAGGAAACTAATCATGTGCATTATTACACTAATGCTGATAACAAGGTTCCAAATTATTGGACCAGCAACAGCGAATACTTAGGAAAAATAATTCCAGTACATGACAACAGTTTCAATGATATGTATTGTACAATTCAATGTTTCTAAACCATTTCAAAATATAAAAAATAAAAAAATCTGTAAAAATGAAGAAGAAAATGAGGTAGTTAATGAAAAATTAATAATTGTTAATGCAGTTAAAATAGATGAGAATAAAATAAAAAATAAAAATGTAGGTAAAAGGCATAAAAAAATTGATGAAGAATATTTAGAAGAAATTAAAATAATAGGTAGAGTAGAACAAATAAATACAGTAGCTTGTGATAAGGTAGGGGAATTTTTATGTGAAAGTGGAGAAATTCATCCAGGGGTATTTGTAGGAAATAGTTTAGTGAAGGCTAATAATGGACAGGTACAGATTAGTGTAATAAATGTTAATGAAAATGAGGTTATAGTAAAGAATCCAAAAATTAATTTGAAAAATATAGAAGATTTTGAAATTTTTGATATTAATGAAAATAAGGAAATTCAGAATTCAGAAAACTCAGAGGTGTATGGAGAATTAAAAACACTTTTTGCGGAAGAGTACGCAACATTAGAGAATTGTCCTAGAATGGAATTACTTAAGGAAAAATTGGTATGGGATAAAAATTGGAATGATGAAGAGCGATCAGCAGTTGAAGACATTTGTAATGAATTTAAGGATATTTTTTATCTGCCAGGTGACCATCTAGGTTACACAACGTCCATAGCACATAAAATACAAATCCATAGCACATAAAATACAAAAGGAAGATGTGGACTATAGCTCAAGCTAATTACAGGTTACCAGAAGCACATAGGAAAGAAATTCAAGAGCAAGTAGAACAAATGTTGGATAATGATATAATTCAACCCAGTCGAAGTGCTTGGAATTCGCCACTTTTGGTAGTACCGAAAAAACCAGGACCTGATGGTAAAAAGCGTTTTAGGGTAGTAATAGATTATAGAAAATTAAATGCAAAACCAGTAAAGGATGCATTTCCTTTACCTAGAATCGAGGATATATAGCAACAGTTGGGAAATTCACGTTATTTTACCACTTTGGATTTAGCCAGTGGCTATCATCAAGTACTAGTTGATGAAACAGATTAAGAAAAAACTGCTTTTAGCACAACTCATGGTCATTATGAATTTAAAAGAATGCCATTCGGTTGACAGGAGCACCGGCCACATTTCAAAGATTAATGAATTATGTATTGTCAGGTTTACAAGGACTAAAATGCTTTGTTTATTTGGATGATATAGTAATTTATGGTCGAAATCTTGATGATCATCAGAAAAAACTAAAAACGGTGTTAGAAAGACTGAGAGAAAATAACTTGAAACTTCAACCAGAGAAATGCAAGTTTTTAAGGAGAGAAGTAGTTTATTTGGGTCATAAATGTACTGAAAATGGTGTATTACCGGAATCTGAAAAAATTAAATGTGTAGAAAATTTTCCCACACCAAAAACTACGACTCAGTTGCAATCTTTTTTGGGACTAGTAAATTATTATCGTACTAGCACGCCTAATTTTGCACAAATAGGTGAGCCGTTGCATAAATTGGCTACTAAAAGTAAAAAATTTGTATGGACACCGGAATGCCAAATAGCATTCAAAGGAGTGAAGAAATTATTGGTGGAACCACCATTATTGAAATATCCAGATTTTGACAAACCATTTTTATTGACTACAGATGCATGTAACACTGCATTAGGTGCGGTATTATCGCAAGGAGAAGTAGGAAGTGATTCACCAATAGCCTATGCTAGTCGAGTATTGAACAATTCCGAACGTAACTATAGCACAATTGAAAAAGAAATGTTGGCTATATACTGGGCAATAAAATATTACAGGTGTTATCTTTTCGGTAGGGATTTTATTGTTTATACTGACCATAAACCCCTGATCAGCGAATTCAATAAACGAAACCCTGAGGGTCGACTAAACAGATGGAAAATGCGTCTATCTGAATATTCATACAAAGTTCAGTATAAACCATGAAAGCTAAATTCAAATGCTGATGCACTTAGCCGTATCCCATATGATGAATTAGAAGAAAAAAGCAAGGAAGTTACATTGGGAAAGGTAAATATTATAACTAGAGCGCAGGCTAAAGCTCATCAAGAGGAAAAGGTTGAGGTAGAAACACATGAATCCGATACAGAATCAGAAATAGACGAAGAGGGGTCGGAGATTAAGGAAAGCTCTGCACAACGAATAGAATTAACTGATCCAGAGGAAATTAAAATCATATTAAAGGAATACCATGACACCCCACTAGGAGGACATTTTGGAGTCGTAAAAACCTGTAAAAGAGTGAAAGATTTTATTTTTAGAAAAATATGCTTAGGACAAATATATAAAAGCATGCCCTAAATGTCAAAAATGGAAACGAGGTAAAGTTACAAAAATGGGAATGGCCATAACAGATACGGCAAAGAGACCGTTTGATAAAGTGTATTTAGATTTAGTAGGTCCTTTTCCTATTACCAATAATGGTAACAAGTATATTTTAACATTTCAAGATGACCTAACCAAATTATTGGATTGTGTAGCAATACCCAACATGGAGGCAATAACAATAGCAGAAGCTTTTTATCAACGAATAATTCTGAAATACTCAGTAATTCCAAAAAAGCTAATAACTGACCAAGGAACTAACTTTACTGGAGAAGTATTTCGAAAATTGTGTAAATTGTTTAAAATTAAAAAGGTTCAAACCACTGCTTGTCACCCCCAGTCCAATGGTTCGTTAGAGAGGCGACATGGTCCATTGGTGGAATACCTACGTATTATGGTTAATCAAAATACACAAAGCTGGGATGGATGGTTAGCAGAAGCAGTTTTTTCACATAACCATACGCCACATGAAAGAACGAAATTTTCGTCACTTTACGCTTTGTACGGATTTTGTGATCCCCTGCCTACAATAATAAAACAAAAACCTGAACCAATTTATAACTATGAGGATTTATGTTCCACAATACGTTACAAATTACAAACTATTCATAAAGCTGCGAAGGAAAATTTAATAGCCAGTAAACTGAAAACGAAAAAATATTATGATAGAAAGGTAGTTGAAGAAAAATATTCGGAAGGAGAACGTGTATTGTTAATTAACCCTAATAAGGCTAACATACTAAGTGCAGGTTGGCTAGGTCCATATGAAGTTGTGGAAGTTCCAAACTCTTTAAATACTATTATTAAAGTAGGTAAAAAGCTCAGAAGAATACACAACAACAGAATTAAAAGATGGGCCGACAATTAGATAAATAGTTTTTATATTAAGTGTGTGGTATACAACAAATTATAGTTAGAATTACAGTCTACCACAAACTGTAAAACCTTAGATAGTATGTTATTATGGAAAGTTAGTAAAAATATAGCAACCTAACATGTTATGAATCATCAATATGTACATTTTATATTGACAATTCGATTTAGTTTATACCGAGTATTTTTTTTAAATTTACAAAGCAAACAAGTTACATAATACACTACTTTACAATAAAATTTACATTAAGACATATAAAATGAAATAAAATCAGCAAAACAAACTCGGTTTATTTTTGTGTGACTATTTAATTTGTTGTTATTATGAAAAAAGTAAGGGAAGAAGAAAAAAGAAATGGTAAATCTACTCACGGTTTTTCCTGATCTGATATCTCCAGTTTAAAATTGAATTTTTTTATAAGATTTTCCAGTTATTATTTTCCTATTTTTCATTTTTTCACTTCATGTAAGTTCCGTTGAATTGCCTAAAATAAACAAAAATGTTTTAAAAACAAAATTTTTTTTGGGAAAATATAGTAAAATGAAGTAAAAAAAATACTAATTATTTGTTCCCTCCACGTTTGTACCACATCATTATGTTTTAATTAATATTTCCGAAAATAATATTTTTTCTAAAAAGTTTCGACATATTTGCAATTGTTCATTGATATTAATTAAACATCACCAGCTGCATACAATAATTTGTCATGTGTTGAAGAAATAATTTTTCTTGAAGAACTAAAAAAAAAAACATTTTAAGTAACTTATATAAATAAAAGAAATAATAGTACCAAATGTAAACAAAGTGGCTATCATCTCTCAAAATTTAATTCTGAAAATAAATAAAGCGATTACAGTTTTTATGTTTTTTTTTTTCAAAATAATATGATACTTTCCTAAAATGTGAAGTGTATATATATAATTTGTATATATATAATTCATTTGTTTTTACGTTGATTTTATTTTTTTTATCCATAACTAAATCATTTATTAGTTGTATATATATATATAATCTGTATATACAATAATGTTCATTTGCTTTAAAATAATTTTACGTTGATCCATAACTAAATCATTTAACAAACAATTAATACCTAAAAAAAAAATATTCTAATTATAAATAATCTAACAAATCTGATTATACAAATATATTTCACGATTTAAAATGAATTAATTCATATCTTTGACACCACAATTTTTGACACCACATATCAATATTTTTATAAACTATTTTAATTATAATTTTTTTTATCCATCTTAATTTTTTTGCTGACATTATTTGTTGTGTAACATTACTTATTGACATTTTTATGTGCCACATGTCCATATGTCACAACAAATGTGAAATGTCAAAAATTGGAACGAACTTGTCTAAATAATGGAACGAATATGTAAATTTTTGGGTTATAACAAATTCTGTTGAATAAAATTTATGCTTAGTGCAACACTAAGTTCAACGGAATGTAAGATTCTAGGGAATTTAGAGAAACAAAGCGTAAATTTAAAAAAGAAACAAGATGCGAAATTGAGAAAAAACAACTTAAGAAATAGGAAATAGGAACAAAATTATTAAAAAAAAAATAAGACATAATTTGTATATTTTATTTTATTTTTTGAATTTTATATTGAATTTTTTTATTTTGTTTACAAAATTTTATTACAAATCTATTTATTTTTATAATAATAAAAAATATTAAAATTATTATTAAACGGCAATGAAATCTCAAATTAATTAAAACAAATTTATTATATATTTAATTAACTAAAAATAAATTACTTACTATAATTTAGTTAAAACCACTTTTTTGTGGCCAGTAGACTCGTAATGAGCCTGTCTATCTGGTTCATTACAAAAAATTATTGTGCATAGGTCACAATCGTAACTATTAATTATACGCACAACTCGTCCCGGACGAGAAGCCGAAATTGTGACCCATATTGATTCCATTTTTTTATCAACTGTACGTTATAAGATTTAATTGTCAATTGAAGGCATAAGAGAATTATAAAATTCTTTTATAAGATAATTATGATTTTTTTTAAATTTTTTTTAGCCTATTTTGCATTTTTTTGTAAAAAATATAAAATACGTAAAATAATGCATTATTAAAAAATTAGACTATGCGTTAAAGAGATAGAATTACAAAGTATTTTTAGTTTCCCAATAGAATAATTTTGTTAGGATAAAAATTATAATAGTAATTTCATAAATGTATTTTTTAGTAAAAATGGGAATTTTACAAATAATTGTGTTATTGTTATTGACAAATTTGGTATATTGCACTCCAGTTATAGCCGAACAAATAAAAAACACCGATGTATTATTTGAAAAAATTGGAACAGTTATCGAATATCAGGATACTATTCACATCTACACTAAAATGCAGTTAACTACAAATGAAGAAATGAATGATTTTTTAATTTCTATTACTAACCAAGTAGATAATACATGTTTAACACTATTACAATACACAGTAACTCGTACATGTGATACTTTCAAAAAAGAGATAAACTTATGGGTGGACAGCATTACTAAATCAACTACGGGTATTAACCATTATTTTAGTAGAAGAAAAAGGGGCGCAATAAATATAATAGGGTCGGTCTCAAAAATGTTATTCGGGACAATGGACGAAAATGACGCAGACAAAATTTATAGTGGGTTAGAAAATTTAAAACATAACGGGGAGAAGGTAATGGAATTATTAAATCATCAAACAGCAATAGTAGCTTCAAATTTTGAATTCATGAAAGATGTAACGGGAAATCTGACAGCACGTACAATAGAATTAGAGGATAGGTTGGGGTCAGTGGAGAAGTTAGTAAATAAAATGTTTGAAGGAATACAGAATGAAATGAAGCATATTTGGGCTGAAATAGAACTCCATAAATTAATTATTTATGTTTTGGCAGAACTTGAACGGGTTCAAGGATTTATATTAGAACAAGGCGAAATTATAAATGCGCTACAACAGCACAAAATTCATCCTTCGGTCATTGATTCTCAATTATTAGTAGAGGTATTACAAAATATGACTAATAATGATGCCAACATGCATTTATATTCAGCAGAAGTAGTAAATCAACATGTAAATATTGACTTAGCTTTTTGGGAAACACAAATAGGAATTCGTGTGTCTATTAATGTGTTAAAAAATGAAGAATTTCAACTATACAAAATATACCCATTTCCAAAATCAGACAACAACGGACAAATAACGATAGTACAGACGGACTGGGATTACATAGCAAATAATTCAGCAAAACAGTATATTTATTATACGACTAAAGATTATGCGTACGCTTGTAAAAAAATAAAAATAGCGAATAATGAGTTAATTGAGGTATGTAGACAGTTATCCAAAATTATTATTAACAAATTCAGAAGATTGTATAGTTAAAATATTTCGTAATTTTGGAGAAACGGACGAATATAAACAATGTCAAAGGAAGGTCATAAAAAATACAGAAAATCATGTTATACCATTACAAAAAGAAAATAGTTGGTTATTTTTTTTTTTTAAGAAACAAGAGTTAACTAGTTTTTGTAATTCGCATACTATTAAACAAGTGATAGTTGGGACAGGAATAGTTAAATTCATACAAAAATGCTCAAATATTTTAGGTAGTTTAAAAATACCTTATTTTGATAGGAAAATTAAACAGGTGGGAAATATGACACGTTATATTTTTAATATAATACCAACAATCACGCATAATTTTACAGAACCAGAGGAACAGTGGACATTAGACTTGAATGTAACTAGCCACGTAAAACCATTAGGACCTGACGAACTAAGATATGAGTTTGACAAATGTAGTTTAGGAATAAAAAATTTACTGGACGATATTAATAAAGAAAAAAACAGACAACAAAATTATAATTATTTGAAAACCAACTCATTGGCTAATACAATTACAATAGGAATTATTGTAATAATAATAATAATTTTTATTATTATTAAAATAATAAGATGTTGCCAACCACCAAAAAATTATAGACCAGAGGAGACGTACGAACAGCCTATAGAAATAAAAAACAAAAATTCGAGACAAATAGAAATTTCAAGACCAATAGAATTATCAAGTCCAGTTAAAATAACAGAATTCAATTGTGAATCACCCGCCATTCCACCGATTAAAACAAAAACTCAAATGTACAAAAATAGACCAAAAAGACAAAACATAGTTAAATCAGACTCATCTATATCTCCTGTTATGTTATCATTCAGATAAATTGTTGCATATAAAATATAATTTTTTTAAATACATATATAAATACATACATACTAACCGTTCTAAATTTTATAATACATATCAAATTTTTTTTCTAAAATTAAAAAAATATACAAAAACACATTATACCAATATACATACATACTAACCATTTTGATTTGTAATTTATTTTGGTTATTATTCGACCGAGCCTAATAGAAATCCTGGATAGGTGAAAGTTTCCAACAACATACCGTTGGAAGTGCGAAATTCGGTAAAAATAGAAAAGAAAAAATGAAATAACCAGGGTAAATTTTTGTTAAAAAAATATTACATTAATAGTATACTAAAGGGGAAGGAAAAGTATATAAAAAATAAAGGGTATATAAATAATGAAATAATAAAATAATGTAATTTAAATAATAAAAAAATTTGTTTAGGCAGTGGTATATAAGTAATTTATAATTAATGTAATAAAAATTAAATTTATAATTAATTATAAATTAAATGTAATTTATAATTAATGTAATAAATTTTTTTTTTTTTTTAAAATTAAGACAATGAAAAAATAAATAAAAATAAAAAAAAGGGTTGTAATTTAAATTGTACTGTAACGTACTAAATACACATTTGGTAGTAATGTAATAAATAAATAATTTTATAATGTAATGAAGTAAAAAAATATAAAAAATTAATAAAACTAAAATTATACTGTAAGGAAATAAATATATAAAATAATGTAATAAAGAAATAAAAGTTATAAACATTTATAAACAATATAAAAAACTTTTTAAGGAAAAAATATAGTAATAATAAATATACGAAATTTAAATAAATGTATAATAAAACTTTTTTTTTTGTAGTTGTAGTAGAAGAAAAAATCGTATATGAAAATCTTGTTTAAAATTGTTATAAAATGTAATTAATTTATAAAAGTTTTTGTAAAGGAATTTAAATTTGAATTTAAAATATAAATTATCTAAAATGTACCTATACAATGTAAGAAAATTGTAAATAATAAATGATCAATTAATCAACAACTAAGACCGAAAACCCTCTAGTACCTAAAAAACACTTATTTCTTCAAAATAGTCTTTTTATCTGGGAAAGGGAGGTATGTGGTGTACCACATGGTACACCCTGTAATAATATTTCAAAATGCAACATGGTGCACCCTGTATTTAATATTTTAAATAAAATCAATTTTGTCAAATTGACAAAATTAATAAATTAAATATTATTTATTAATTAATTATTAATTTAAATATTGCTAATTAAGCATATTGATTAATAAAATATTAAAGGTGAATTACCTAAATACATTTAAAAATTAAAGTAATTCGAGATATGCGTCCGGTCAATCAATTAAATCAAATCATATAAATAGGGTGAAAATCGATTGTAATTTATCAGAACAAATTTGATCACCAGAGCAATAAGTTGTGATTAATTGATAAATTATTAAATATAAAGTTGTACTACCAACTGAAATTAATAAAGTATAATATAACAACTGCACTGGTTTTACTTCATTGAAAATAGGTACTCCTGATCAAAATCCCCCACCAGTGGTAAGGTTTTGGTCACCATAATCAGAAAAAAGCTTAAAGCAGATCAACGGTATATGTGGATATACCATAAGATAAATAGCAGAACCACGACATGGCTAATGTCACAGAACGATTTAGCTGGTAGATTAGCTAGATGGAGCTTAAAGCTTCAAGGTTTGGATTTCGTTATTGAACAACGTCGTGGTAGTCTAAATACAGTACCAGACATTTTATCGCGAATTTTTGAAGACGAAAATACAATAAACGAAATCGATATAATAGGTCCAGAAATAGATTTTAAAGTCAGAAGCATTTGCTTCTGATGAGTATGTAAATTTTAGAACACGAATCGCAGAAAATCAGAATAAATATCCTGATGTCCAAATACTTGACAATTATATTTACAAACGTGTAAAGCATTCTACAGGTAATATTTACCAAGAAGAACGTGCTTGGAAATTATGGGTACCTGATCAACTTACAAATATTGTCATTGAACGCGCCCATAATCCACCAATAGTTGCACATGGTGGTATTTCAAAAACTTTAGAGCGTTTACGCAGAAATTTTTATTGGCCAAAAATGTCAATCCAAGTTCGAAATTTCGTAAGAAATTGTGAAATTTGTAAAAAATCGAAATATCCGAATCAAACTTTGAGACCTTTAATGGGTTCACAAGCTATATCGCAACGTCCTTTTCAAAGATTGTATATCGATATCTTGGGTCCTTATCCAAGAACGAAAGCAGGCTATATATGTGTATTAATAGTTCTTCATCATTATTCGAAATTTCATTGGTTGAAACCATAAAAAAATTTACATCTACTCCGATTTGTAAATTTATTGAAGAAGAAATTTTTCATACTTACGGAGTTCCAGAATTAATTATCAGTGATAATGGTTCTCAATTTATATCAAATATGTTCAATGAACTTTTAAATAATTATAGAGTCAAACACATGTATACAGCTTTATATTCACCTCAAGCCAACGCGTCAGAAAGAGTAAATCAGTCAATATTGTCTGGCATCAGAGCGTATTTAGTAAAAGACCACACTAAATGGGATAATAATTCGTCCAAAATAAGTGCAGCTTTGCGTAGTTCTATGCATCAATCAATCGGGTATACCCCTTAATGATGCTACTTCCTATAATCTACATAGAAATATCAATAGCTTAGATTAGGGTGAAATTAGTTTAGACAAGCTTGACCAAATCCAGCTAATCAGAAATCAAGTTGAAGAAAATATCAAGAAAGCATACGATAGGAACATTAAAACATACAATTTGAGAGCAAAGAAAGATGTAAATTTTGTATTAGGACAAGAAGTTTTGCGTAGGAATTTTACATTAAGCAAAGCTTGAGATAAATATAATGCAAAACTTGTTCCCAAATTTGTAAAATCTATAGTTTTAAAGAGCTTAGGTAGTTCATTATATGAACTAGCAGATCATAAGGGTAGAAGCGTTGATATTTATCACGCAAAGGATATTCGGAAATAGTATCATAGGTTGAGTAAAAACTATACCAAAATATATTTGTATAAATTTATAAGATGGAATTCAATATATTTAATCATCCATTAATAGACAACAATCTTATTAATAAACTATTGATTAACCAAAGAATGTATATATATATATGAATTTGGATTCGACAACGAAAATGCCAGATTTCCATATCCATAAGAATAGGTAAGGAGAATAAATTAATAAAATATATATTTCAGCTTAGCAATTATGAGGGACGAGAGAGAGTTGGAGGAGTACTTATCTTGGGATATCCCTCGAACTCCAAGCACTCCCGAGCATTTGAGAGATGCGCCAGAAGAAGAGATGGAGGTGTCTCCTCCATCATCCACTGCTGAGCGTGAGGTATTCCCTCGAACTCAGTTACCACCACTACCACCTCATTCACCACCTCGTACACCACCACGTGCACCGCTACTACCAGCCCCACCACGTTGCTTAGGTGAAAAGCAGTATGACGTGCAGACTCGTGAAGGCATGTGGTTCAATAATCGGCAGCAGCGCAAGCAAAAACAACAGAAAAAACAGATTCATCAGTTTCAACAACAACATCAACATCAATTACCACCTCAAGCGGTCCCAGATGAATGCATCACGGAAGAAGTAGCTAAAGCCTTCCGGCTCATCGATCGAATGGATATTAAAATATTTGAATGAAGATTTAATTATTTTTTTTTTTTTGAATTATTTTGAATTATTTTTTTTATTTTGAATTATCATTTTTTTTATCTAGTTATTAAGTTTTTTTTATTTTTTTTATTATTTAGAATTTTGGAGAAACGGACGAATATAAACAATGTCAAAGGAAGGTCATAAAAAATACAGAAAATCATGTTATACCATTACAAAAAGAAAATAGTTGGTTATTTATTTTTTTTAAGAAACAAGAGTTAACTAGTTTTTATAATTCGCATACTATTAAACAAGTGATAGTTGGGACAGGAATAGTTAAATTCATACAAAAATGCTCAAATATTTTAGGTAGTTTAAAAATACCTTATTTTGATAGGAAAATTAAACAGGTGGGAAATATGACACGTTATATTTTTAATATAATACCAACAATCACGCATAATTTTACAGAACCAGAGGAACAGTGGACATTAGACTTGAATGTAACTAGCCACGTAAAACCATTAGGACCTGACGAACTAAGATATGAGTTTGACAAATGTAGTTTAGGAATAAAAAATTTACTGGACGATATTAATAAAGAAAAAAACAGACAACAAAATTATAATTATTTGAAAACCAACTCATTGGCTAATACAATTACAATAGGAATTATTGTAATAATAATAATAATTTTTATTATTATTAAAATAATAAGATGTTGCCAACCACCAAAAAATTATAGACCAGAGGAGACGTACGAACAGCCTATAGAAATAAAAAACAAAAATTCGAGACAAATAGAAATTTCAAGACCAATAGAATTATCAAGTCCAGTTAAAATAACAGAATTCAATTGTGAATCACCCGCCATTCCACCGATTAAAACAAAAACTCAAATGTACAAAAATAGACCAAAAAGACAAAACATAGTTAAATCAGACTCATCTATATCTCCTGTTATGTTATCATTCAGATAAATTGTTGCATATAAAATATAATTTTTTTAAATACATATATAAATACATACATACTAACCGTTCTAAATTTTATAATACATATCAAATTTTTTTTCTAAAATTAAAAAAATATACAAAAACACATTATACCAATATACATACATACTAACCATTTTGATTTGTAATTTATTTTGGTTATTATTCGACCGAGCCTACCAGAAATCCTGGATAGGTGAAAGTTTCCAACAACATACCGTTGGAAGTGCGAAATTCGGTAAAAATAGAAAAGAAAAAATGAAATAACCAGGGTAAATTTTTGTTAAAAAAATATTACATTAATAGTATACTAAAGGGGAAGGAAAAGTATATAAAAAATAAAGGGTATATAAATAATGAAATAATAAAATAATGTAATTTAAATAATAAAAAAATTTGTTTAGGCAGTGGTATATAAGTAATTTATAATTAATGTAATAAAAATTAAATTTATAATTAATTATAAATTAAATGTAATTTATAATTAATGTAATAAAATTTTTTTTTTTTTTTAAAATTAAGACAATGAAAAAATAAATAAAAATAAAAAAAAGGGTTGTAATTTAAATTGTACTGTAACGTACTAAATACACATTTGGTAGTAATGTAATAAATAAATAATTTTATAATGTAATGAAGTAAAAAAATATAAAAAATTAATAAAACTAAAATTATACTGTAAGGAAATAAATATATAAAATAATGTAATAAAGAAATAAAAGTTATAAACATTTATAAACAATATAAAAAACTTTTTAAGGAAAAAATATAGTAATAATAAATATACGAAATTTAAATAAATGTATAATAAAACTTTTTTTTTTGTAGTTGTAGTAGAAGAAAAAATCGTATATGAAAATCTTGTTTAAAATTGTTATAAAATGTAATTAATTTATAAAAGTTTTTGTAAAGGAATTTAAATTTGAATTTAAAATATAAATTATCTAAAATGTACCTATACAATGTAAGAAAATTGTAAATAATAAATGATCAATTAATCAACAACTAAGACCGAAAACCCTCTAGTACCTAAAAAAGACTTATTTCTTCAAAATAGTCTTTATCTGGGAAAGGGAGGTATGTGGTGTACCACATGGTACACCCTGTAATAATATTTCAAAATGCAACATGGTGCACCCTGTATTTAATATTTTAAATAAAATCAATTTTGTCAAATTGACAAAATTAATAAATTAAATATTATTTATTAATTAATTATTAATTTAAATATTGCTAATTAAGCATATTGATTAATAAAATATTAAGGGTGAATTACCTAAATACATTTAAAAATTAAAGTAATTCGAGATATGCGTCCGGTCAATCAATTAAATCAAATCATATAAATAGGGTGAAAATCGATTGTAATTTATCAGAACAAATTTGATCACCAGAGCAATAAGTTGTGATTAATTGATAAATTATTAAATATAAAGTTGTACTACCAACTGAAATTAATAAAGTATAATATAACAACTGCACTGGTTTTACTTCATTGAAAATAGGTACTCCTGATCAAAATCCCCCACCAGTGGTAAGGTTTTGGTCACCATAATCAGAAAAAAGCTTAAAGCAGATCAACGGTATATGTGGATATACCATAAGATAAATAGCAGAACCACGACATGGCTAATGTCACAGAACGATTTAGCTGGTAGATTAGCTAGATGGAGCTTAAAGCTTCAAGGTTTGGATTTCGTTATTGAACAACGTCGTGGTAGTCTAAATACAGTACCAGACATTTTATCGCGAATTTTTGAAGACGAAAATACAATAAACGAAATCGATATAATAGGTCCAGAAATAGATTTTAAAGTCAGAAGCATTTGCTTCTGATGAGTATGTAAATTTTAGAACACGAATCGCAGAAAATCAGAATAAATATCCTGATGTCCAAATACTTGACAATTATATTTACAAACGTGTAAAGCATTCTACAGGTAATATTTACCAAGAAGAACGTGCTTGGAAATTATGGGTACCTGATCAACTTACAAATATTGTCATTGAACGCGCCCATAATCCACCAATAGTTGCACATGGTGGTATTTCAAAAACTTTAGAGCGTTTACGCAGAAATTTTTATTGGCCAAAAATGTCAATCCAAGTTCGAAATTTCGTAAGAAATTGTGAAATTTGTAAAAAATCGAAATATCCGAATCAAACTTTGAGACCTTTAATGGGTTCACAAGCTATATCGCAACGTCCTTTTCAAAGATTGTATATCGATATCTTGGGTCCTTATCCAAGAACGAAAGCAGGCTATATATGTGTATTAATAGTTCTTCATCATTATTCGAAATTTCATTGGTTGAAACCATAAAAAAATTTACATCTACTCCGATTTGTAAATTTATTGAAGAAGAAATTTTTCATACTTACGGAGTTCCAGAATTAATTATCAGTGATAATGGTTCTCAATTTATATCAAATATGTTCAATGAACTTTTAAATAATTATAGAGTCAAACACATGTATACAGCTTTATATTCACCTCAAGCCAACGCGTCAGAAAGAGTAAATCAGTCAATATTGTCTGGCATCAGAGCGTATTTAGTAAAAGACCACACTAAATGGGATAATAATTCGTCCAAAATAAGTGCAGCTTTGCGTAGTTCTATGCATCAATCAATCGGGTATACCCCTTAATGATGCTACTTCCTATAATCTACATAGAAATATCAATAGCTTAGATTAGGGTGAAATTAGTTTAGACAAGCTTGACCAAATCCAGCTAATCAGAAATCAAGTTGAAGAAAATATCAAGAAAGCATACGATAGGAACATTAAAACATACAATTTGAGAGCAAAGAAAGATGTAAATTTTGTATTAGGACAAGAAGTTTTGCGTAGGAATTTTACATTAAGCAAAGCTTGAGATAAATATAATGCAAAACTTGTTCCCAAATTTGTAAAATCTATAGTTTTAAAGAGCTTAGGTAGTTCATTATATGAACTAGCAGATCATAAGGGTAGAAGCGTTGATATTTATCACGCAAAGGATATTCGGAAATAGTATCATAGGTTGAGTAAAAACTATACCAAAATATATTTGTATAAATTTATAAGATGGAATTCAATATATTTAATCATCCATTAATAGACAACAATCTTATTAATAAACTATTGATTAACCAAAGTATGTATATATATATATGAATTTGGATTCGACAACGAAAATGCCAGATTTCCATATCCATAAGAATAGGTAAGGAGAATAAATTAATAAAATATATATTTCAGCTTAGCAATTATGAGGGACGAGAGAGAGTTGGAGGAGTACTTATCTTGGGATATCCCTCGAACTCCAAGCACTCCCGAGCATTTGAGAGATGCGCCAGAAGAAGAGATGGAGGTGTCTCCTCCATCATCCACTGCTGAGCGTGAGGTATTCCCTCGAACTCAGTTACCACCACTACCACCTCATTCACCACCTCGTACACCACCACGTGCACCGCTACTACCAGCCCCACCACGTTGCTTAGGTGAAAAGCAGTATGACGTGCAGACTCGTGAAGGCATGTGGTTCAATAATCGGCAGCAGCGCAAGCAAAAACAACAGAAAAAACAGATTCATCAGTTTCAACAACAACATCAACATCAATTACCACCTCAAGCGGTCCCAGATGAATGCATCACGGAAGAAGTAGCTAAAGCCTTCCGGCTCATCGATCGAATGGATATTAAAATATTTGAATGAAGATTTAATTATTTTTTTTTTTTTGAATTATTTTGAATTATTTTTTTTATTTTGAATTATCATTTTTTTTATCTAGTTATTAAGTTTTTTTTATTTTTTTTATTATTTAGTTAGTATTGAATTATATTACAAAAATTTCTTGATTAATTTTTTTTTTTTTTTTTAAACCATCATACAGTTCCGTTTCGCTGGTAATAACCGCCAACGTATCTGTTCTTAATGGTTATTTTTTTTATATGAATAGTTGCAATTAAAGATTGAATATCAGGATTTTCGGATTGCATAATTTTAGGTGTATCGATTATTAAGTCAAGACACAACCCCGTGTAGAACTTATCAATCTGAACAAGTTCCATGTTCCAACATAAAAAAAAATAAGCAAAAAGAAAACTTGTAGTTTATCCCCACAAAAATAAACTATATGGGATAAAAATTATTAAGGAGTTATTATGTAAATAGGGAATCCTATTTATGTTTTACCTGATTTTTGGGAATTTATCTAAAGTATCATTTTGATCATTTTTTTTAATTCTAGTAGAATTCATAAAGTTCAATAATCTTTAAAAGCAATTATTACCTACAATTTGTATGTATTAGTAATGATTTTTATTAACTTTCTGTAATTTATTATGAATCAAACGTTATTTTTTAATACAGCTATCAAAATTCATTGTTCAAAATTATATAAATACCCTTAAAATCGGTGGTGAAAAAAAAGAGAACTGTCCAAATTTTGACTTCAAATGGAAGACAAGTATTCCCTGAGATTCATTTCCTAATTTTATTAATAGTCTGGTATTACCTGGCTATTTACGAAACTAGAAATTTGAATTCAGTCCTATTTTTTTTTTCGTGATTATTATTTAAAAAAAATTTCTTTGAATCACCTAAAGTTATGGATTAGGAAATCTTGGAATTTTATTTATTAATTTTTTGGTTGAATTCATATATATATATTTAATATTTGGTTATTGCGTGGTTTATTTATTCAGACATTTTAGTTTCAATAAGTTCAAGAAATTTCAGTATTAGGTTTTATTTTATTTTATAAAAAAATATGGAATATTTTTACCAAATTTTAATTTAACATTTCTTTTTAATTAATATAATAATTTAGATTTTTTTTATATATTAATTGCATTCGATTTTTTTTTTTGATATTTTCAACATTTATTTGATATTTTTATTATAAATTCAAATAAAGTAGAATCTCATATTCGTATAGGAATATGATAATATGAATAATTTGTACTAGGCGATCAGAATCGTTAAAGTAGTACAAATTGCATGTGCAAATTATTAGAATTTTTAATATTAATGGCTTCTCCATATATATTAATTACAACAACAAAATTGTAACAATTAGTTGTTATTGTAATATGTAATAAGTTTTGGTATTTTTTTGATAGATTTCTTATCTATATAATTTTGAGTTATTTCGTAGTTGGTCAATTTAGTTTATTAGAATTTTATTAATTGCATTTTTAGAATTATCTATATTTTGAAGATTTTGTATTTAATTTAATAATCATTGTAAATTCAAATAAAATAGAATCTCATATTCGTATAGGAATATGAATAATTTGTACTAGGCGATCAGAATCGTTAAAGTAGTATGAAGGGTTATGTGTACAATTATTTGAATTTATAATAGTAATTAATGGCTTCCCTATATAATATATAGTAATTACACCAACAAAATTTTAAATATTAATTGTTGTTGTAATATGTATTAATTTTTATTAGAGTTTTATTGTAGTACTAGAGTTTTTTTTTTTATCAGAATTATTTTATATTTGTGTATACAACATTTTTTTTTTTTTTTTATTTTTTATAAAATCTGTTTTAAAATGGACGAAATAATGTTTCTTTTTAAATAAGGTTTTTATTATTTTTCCTTCGCAGGATTTGAGATTTTTATGAGATTATGTAGTGAGTGAGTGAGTAAGTAAGATTTGAATAATATATAGGGTGATCATACATTTAGGATTATTTTAGGATTTTAGTATTAATCACATGGATGGGTGGAAAACTTAAAGTGGTGTATCATCTTAATCCATTTCATTAAACCTAAATATCTAATTTTGGTGTTACATATTAGTTTTAGGGGAATTTAAAATTTAGAGTAGTTTATTTTATTTTTCTAGTAATTTTTATTAGTATATCTTATCCTTGATTTTCTTTATTTATTTTGTTTAGTTTATTATTGCACGCAAGTTTTGTATGA
>OY987255.1:99442446-99592446 GCA_963920725.1 Rhamphomyia laevipes | reverse complement strand
AAGGTATTTGTAGAGATCCACTTCATCCATCGCATGTATCTCGATGTCCTCTGCACTGTATCCTGGATGTCTCGCATGTAACCCTTTTTTGATGGCTTTGGTGCGACATTTCTCTTCTCCCAATTGCCTGCCGATATCTCTACTGAATAAGATGGTGATATCCAACATTGACTTCAACTGCTGTTCATCTTTGGCATATATCTTGATGTCATCAACATACATTAGATGGCTCAATATATGTTGTGATATGATGTCATGCTTAATAGCAAATCCGTACTTGCTTAGTTTGTATAGTTGGGATAACGGATTCAAAGCCAAACAAAACCACAATGCGCTAAGTGAATCACCTTGAAATATACCTCTCCTGATGCAGATTTCATTTGATGTTCTGAAACCCTGTTCTGTTTGTATGCGTAGACGGGTCCGCCAATGCACCATCAAGTGTTGAAATAGATTTATGATGCTGGGGTGGACCTTATACAATCTCAGAACCTGGATGAGCCACTTATGCGATACGGAGTTAAACGCTGATCTGTAGTCAATATAGGCGGTGTGGAGATTTCTCTTCTGTTTAACCGCTTGTTTAATTGCTACAGTATCGATGACCAGTTGCTCTTTACAACCTTTGGAGCCTTTCGCACATCCTTTCTGTTCTTCTGTCATGATGTTGTTGAGATCCAGGTGATGTTGAATCTTTTTGGCAGTAATGGACGTTAACAGCTTGTACATCGTCACTAAGCATGTGATCGGTCTTTGCTTAGCCGGATCAGAACAACCTCTTTCCTTAGAAATTACATAAGTTGTTCCGATTGTAAAGAAATCCGGGATGGTGTTCGGATTTCTTATAGCTGTATCGAAAGTTGCAGCTAGGAACTTATGTACTGGTGTGAATTTCTTCAGCCAATAATTTTGGACATGCTCCGGGCAGGGGGATTTCCAGTTGGCAAGTTTTCGTACTGCTTCTTCAACATCTAACTCGGAAATGCGTGGGAAATCCATCGCCGGAATCGTTGCACATGCCTCATTAATGGTAGGGAAACAACTTGGTTCAGTGTTGTAATTCGCTGAGTTGCTCCAATCATTCTTCCAATACTCCTCAGCTTGTGTCGACTGGATGTAAATCGGAGTATTGTCACCATTTGATCGCATGTTACGATACATAAGTTTTTTGTCATGTTGGAAGAGCGCATTTTGCGTTCTGCGCTGGTAGCTCTTAGTGAATCTGCGAATTCTATTCACCACTACTGCAAGCTTCTGCTTCAACCATTCCAACACCTCAGTTGCTGGCGTTTGCTCGTTCAGGTTGTAATTATTTCTAACCGCACTAAGATGTCGTAAAACTCTGACCGATTTATTTCCAGACACCACTTGTTGCACTCGACCGATTTCCCGCCGGAATTTTTCCCTGCGGTGGTGCAGTCTTCGCATCCAACGGGGTTTCTTCTTCTCCATTTGAACACCAGTTGGTGTTTGTATTACCTGTTGGTTGTGTAATCGAATCGTCGCAACCGCAGCGCAATATATTGTGCTATGTAAATCTGCAATAGAAATTTGTGGTTCCAGCACGGATGTCAGCACCTCGTTGACTTTTACGATGATGTCTTTCGTAATTGAGGTCATCTTCAGTTTAGGGATTCTAGGCCTATGAAGTGGACAAAGGTCAAAGAATTCCGCCTTTGCAATCTGGAACATATTTTGAATATCTAGATCAAGGTGGGAAACATCTTGTTCAATGATGCTCCTTCTGATGCTCACAGAAATATCTACTAAATATTCACTGCTTTGTTCGGTGGTTGCGGCAACTGTCTGTACTATCGGTTCTTCGTATTCGCTGACGTCGGTGGTGCTGCGTCGGACGTTGTTCTCTCTGGTAAAACTGGTTTCACGATTGCTGTTACGACTAAATCTGTTGTTTCGGCTGGTGGTGTTGTTGGCATCAGTATTGTTTTGATTCAGCTCGCTCAGCACATCTTGCTTTATCTGTTCACGAATAGGAACAGCGACTCTGTTGTTATTTACGATGATTCTGTAGTGGTCAGCGATGCGTTGTTCTGTCAGAAAAGATAACTCTGGGAAGCGATTGATAAATGTTTTACGAAGTCGTTTTCTGTAACCAGTGGAGTTGCGTTCCGCATCCGTAACTAGGTAATAAGCTCGGACAATGTACTCATTCAACTGATGTGTCCATTTCATACGTTGCTTTTTTAGTCCAGCTATGGTGGTCACCGGCATGACCGATGAAACATCCAGATGTGAATTGCTGATCTGATGTTGATGTTGATGTTGTTGTCGAACAGCAATGGACCTAGTTAATGGGCGGAGTTGTTGTTGTGATGAATAGGGCTGTCTTCGATTAACGTCAGGGGCAGCCCCTAAGTCTGACGTATCCGAGGCAATACTAGTATTTGTAGCTGCGTTTGTACACCATCATGTTGCAAAGGCTGCAAACCTTACACAAGGCAACCGATGGGCGACTAGGGACCGCGGGCTCGTCACACCAGGATTCAAATCGCTGAATTCCCTTGCTGGTTCCGCATCTTTCTTCGCCGACTTACATAAGACTTCTGCTTATCGCGTTTCCACCCCCCACGTGAAGATGCTTCAGGGGGCTTATTATTATTATTATTATTATTATTAGTAATTAATGGCCTCCATATATAATATATAGTAATTACACCAACAAAATTTTAAATATTAATTGTTGTTGTAATATGTATTAATTTTTATTAGAGTTTTATTGTAGTACTAGAGTTATTTTTTTATCAGAATTATTTTATATTTGTGTATACAAAATTTTTTTTTTATTTTTATTTTTAATAAAAATTATTTTAAAATGGACGAAATAATGTTTCTTTTTAAATAAGGTTTTTATTTATTTTTCCTTCGCAGGATTTGAGATTTTTATGAGATTATGTAGTGAGTGAGTGAGTAAGTAAGATTTGAATAATATATAGGGTGATCATACATTTAGGATTATTTTAGGATTTTAGTATTGATCACATGGATGGGTGGGCAAACTTAAAGTGGGGTAACATCTAAATCCATTTCATTAAACATAAATATCTAATTTTGGTGTTACATATTAGTTTTAGGGGAATTTAAAACTTAGAGTAATTTATTTTATTTTTCTAGTAATTTTTATTAGTATATTTTATCCTTGATTTTCTTTATTTATTTTGTTTAGTTTATTATTGCACGCAAGTTTTGTATGAATGTTACGCGCATTTGTGAACCCCCCTATTTTCCGGCTTAAGCTACCCCAATTAGACGTGCAGCGCGGTAAACCAATATTATTATTGAATAATTAGTATTATATTTTAATTAGTTAGAAGATTGTGATTGGTTAAGGCTCTAAATTAGCACTTTCAGCAGATTCATTAGCCTGTATAAAGTACATTCATATATTTTTTTAAACTTATTGATACTTCTTTATAAAATTGATTGTTTTTCAATAAATAAATTATATAATATTTTATAAGCAAATTCCAATATTGTTTTTATTTTCTATCCATCACACTTCAAATTATGTTATAATTGCATTTATAATCCGCGTTTCATACTATTTAATGAATTTTATTTTCTTTGCAATGGATTTTCTTGCGATGAATTTTCTGCGAGGAATTTTTTATGGGTATGAAGTTTTCTTGCGAAGTATTTTCTTGTGATAAGTTTTCCTAGCGATTAATTTTCAGCGATGAAGTTTTGCTGCGATGAATTTTCCTAACGATTGATTTTCCGTAATGAAATTTACTTGTACGAATTTTGCTAACGATTAATTTTCAGCTATGATTTTTTCTTGGCTACGAATTTTTCTTGCGATGGATTTTCGTCGCAACCGCAGCGCAATATATTGTGCTATGTAAATCTGCAATAGAAATTTGTGGTTCCAGCACGGATGTCAGCACCTCGTTGACTTTTACGATGATGTCTTTCGTAATTGAGGTCATCTTCAGTTTAGGGATTCTAGGCCTATGAAGTGGACAAAGGTCAAAGAATTCCGCCTTTGCAATCTGGAACATATTTTGAATATCTAGATCAAGGTGGGAAACATCTTGTTCAATGATGCTCCTTCTGATGCTCACAGAAATATCTACTAAATAGTCACTGCTTTGTTCGGTGGTTGGGGCAACTGTCTGTACTATCGGTTCTTCGTATTCGCTGACGTCGGTGGTGCTGCGTCGGACGTTGTTCTCTCTGGTAAAACTGGTTTCACGATTGCTGTTACGACTAAATCTGTTGTTTCGGCTGGTGGTGTTGTTAGCATCAGTATTGTTTTGATTCAGCTCGCTCAGCACATCTTGCTTTATCTGTTCACGAATAGGAACAGCGACTCTGTTGTTATTTACGTTGATTCTGTAGTGGTCAGCGATGCGTTGTTCTGTCAGAAAAGATAACTCTGGGAAACGATTGATAAATGTTTCACGAAGTCGTTTTCTGTAACCAGTGGAGTTGCGTTCCGCATCCGTAACTAGGTAATAAGCTCAGACAATGTACTCATTCAACTGATGTGTCCATTTCATACGTTGCCTTTTTAGTCCAGCTATGGTGGTCACCGGCATGACCGATGAAACATCCAGAGGTGAATTGCTGATCTGATGTTGATGTTGTTGTCGAACAGCAATGGACCTAGTTAATGGGCGGAGTTGTTGTTGTGATGAATAGGGCTGTCTTCGATTAACGTCAGGGGCAGCCCCCAAGTCTGACGTATCCGAGGCAATACTAGTATTTGTAGCTGCGTTTGTACACCATCATGTTGCAAAGGCTGCAAACCTTACACAAGGCAACCGATGGGCGACTAGGGACCGCGGGCTCGTCACACCAGGATTCAAATCGCTGAATTCCCTTGCTGGTTCCGCATCTTTCTTCGCCGACTTACATAAGACTTCTGCTTATCGCGTTTCCACCCCCCACGTGAAGATGCTTCAGGGGGCTTATTATTATTATTATTATTATTAGTAATTAATGGTTTCCCTATATAATATATAGTAATTACACCAACAAAATTTTAAATATTAATTGTTGTTGTAATATGTATTAATTTTTATTAGAGTTTTATTGTAGTACTAGAGTTATTTTTTTTATCAGAATTATTTTATATTTGTGTATACAAAATTTTTTTTTTTTTTTTATTTTTAATAAAAATTATTTTAAAATGGACGAAATAATGTTTCTTTTTAAATAAGGTTTTTATTTATTTTTCCTTCGCAGGATTTGAGATTTTTATGAGATTATGTAGTGAGTGAGTGAGTAAGTAAGATTTGAATAATATATAGGGTGATCATACATTTAGGATTATTTTAGGATTTTAGTATTGTGGTGTAACATCTAAATCCATTTCATTAAACATAAATATCTAATTTTGGTGTTACATATTAGTTTTAGGGGAATTTAAAACTTAGAGTAATTTATTTTATTTTTCTAGTAATTTTTATTAGTATATTTTATCCTTGATTTTCTTTATTTATTTTGTTTAGTTTATTATTGCACGCAAGTTTTGTATGAATGTTACGCGCATTTGTGAACCCCCCTATTTTCCGGCTTAAGCTACCCCAATTAGACGTGCAGCGCGGTAAACCAATATTATTATTGAATAATTAGTATTATATTTTAATTAGTTAGAAGATTGTGATTGGTTAAGGCTCTAAATTAGCACTTTCAGCAGATTCATTAGCCTGTATAAAGTACATTCATATATTTTTTTAAACTTATTGATACTTCTTTATAAAATTGATTGTTTTTCAATAAATAAATTATATAATATTTTATAAGCAAATTCCAATATTGTTTTTATTTTCTATCCATCACACTTCAAATTATGTTATAATTGCATTTATAATCCGCGTTTCATATTATTTAATGAATTTTATTTTTTTTGCAATGGATTTTCTTGCGATGAATTTTCTGCGAGGAATTTTTTATGGGTATGAAGTTTTCTTGCGAAGTATTTTCTTGTGATAAGTTTTCCTAGCGATTAATTTTCAGCGATGAAGTTTTGCTGCGATGAATTTTCCTAACGATTGATTTTCCGTGATGAAATTTACTTGTACGAATTTTGCTAACGATTAATTTTCAGCTATGATTTTTTCTTGGCTACGAATTTTTTTGCAATGGATTTTCTGCAATGAAATTTCCTGAGATGAATTTTCCTAATTTTTCTTGGCGATGAATTTTCTTAGTGATTAATTTTTTGTGATGAATTTTTTATGGGTATGAAATTTTCTTGCAAAGGATTTTCTTGTGATCAATTTTCCTAGCGATTAATTTTCAGCGATGACGTTTGCTTGCATTGAATTTTCCTAACGATTAATTTTCTGCGATGAATTTTTTATGGGTATAAAGTTTTCTTGCGATGAATTTTCCTAGCGATCAATTTTCAGCGATGAAATTTACTTATACGAATTTTGCTAACGATTAATTTTCTGCTATGATTTTTTCTTCGCTACGAATTTTTCTTGCGATGGATTTTCTTGCGAAGAATTTTCCTAGCGATTAATTTTCTGCAATGAAATTTCCTGCGATGAATTTTTTCAGCGATTAATTTTGTGCGACGAATTTTCCTAGTGATTAATTTTCTGCAATGAATTTTTCTTGGCTATAAATTTTCTCAGCGATGAAATTTCCTGCGACGAATTTTTCCAGCTATCAATTTTGTGCGATGAATTTTTCTTTACTATAAATTTTCTTGCTTTAGATTTTCTGCGATCAATTTTCCAAAAACCTTAAAAAAGAGCTGAGTTAAAAACATTTGAGCCAATTAACGGTAATAAAAATGTTTAATCATGAAAAATCTTTTGCAGTTCATAAAATCGTTTTGCTTCTCGCGCTTAAAATTTTGCATAAACGATTATTTTTTTTTGCTTTTGACTTTTCATGCGATTACTTTTAAACGTCGGCCCCATAAAAATCATGCCATTACTTTTAGTGAATTTAGCGGCGATACTTTTGACTTTTAATGCGATTACTTGTAAACGTCTAAAAATCATGGCATTACTATTAGCGAATTACTTTAAGCGGCGCTACTTCCGACTTTTAATGCGATTACTTGTAAACGTCTAAAAATCATGCCATTACTTTTAGCGAATTAAGCGGCGCTACTTTTACCTTTGTATGCGATTACTTGCAAACGTCTAAAAATCATGGGATTGCTTTTAGCGAACTAATTTTGACTTTTAATGCGATTACTTTTAAACGTCTAAAAATCGTGGCATTATTTTTAGTGAACTACTTTTGGCATTTAATGCGATTACTTTTAAACGTCTAAAAATCATGGGATAGCTTTTAGTGAACTACTTTTGACTTTTAATGCGATTACTTTTAAACGTCTAAATATCATGGCATTTCTTTTAGCGAACTACTTTGAGCGGCGCTACTTTCGACTTTTAATGCGATTACTTGTAAACGTCTAAAAATCATGCCATTACTTTTAGCGAATTAAGCGGCGCTACTTTCGACTTTGAATGCGATTACTTTTAAACGTCTAAAAATAATGGCATTACTTTTAGTGAACAGCTTTTGACTTTGTATGCTATTACTTTTAAACGTATGCTTTTGACTTTGTATGCGATTACTTTTAAACGTCTGCTTTGACATTGCATGCGATTACTTTTAAACGTCTAAAAAGCATAGTGAATTAAGCGGCGCTACTTTCGACTTTGAATGCGATTACTTTTAAACGTCTAAAAATAATGGCATTACTTTTAGTGAACTACTTTTGATTTTGTATGCGATTACTTTTAAACGTCTGCTTTTGACTTTGTATGCGATTACTTTTAAACGTCTGCTTTGACTTTGCATGCGATTACTTTTAAACGTCTAAAAAGCATAGTGAATTAAGCGGCGCTACTTTCGACTTTAAATGCGATTACTTTTAAACGTCTAAAAATAATGGCATTACTTTTAGTGAACTACTTTTGACTTTGTATGCGATTACTTTTAAACGTGTAAATATCATGGCATTTTTTTTAGCGAACTACTTTGAGCGGCGCTACTTTCGACTTTTAATGTGATTACTTGTAAACGTCTACAAATCATGCCATTACTTTTAGTGAATTAAGCGGCGCTACTTTCGACTTTGAATGCGATTACTTTTAAACGTCTAAAAATAATGGCATTACTTTTAGTGAACAGCTTTTGACTTTGTATGCTATTACTTTTCAACGTATGCTTTTGACTTTGTATGCGATTATTTTTAAACGTCTGCTTTTGACTTTGTATGCGATTTATTTTAAACGTCTGCTTTGACTTTGCATGCGATTACTTTTAAACGTCTAAAAAGCATAGTGAATTAAGCGGCGCTACTTTCGACTTTGAATGCAATTACTTTTAAACGTCTAAAAATAATGGCATTACTTTTAGTGAACTACTTTTGACTTTGTATGCGATTACTTTTAAACTTCTGTTTTTGACTTTGTATGCGATTACTTTTGAACGTCTAAAAATAATGGCATTACTTTTAGTGAACTACTTTTGGCTTTGAATGCGATTACTTTTAAACGAGGTCGAGATCGTTGAGCTCAGTCGCATTAATAAGTTGACTGGGGCCAATCTGCATCGCAATTGGGTGATGATCCCACATGTGACCCAGTGGGATAGTACTGATATTAATAAGCTGGTTTTCGTCAGCAGCAAAACCGTGAGGCTGAACGGCATCCGTCAGGATCAATTGTTGACTCCGTTGGTGTTTATTATGCAGTCAGTGGCCAAGGTAATAGCGCACCAGACGCACTATTTTCATCGCAAGAAAACTTCATACCCATAAAAAATTCCTCGCAGAAAATTCATCGCAAGAAAATCAATTGCAAAGAAAATAAAATTCATTAAATAGTATGAAACGCGGATTATAAATGCAATAATAACATAATTTGAAGTGTGATGGATAGAAAATAAAAAAAAATATTGGAATTTGCTTATAAAATATTATACAATTTGTTTTATTGAAAAACAATCGATTTTATAAAGAAGTATCAATAAGTTTAAAAAAATATATGAATGTACTTTATACAGGCTCATGAATCTGCTGAAAGTGCTAATTTAAGATCAACAAATATATCGCGTAACTGATCTTAGTATCAAATTTATTTGAAAACGGGTAAAACTTACTTTAAATGATTTTTTGAACTTATAACATTTTCCTATGAAATTTCAGAATGATCCCGCAGAAGTTTCCTGAATAAAAATATTATACTTTGAGGATTCGGATTTATATTTTAATTTTGAGTTCATATATTTTGAGTTCATATATATCGAGCCATCGAAATCGTCATTAATGAAATAATGTATTATGCTTAATAATTAATAATAATTATTGGATTGAATTTAGGAAGTAAAAAAAAATTAAACTTGATATTAAGCATAAATATTTGATTTTTCACTAATAATGAATTATTAATTGATGAATTAACAAATTTAATTGAGAAAAATAAAATATTTATCTTTAAAATTATTTGCGATAGTTTATCAAATTTACGTTAATAATAATTGCTTATTACTTAATTAATAAAATTAACAAAAAATCAGGATTTTAATAAAATATATTTATAATTAAATTCTTTGCCGCATCATATTATTGTTCCGATAATAATTGATTTGACAAAAAACGAATTCATTCCCGTTAAATTATAATTAAATCGCTAAAATTAATAGTTTAAAAATTTAAGTAATGACTTATGCGAAATTTAAAAGTGAGAAAAAACAATATATAATGCACCAATTCAATTTATGGACTCATAAAATTCATAAAACTTCTGGAAAAGTAAAAAAATTAGAACAATTTAGATCATGTTATAATATATTATTCTTAGCCTGAAGTAAAAAGAAAATGAATATTACGCTTAAGTATAAATTTCAGACAAAACCATTCAATTCAGAATTTCAAAAGAAAAATTACTTCGCTTAAGCCAAGTTCAATGACAATCGAATATTTTAGCTAAAAAATATCTAACTCGATCTGAATGTAATATTTATACAATTCTACATTGATCAACCAAGCCAAATTACTAAAATTAATTGCGGGCCAAAAAAAGGGTTGCCAGGAAGTTTAGAATTAATTGTAAAACTACTTGAAATTCTGAATGGATAAAAAATCTTAATATAATACAATTGTCAAATGTAAAAGTAGCTGAACATATTCGATAAAAACGCTTTTCTGACAAACTATAAATCATGACTTTTTTTTCAATTAGTAATTCAATTAGTAATCGAGTATCTAATCCTCATCAATCTCAGACCCAAGCTCCATCTTCTCGTAACCAAGATAATGAGGCCCGAAAAAGTGACCGATAATTTGTTTGGATCAGCGAAAACAAGCATAAGGAGAAATAATGTTAGTATTTTATGTTAAAGAGAAACATATATACAGAGAGAAATTATCTTTTTATCCTTAAGCTTGATTTCTTGCACTTTCTCACATGCTGAGAAATATTTTACTATCCGCAATGGATTAAGCTCTGATGTTTCCACCACCGAAAACAAAGCAGATATTACTAGATTAGACACTTGCTGCTTAATACAAACAGTTAAATAAATTAAATAAAAAAAATAAAAAAAAAATATATAAAAATTAAAGCAACAAAACATTAAAATTTGAATTAACAAGCTACCACTTACATAGGGCTTCACAATTCTGAAAAAAAGCTACTACTTCTCTATGTCGTCACCTGCTAATTCAAATCATTAAAAAATTAAAAAAGTAAAATTGTTAGAACTAAAGTAGTTCTAAAACTATAAGTATATAAAAATAAAAATAAAAATAATTCGCTAAGGAAGAACTGAAATATCGTACCAGCGTCAAAAACCAAACAAATTAACAAGTTACCACTAGCTTTAGGCTTCGCAATTCTGTAAAGAACGCTACTACTTCCCTCCACTGTCACCTGATAATTTGGGGCTTAAAATAAAAAATAAAAAATAAAAAAAGCGTGCTAGATTACAATTAGCAGTTGGTAATAATCAAAAATCATGAAAAAACCATTCGTCAAAATAAATATTAAATAAATGTATAAAAACAAACAAATTAAAAAGGTTACCACTAGCTTCAGGCTTCATCGATCTAGGAAGAACGCTACTACTTCCCTCCACTGTCACCCATTAATTTGAGGCTTTAAAAATTATCAATTAAATATATAATAATAAATCATGCGAATTGCAAACAGCATTTAGTTATAAAAATCGAAATTCATGAAATCGGAAATCTATATATTTACTATATATTTATCTTTTTATTTTAAACATAAAAATAACATAAACATACTTACAATTTAAGTAAACATATAATATAGATTTTCATATAACACATATAAGACAATTACATAAATACGTAATTAACAGGTTACCACTAGCTTTAGGCTTCACAGTTCTGAAAAGAACGTTACTTTCCTTCTGCTGTCACCTGTTAATTCGAAGAAATAAAAAAAATCAAATTAAAGCATGCTAAAAGCAGTTAGTCATAAATCATTGTCAAGTTATTAACACAAACATAAATTTACATAAAATACAAAAAATATACATAAATATCTCATTCACTCTTTAATAACTTTTTAAGTTGAAGTTTGCTATAGTTAAAATCAAACTTGTCAGCACTATTATTAACTGCATGAAGCATTCTGGTAATAGGCTCGTTTTTCCCGTAATCGGTACGATGAAATTGTAACTTAAAAAGCACTTAAGTGTTTTTGCCCCTCAGCCAGAGAAATATTTTTAATCGAAAGTTAATGCGATGTCAATTTTTTTATTTTCAATATTTTATACGAATTAATTTCAATAATTTATATGAAATGTGCAAAAATGAATAAAATGTTCATTATTTTATATGGAGTATGGAATTTATTTTCAATATTTCACCCATTTCATTTGACCATTTCAACTGAATTCGAATTAATTGACCCTTAAAATTCCCAAAACTTTTGGAAAAGTAAAAAAAAATCCATTTTCATCATGCTATATATTAGCCTTACCCGGAAGTAAAAAAACATTTAAAATTACGCTTAAGTATAAATATTTTTAATTGAAACTTAATGCGTTCATAAATGAAAGAAATGTTTATAATTTTGTATGGAATATGGGATTTATTTTTGCCCATTTTCAAAGAATTACTCATTTCATTCATATAAACTATTAAAATGTTCAAAAATAAGCAAAATGCGCGTTATTTTGTATGGGGTAGGTATTTATTTTCAATATTTTGCCCATTTTCGAAGAATTACTTAATTCATATAAACTATTAAAATGTGTAAAAATAAACAAAATGCACATTATTTTGTATGGGGTACTGGATTTATTTTCAATATTTTACACATTAACGAAGAATTAATGTGTTATTTCATATAAACTATTAAAATGTTCAAAAATGAATAAAATGTGCATTATTCTGTATGTGGTATGGATTTTATTTCTAATATTTTGACCTTTTTAATTAATTATCTGGTTATGCTAAATTTTAAATGTGAAAAAACAATATTAATGCACGTGCATCCGAATCAATTCATTGACCCTTGAAATTACCAAAAGTTTTAGAAAAGTAAATTACTTTAGATCAATTCCCAAAAATTTTGGAAAAGTAAATCAATTTAGATCATATTACATTATTATTATTGACCGGAAGTAGAAAAAAAAATTGCAATTATAATTAAGTATAAATATTTTTAATTAAATGAAAGCGGTGTCTAATTTCATTAAAGTGAAAATTGCTTAAAAATTAATGTGTAAAAATTCTTAAAATGCTTATTTATTTGTATGCAGTATAGAATTAATTTTCAATATTTTGCACATTTTATTTGCACATTTTATTTGCACATTATTTTCCTTTGAGCCAGAATATATATAAATGCACTACTCACCTAGGTATTTAACCTCTTTAGAGAAAGGAATAGTTGTACCATTCAAGATAGGTGGAGTTAGAGATAATTTTCTGCTATTGGTAAATGGCACTGTTTAAATATGCTAGAAGCTTATCAACGACTATTGACCATAACAGTGGAGTTAATACTCCTCCTTGGGGAAACCCCTATAATTCTGCGCCCTTAATGTGCTGTTACCCAGATAAGCTGTTGTTAGACGGCTTTTAAGCATGGCGTGGATTTTTGTAGTATATTGCTTTTTTCAATATACTTTACGAGGTCTTGAAGGGCGAGGTCGTGTTTTTTACAATGAAGGCGGACTCTGTTAGGTCCCGTTCTAATGTGGTGATCCACTAATTTGTCCATTGCCTTTGGAATAAAAACCACCCTTGCATTCCTCCATACTTTTGCGATGTACCCCCATATCAAACATGCTTGAAGTTGTTATTGGCAGTTTTCCTACAATGGAGAATAGGATGAAGTATCCTTTCCTTTACCTCTGAATCTTCATTATTTTGTATAATTTTGCAGCCCGGAAAATATGTTGCCAATAATATTTCCAGTGTTTCTAGCCTGCTAGTTGATGAGCACCCATTAGGACTCTCTAGAAGACCGATGTCTATCGGAGTGTCTTTGCTAACACTTGGAGTTTATTGATCCAGGCTACTGGTAGTTTATTGATCTCTTCACATAGTTTTTCCATGACTCTTTTTTTGATTTTTTTATCAAAACAGATGTGTCTGTTAGCTGATAGTGACGCCTCTTTGGATACATGCCAATTGGTACATTTATCCACTAAACAGGGCATTGAAAAGGTAAGATCAAATACTTCCTGCCTAACTACTTATATTTATGAAAGTTGGTGAATTACCTTTATTTAATATCGAAATACTTTGTAGCGAGAAAATTTAAAAGTTACTCGCCTCATTTTTTGATATTGCTTTAATTATAATTTTTAATTTAATTTACACATGCCTGCAAGTCAGAATAAAAATTATATTATTAGATAAATTATATTTGATAAAAAAGAAATAAATTTATTATGCAAATTTTATACTTATGTGATATTATTTAATATGATATAGTTACTAAGCCAAATGTATTTTGTGATACTACAATCCTCCCTTCTTATGCAAGAAAAATTTTGTTCTGTAATGAAATTTGAACAAATATGATATAACAATTTTTTTTTAAGTAAGTTAAAATTTACAAAATTTATTAAATATTATGCAATAAAACTGTAGTTATAATTAATTTTTATTATTTTTTAAAGAGGTGTTTCCTCAGTATTGGTTGTATTCTTGTATTATTTTCAATTGCAATTGCTTTTACTTAAATCATTATTTACTTAAATTATGCTATGTTTCCTCAGTATTGCTTTTACTTAAATAGATTTTGAATCTATAAGAGATTCTTCAATTTCTGGTAATTTTATTTGATCAGTGATATTTATAGTAAATGTATTATTAATTGGGATAAAATTTAAATTTATTGCTTTCGTAGGAAGAATTTTAGTTAACAATTGTACTGTTATTAATTTAATTTGTCGACTTTCTGCTGTGCAATCTTCTGAAAGTTGAAGTATGAATTTTAAAATTATTACCACAAATTATTTTAATATTTATTCTTTAAATATGTAATAGTGGGTATTTATGTAATAGTGGGTATTATTACCATATAAAATTGGTAGTGGATAAACTTTATTTATTTTGTAAATTTTATTTTGCACTAAAGGTAAACGTAATTCATAATATTTTAATAAATTGTCTATTATAATTTTCAGTAAAGATATCTGTTTTTTTGGTTATATGTTGTAAGTGAATATTGGATTCTGAAATTTCGTTTATTTTATTTTCTATTAATTTTGAGTCTTCGTCATCCATTAAACCAAATACTTGTTTTATAATATATCCACCCGCATTAAATAAACCTCGGTTTTGCCTTTTATGTAAGAATACTTGTTCTAAATTATGATGTTTGTTTTTATTTCAGTTAAAGAATTTTGTAAAATACGTATAGTTAGCTGGCAATGATCAGTTGGAAGTTTTTCGAGTATCATATTGCATATTTGCTTTAAATCCAAAAAACTAGAAAGCAAGTTTTCAATATTTTGTGTAAGAGGTTCCAAACTTAAGTATACTATAATTTTCCAATATGCTGTCGTAATGCGATAATCTGCTATTGGTTCCATGAATAACCCTGTATTTCAGCCGATTGGAGTTGTTTTAAATGTAGCATTCACCGATTTAAGAATAATGATGATCAAGACGATACCAATAAAAAGATTATGACAATAATTGATAAAATGAATTGGAATATTTTTCTTTTTAATTATGTTACAAAATGTTTGAGCAAATTATTATGTACTCTTTTTAACTTTCTACCTACTTTTATTATAGTGTTTTCAGGAGAGCTTACTTCAACAACTTCATATGGGCTTTCATAGAAAGAACTAATCTTTTTACAAGACCTAGCTTTGTTTTCTAATACTTTATCCCCGACTTCTAAATTAATAATTTTGGTATTTTTATCATGATCAGTTTTATTTTTATATTTTGAATTGATAAGATTTGCTCTAATTTTTGAATAACTATTTTGTAATCTTCCCTTTAATTCAGTAATCGTCAAAATTATAAATAGGATCTATCATTTTTGAAATAGCTGATGGCAATTCTGGTTTTTGTCCGAAAAGTGCTTCATGTGGCGTGAAATTAGTAGCAGAATTAGGAGTGGTATTATAACCGTTAACATAACTTCGAATATAATTTACTAACGTTCTAAGGATCCGTTTGATTCCGGGTGATATGCAGTTGTTTTATTTTTTTATTTTGAGTAATTTGCATACGTTTTTAAATACATCACTGAAAAGTTAGTTCCCTGATCTGTTAATAATATTTTTGGCATACCAAACAAGCAAACAACTTTTCTTACGAACGCATCAGCCACAGTCACAGCTTCTTGATTGGGTATTGGAATTGCTAATATATATTGATTTTGAAATATATATATTTTTTTGCTCAGAGTTGGTAATAGGTAAAGGACCAACAATATCTAATGAAATCTTTTTGAATGGTTTGAATGGAGTATAAGTAATTTTCATATAAATTTTTGTTTTTGTAGTTGTTATATATATATAAATATAAATTAAAAGCTATTTTATATTAAAAGCTATATTATAATAAAAGCTATATTAATTAACCGTTGGTTGAATTCTCTTGTATGATTAAATGAAATTAATTAAGGCAGTCTTATAACAGATCACATATAATAAAGATCATTATTAAGTGATAACCAGTTTTGCGCTTTATTAAAATATAACATGGCGCAGTCGTAAAACGATATTATTTGTTTCTCTTGATGCTATAATCTAATCTGGACAAGGATTTATATTGTACCTGTAAACGAATAATTGTTTTGATTTTGGTTAATAAGAAAATACCCAGAAATAGTCAAATATAAAGATTTTATACAAAAAAGCAGAACACGTGGAAGACCGAAAAAAATTCAATTCATTGAAGTTGAAAGAATGGATTTTCTAAAAAAAATTGATGATTTAAAGTTAGAAGGAAACTTAGCGGAGAATTGGCGAGTTTTCAAACAAAATTTGGTGCAGCAATCGATTTTGATACCAAAAAAGACGCAGCAAAAGTTGGGATATTTTTTAATTCAGCTGGTTGGCAAGCTACATAGTTATTTCATAGTTCTTTGAATTTAACGACAGCTGATAAGTTAATCTTTGATAAAGTATATAAAGCCTTTGAGGATTTTTGCGAAAAATGTACGAAAGTTTTTTATTTTGGAGTTTTTTAATTTGATGCATTTTTGATAGAAATCAAGAAATTAGTTAAAACATGTGGTTATGATGATTCAGAAGATCGTATGCTAAGGGATCGAATTGTGCTTGGTGTATGGGATAAAAAATTACAAAAAAGAATGTTGGAAGTAGCTGGGTTAACGGCTAAAAAAGCTATTGCAATGGCACGTGCTGATGAGGTTAGTAACATGCGGACCAAGGCGTTACAATTGCAGAGTGGTGAGTCATCATCATCATCAATGACAGAGGTATATGCTATTGAAAAAAAACATTCTTTTAGTAATAAGTTTTCAGGTAGAGTAGATAAATTTGATAGAAATCAGAAAGCTAATAAAAATGAAAAAAATTACATAAAATCTAATCAAAATTATGAAAGAAAAATTAAATGTAAATTTTGTAATCAAAACCACGTGTATGGTAAATGCCAAAATCATGGAAAATCATGTAAAAAGTGTGGTCGGTCTAATCATTTTGCAATTTGTTGCCATGCAAAATCAGTAAATGAAGTTCGTGAAAGTGAAGATAATAAAGACCTTGTTTATATAGACTGTATTAATAATGTGCAAAAAAGTAAATCGTGGTTTGAAAAAATTGCTCTAAATGGAAAAGTGCTAGATTTTCAATTAAATACGGGGGCCGAAATAAATGTTATACCGGAATCGCATCTTAATAAATTTATGAATATAAAATTGAGTAGAACCGATTTTAAAATTAATGGCTTATGGTGGTAATAAATTAGATGTTGTTGGGGAAATTAGTTTAGAATGTTGTGTTAAAAATGAGGTTAGCATTGAAAATTTTGCTGTTGTGAAGGGTGATACATTACCAATTTTAGGTTTAGAAGGATGTTTAAACTTGAAATTAATTAAAAGATTAGACAGTTTACAGCTAGGTAAAGAAAAAATATTAAACAATTATAAAAACAATTTTTAAGGATTAGGTTGTTTTGTATCAGATTTAAAAATTGAGTTTAAAGATAATGCTACACCTGTTGTCAACCCACCTGGGCGTGTACCACTTAGTTTACTTAAACCACTCAAATCAGAGTTAGACAGATTAGAGAATCTGAATATTATAGAAAAAGTAGTTAATCCATCAGAATGGATATCTAATGTAGTTATTGTGGAAAAATCAAATGGGAAATTAAGGGTATGTTTAGATCCACAAAATTTAAATAAAAATATTAAAGATGAGTGTCATTTAATTCCAAAATTTGATGATATAATTGGGAAAATATCTGGGGAAAAATATTTTAGTGTATTAGATAACAAAGAAGGTTTTTTCCAAATTAAACTAGATGAAAATTCTAGTAAATTGTGTACGTTTAGCTCACCTTTTGGGTGCTATAAATTTTGTAGGTTACCATTTGGAATTAACACAGCGCCAGAGGCATTTCAAAAAAATATTGAAAATAATTTTGAAGGGATAAATGGTATTATAATTTACATTGATGATATATTAATATATGCTGATAGTATAGAAGAGCATGATAAAATTTTAAATGCAGTTATTAATCGAGCAAAAGAAAAAAATATAAAATATAACAAAGATAAATTTCAATTTTGTCAAAAAGAAGTGAAATTTTTAGGCCACATTATTTCGGAAGAGGGGGTTTCATTTGACCAAAATAGAGTTCAGGCTATAGAAAATATTGGTATTCCAAAAAATAAAAAAGATGTTCAAAAATTATTGGGAATGGTAAATTACTTACAAAAAGTTATACCAAATCTAGCTGAAGTTTCAGCACCAATAAGAAAATTATTTAAAAAAGATGTTATTTTTAATTGGTTAACATATCACACAAATTGTTTAAATGAAATTAAAAAATTAATTACAGAAGCTCCAAAATTAAAACCCTTTGACTCAAGTTTAAATATTATTATTCAGACAGATGCGAGTAAAAGTGGTGTTGGTTGTTGTTTACTACAACAAGGTAGGCCTATTTCGTTTGCTTCGAAGAGTTTAACTGATACTGAAATTGGTTATTCTCAAATTGATAAAGAAATGTTAGCAATCAATTTTGCGTATGATAAATTTCATAATTGGATCTATGGTAGGAATTTTGTGGTGCAAACGGACCATAAACCCTTGTTAAGGTTACAACGCATGAGAATGAAATTATGGAAATATAAAATAAATTTAGAGTATTTGCCAGGGAAATATATGTTGATAGTTGATTTGCTTTCTAGATATTTTAAAATAGATAATGATAACAAACCTACAATTGATGATTTAGAAGGGGTAGTTCACTTAATTAATGTGTCAGATGAAAAATATTAAAATTGCAAAAAGAGATTGAAAAAGATCCAAGTTTGTCCAATTTGAAGAAAATTATAATGGAGGGTTGGCCTCGAATTAAAAATAAATTACCTGAAAATATAAAAAATTATTGGAAATTTAAATACAATTTATTTTTAGATAATAATATAATATTCTTTGATGAGAGGATTTTAATACCTACGTCTATGAGAAGGGAAATATTAGAAAAATTACATAAACCACATTTTGGTATAGTAAAAACTAAATAACGTGCTAAAGAAATAGTTTATTGGCCAGGATTAATGACTGATATTGAAAATCTGATTGAAAAATGTATAATTTGCCAAAGTTTTAAATCAAATCAGAGACGAGAGCCATTACTGTCACATGATATTCCTCAATATCCTTTTTTAAAAATCTGTATTGATATATTTGAATTTGAAGGAAAAGATTTTTTAGTAGTAATGGACTATTACTCGAAATATATAGAAATTTTTAAATTAGCTAGAAAAACTGCAAATTGTGTAATTTCGACGGTTAAACCAATGTTTGCAACATTCAGTTTACCAAAAGAGATTATAACTGATAATGTTCCTTTTGGAAGTTACGAGTTTAAAATTTTTGCAGAAGGTTTAGACATCAAAGTAACTACATCTAGTCCACTGTATCCCAAATCAAATGGATTGGCAAAAAGAGCAGTGAAGATCGCGAAAAATATCTTAAAAAAGACTGATAATTCTGTAGAAAATTATTGGCTTTCGTTACTCGAATATCGAAATATACCCATTAAAGATTTGGATTTATCACCAAGTCAAATGCTTTTAGGTAGGAAAACAAGATAACTGTTGCCAGAAAATGTAAGTCATTTTAATATTAAACCGGTTCCAAATATAAAATCAAATTTTGAATTTAAAAAACAAAATACTGCTGAATATTATAATCGCGGAATTCGGAAATAAACGTCCTTTCACAAAAATGAAAAAATTATTGTGAGATGTGGTAACAAGTGGTTGGAAGCAATAGTAGTTGATAAAGACTCTACGCCTAGATCATATTGGATCAAGGTTTTAGAAAATGGTAAAGTTTTCAGGCGCACTACATATTTTTTGCGTAAATTTCCAAATGATTAGCAAAGTTTTTGATTTTGATTAATTTTTATTTATCTTTTATGAATAAAATGTTTTTTTTTTTACTTTTTAATAATATATAACAAACATATGAAAGCAAAACAAAATGTAAATAGAAAACCAATATTTGAATTAGTAAAAATACTATAATGTGTTATAATATTATTAAGGGGTAAGGTGAAGTAAAAAGAAAATATAAAGTAATAATAATGCCATTGTAACTTTTGAAATTTAAATTGAAGTTTTAATAAATGTAAATAATGTATTTGATTTTTTTTTTTTAAATCATAAAAAGGGAGATGTTATATATATATGAATATAAATTAAAAGCTATTTTATATTAAAAGCTATATTATAATAAAAGCTATATTAATTAACCTTTGGTTGAATTGTCTTGCATGATTAAATGAAATTAATTAAGGCAGTCTTATAACAGATCACATATAATAAAGATCATTATTAAGTGACAACCAGTTTTGCGTTTTATTAAAATATAACAGTAGTAACTTTATTTTTTTGACAACTTTAACAAATAGATATAAATTGAATTATAATCCTTTTTCATATTTTTCCGGAAATATTTCAGTTTAATTTTTCTTAATGTACGCAAAACGCCTTGATGTCCACCTATAGGACTAGTATGATATTCAGTCAATACAGAATTTATTTCGTCTTTATTAGTTAATTGAATTAAATTGTTTTTATTGTCTAACGATTCTTTATCGATATTTGAGGAACTTTCTGCATTAGTATGAGTATCTGATAGATTTAGTGAAGTATTAAAATTATACGTAGGTATTAACTTGACTTTTTGATCTTGTGATAACATTAATTTGATTTATATTTAATCTGGACAATGCATCTGCATTAGCATTAAAATTTCCTAATACCTTCCGATGTTATGATATGACCTAAATATCCAACTTCATTATGAAGAAACTTAAAGTACTTCTAATTCTTCGATTAATATTTTATTATGATCTTGAAGATTTCGACCATAGATAACGATATCGACAAGGTAAGCGAAACAACGGATACCTTGCAATCCTGTAAGAACTATATTTATGAGTCATTGAAATGTAGGAGGAGCATTTATAATTTAATATATTATTTTGAATTTCTGTAGCTGATTGAATTGATATAGAGAGAATAGTAGACGATTCTCCAAATTCATGCAGTAATTTTTGATAGATTGTTAGATTATTGATGGTTGGAACTAGTTCATTGATGGATTATTGATGGATTTTAAAAATTTTATGTACTAATTGAGTAATATTTTGATAATTCTCTATTATAATTTTTTGAGTAAAGATATCTGTTTTTTGTTATATGTTGTAAGTGAAGATTGGATTCTGAAATTTCGTTTATATTTTATTTTCTCGTCTTAATTTGGCTTTATTGCGGATCAGACGTATTATAAAAATTAAAAAATCAATTCAATTCTAAATAAATATTTTAAATAATTAAAAATAGTGGTAAAAAATAATTATAGATTTAAATAAAGTTGTTTCTAGTTGTTAAATATAAATTTACTTCTCACCACGGGGTATAATAATAATAAACTAATACGTCATCTGACAAATGTCATTATCAAAAACAATTACAAACAACTGCGTTTATATAGATAAGCTGTGTTTATTTAATTTACTTCGTTTATACAGATAAGCTAGTGGTGTATTTAGCCGTACGCATACTTTTAGGTGTATTGAATATTTAATACTATCAAAATTTTAAGATCTCCAATTCTAAAAAATGATATAAATGATAAAATTGTCATAAACAACAATATGCATGAAAATATTCCACAAAAACTATCTAATAATAAAGAAATTAATCAATAAAAACACACTTATATCTAAGAATAACAATACCAATTTACAAAGTTTATCAAATAATCAAATAACTACCTTACTAAGTGCAGCTGACATTGCTCCAATAACTTCAGAAATATCTGAGGAAACATTGAAACAAACCGGAATTGACCGATACATTACGGTCACCAAAAGAAAAAGAAGTCCTACATCAGCCAATAATGCAAGTTCAGCTAAGAAACAAAATGCTAGTAAGGCAATATCAATCAATAGATTTGAAATTTTATCAGAGGTGGAAGAAAATGAAATCCTAGTAAGAAATGTGAAACCACCTCCGATTTATTTACGTGAAAAAAATAACACAATTTTGATAAATATGCTCTCAAACTTAATTGGTACAAAAAGTTTTTATGTGGTCAATTTAAAAAAAGGTAAAAAAAAATTTGTATACGTATCAGCTAAAAACTAGTAAAGGGCTAATGGTAATAATCAAAGGAATTGAAAAAAGCTGTAGTATTTCTGAAATAAAAGAAGCATTAGAATCAGAAGGCTTTGAAATTAAAAATGTACATTATATAGTTAATCGTTTTAAAGAGCCACAACCATTATTTAGAGTCGAACTTCAACCAGATTCCATAAAACTAAAAAAAGGTGAGGTACATCCGATATACAACCTTAGATATATTATGCACAGGAGAGTTTACATAGAAGAACCTCGAAAGAGGAATGGTCCCATCCAATGTGGCAGCTGCCAAGAATATGGCCATACAAGAACATATTGCAAATTACCTCCAGTTTGTGTCATATGCGGAGATTTACACCCAACATTCAACTGTAATAAACCTAAAAATGATTCCAATGTAAAAAAAATGTAGTAACTGTGGTGAAAATCATACAGCAAATTTCAGAGGGTTTATAGTATTTACTGAAATGAAAAATAGAATTACCTCACGTGAAAGACCACCAGTTCAAAATACGTATAAAACGACACCAGCTCAAAACACTTACAGCACGCCTCCAGCCACAAATAAAACACTTGCTACCAACGGTACCTCATACGCCAATGCTTTGAAAGGTAAAATAGTCGAACAAAGTAGCCATTCTAACAACATAAGTGATGGATTTGAAAGTATGTTTTCAAATTTTATGCAAACCATGAAGCAATTCATGACCTCTATGCAAGGCATGTTGCAGGAGCTGATAAGGAACCAAAGCGTGCTACTACAAAAAATGTCAACTTCATCATGAATTGCTTAAAATTGTGCCACTGGAATGCCAACGGTGTACATCACCACAAACACGAATTAGAACAATTCCTAAATCAACACCATATTGATGTGATGCTTATTTCTGAAACTCACCTTACAAATAAGTATAACTTTAAAATACATGGATATATTTTTTATGACACTAAACATCCAGAAAATAAAGGTCATGGTGGAACAGGCATCCTAGTCAAACACAAAATTCGCCACCATTTACTACAAAATCATATTTCACATAGCCTACAAGCTACTTCTGTTAGCATTGAATTAGCAGATGGGTTCCTTGTGGCTTCATCACTTTATTGCCCGCCGAATCAACAACTTTCTATTGATGAACTGAAAAAATTCCTATCCAGCCTTGGACACAAATTTTTAGCCGCTGGTGATTTTAATTCAAAACATCCTTTTTGGGGATCAAGATTAGCAACTCCGCGAGGTAGACGTCTAAAAAAAGTTATTTTGGATTCAGGGTACGACATTAGATCTTGTGGTCAACCTACGTACTGGCCCACGGACAGAAAGAAAATTCCTGATTTAATTGACTTCGGTATCACTAGCAACATCAATAGCAACAAAATATCATCTACCGCTACTCAAGAATTATCATCAGACCACTCACCGGTCATCGTAGAATATAGCTCAGCTGCTAAATTTGAAAAACATTTTGTCAATCTATCTAGCAAACGGACCAGCTGGATCAAATATAAAAAATTTATAAGTTCACATCTAGATATGAATATCAATTTAAACTTTGATTCCAATATCAACATAGCTCTCCAAAATTTTAACGATTTGATAATAGAAGCAGCTAAAACGGCAACACATACTGTATCAACTAAAAATTCATCAAATTTTACAACATCTTCTGAAATAGAACAAGCAATATCAGATAAGCGTAGGCTAAGAAGACAATGGCAGAAAAATCGATCACCTATGGCGAAGCAACTTTTAAACCATGCAAAAAAAAAATTTAAAACAATATTAAGAAGCTCCGCTCATGAAGAATTTCAGAATTTTCTTGTCAATTTGTCTCCTAGCGAAGACTCCAACTACTGCCTGTGGAAAGCCACAAAATCGTTTAAAAGACCTAAACAACACGAGCCACCAATTAGATTAAATAACGGTGATTGGGCCACGAGCAACAGAGAGAAAGCAAACGTTTTCGCTAAGCACTTACAAGAAGTTTTCACACCACATGACATTAACACCAGCAGCAATGTACATCCAGCAAATAACATTGACAACTCCACTGTACAACAAATAAAAGTTAAAAAAAGGCACAATATATAATCAACAAAAAAATTGACTGCAAGAAATCTCCTGGAAATGACAACATAAATGGTAAAATGATAAAAGAACTCCCAGGTATAAAAAAACGCTATTTTCCGGTTAAGTTACTTTCCTGAGTTGTGGAAAACTTTAATTATCACAATGATCCCCAAGCCGGGTAAAGATAACACCAAAGTGAACTCGTATAGACCCATTAGCTTGCTCCCAATATTGTCAAAATTATTTGAAAAAGTTCTACTTCACAAGGTAATGCCAAAAATCATAAACGAACAAGTAATTCCATCTCACCAATTGGGGTTCCAAGCGAAACATGGTACAATTGAACAGGTGCATAGAATAGCAGCATTTATAAGAAACGCATATAAAAAGAAAGAATATTGTTCTGCAATATTCCTTGACGTAGCACAAGCTTTCGATAAGGTGTGGCACCTCGGGCTACGCCTAGATCATATTGGATCAAGGTTTTAGAAAATGGTAAAGTTTTCAGGCGCACTACATATTTTTTGCGTAAATTTCCAAATGATTAGCAAAGTTTTTGATTTTGATTAATTTTTATTTATCTTTTATGAATAAAATGTTTTTTTTTTTACTTTTTAATAATATATAACAAACATAAGAAAGCAAAACAAAATGTAAATAGAAACCCAATATTTGAATTAGTAAAAATACTATAATGTGTTATAATATTATTAAGGGGTAAGGTGAAGTAAAAAGAAAATATAAAGTAATAATAATGCCATTGTAACTTTTGAAATTTAAATTGAAGTTTTAATAAATGTAAATAATGTATATGATTTTTTTTTTTTTTAAATCATAAAAAGGGAGATGTTATATATATATGAATATAAATTAAAAGCTATTTTATATTAAAAGCTATATTATAATAAAAGCTATATTAATTAACCTTTGGTTGAATTCTCTTGCATGATTAAATGAAATTAATTAAGGCAGTCTTATAACAGATCACATATAATAAAGATCATTATTAAGTGATAACCAGTTTTGCGTTTTATTAAAATATAACAGTAGTAACTTTATTTTTTTGACAACTTTAACAAATAGATATAAATTGAATTATATCCTTTTTCATATTTTTCCGGAAATATTTCAGTTTAATTTTTCTTAATGTACGCAAAACGCCTTGATGTCCACCTATAGGACTAGTATGATATTCAGTCAATACAGAATTTATTTCGTCTTTATTAGTTAATTGAATTAAATTGTTTTTATTGTCTAACGATTCTTTATCGATATTTGAGGAACTTTCTGCATTAGTATGAGTATCTGATAGATTTAGTGAAGTATTAAAATTATACGTAGGTATTAACTTGACTTTTTGATCTTGTGATAACATTAATTTGATTTATATTTAATCTGGACAATGCATCTGCATTAGCATTAAAATTTCCTGCTTTGTAGATAACAATATAATCAAATTCCTCTAGTTTTATGCGCCACCGCATTATTCTATAGGTAGGGTTATTGATATTAAAGATCCACACTAGTGGTTTATGGTCTGTGACGATTGTAAATTTTCGACCATATAAGTATGGTCTATAAGTAACCTGCAGCCCATACTAGTGCCAATGCTCCCGTTTCGATCGTAGAGTAGTTACGCTCATCGTTATTTAAAGTTCTACTGGAGAAAGCAATTGGTTGATCAACAATTTTACCATTTATGTTATTCTTTTGTGATAATACAGCTCCTATTGCTGTATTACTAGCATCCGTAGTTACGTAAAATTCTTTTTCAAAATTTGGATAACTCTATACTGGATATTGTGTTATTGCAGATTTAAGTTTTCGAAATGATTCATCATAGAATTCATCCCACTGAAAGGGTACATCCTTTTTTAGTCATTTGTTTAATGGATTAGCCATTACCGAAAAATTTGAGATGAACTTTCTGTAATAACTTACAAGACCTAGAAATGATTTAACTTGTTTTTGATTTTAAGCTGGTAAAATATTTTGTATTGCTGATATTTTACGACTCTTGGGTTTAATACCTTCCGATGTTATGATATGACCTAAATATCCAACTTCATTATGAAGAAACTTACATTTTGTTGGTTAAAGTTTGAGATTATTTTTTTGAAGTACTTCTAATTCTTCGATTAATATTTTATTATGATCTTGAAGATTTCGACCATAGATAACGATATCGTCAAGGTAAGCGAAACAACGGATACCTTGCAATCATGTAAGAACTATATTTATGAGTCTTTGAAATGTAGGAGTAGCATTTATAATTTAATATATTATTTTGAATTTCTGTAGCTGATTGAATTGAGATAGAGAGAATAGTAGACGATTCTCCAAATTCATGAAGTAATTTTTGATAGATTATTGATGGTAAAAATTTTATGTACTAATTGAGTAAAATTTTGATAATTGTCTATTATAATTTTGAGTAAAGATATCTGTTTTTTGTTATATGTTGTAAGTGAATATTGGATTCTGAAATTTCGTTTATTTTATTTTCTATTAATTTTGAGTCTTCGTCATCCATTAAACCAAATACTTGTTTTATAATATATCCACCCGCATTAAATAAACCTCGGTTTTGCCTTTTATGTAAGAATACTTGTTCTAAATTATGATGTTTGTTTTTATTTCAGTTAAAGAATTTTGTAAAATACGTATAGTTAGCTGGCAATGATCAGATGGAAGTTTTTCGAGTACAATATTGCATATTCGCTTTAAATCCAAAAAACTAGAAGGCAAGTTTTCAATATTTTGTGTAAGAGGTTCCAAACTTAAGTATAGTATAATTTTCCAATATGCTGTTGTAATGCGATAATCTGCTATTGGTTCCATGAATAACCCTGTATTTTAGCCGATTGGAGTGGTTTATATGTAGCATTCACCGAGTTAAGAATCATGATGATCAAGACGGTACCAATAAAAAGATTATGACAATAATTGATAAAATGAATTGGAATATTTTTCTTTTTAATTATATTACAAAATGTTTGAGCAAATTATTATGTACTCTTTTTAACTTTCTACCTACTTTTATAATAGTGTTTTCAGGAGAGCTTACTTCAACAACTTCATATGGGCTTTCATAGATAGAACTAATTTTTTTACAATAGAATTTGTTTAATAGAATTGGTTATTTCTTGGTTGTTTTTCTTTGAATTTGTAGATTTAAAAATTTGATTTATAGAGTTTCTGAAATTAAATTTATGATTTTAAGAAATGATTTATTTGATTTGTGGTTTTGCGAATTAAATTAATTATTATTATTTAATTTTAGGCATATGTGTTTTTTTTTCATAATTGATTTTTAAAGTTTAATTTTTTTTTATTTTTTTTATTACGTATGAATTGTATGTGAATACTATGGTTAGGTATTAGGTGATGGGTTTTCGGCGAAAGAAAATGCCTTTTTTATGAATTTAGGAAAAATCTTTCTATATACAATTAAATATTTTATAAAGAAAATTTATTTCAGCTTTAGAATTAAATATATTTACCTATTTGGAAATAACTTATTTTTATGTTTACCTATTTGTAAAAGTTTTCATTAGCCTCAGAATCAGAGTTTTCGGGATCCACCACGAGGAGGTTGTGAAAAAAGACCCCATTTCACATTATATACCATTCATCCCATATAATACATAACATATATCATTCATGTCATTCATTCATACCATATTTACATATAAACGCAAGAATTAAAAATAATTAAAATAAAATAGTAGCATAATTCAACATTCAATTTAATTATTAAATTAAAAGTAGTGTATTTATAGTAGTGTATTTATATACGTTATAGCCCAAAGGAAATGAGCAAAAATAATGAGCAAAATATTGAAAATAAATTCCATACTACATACAAAATAATGAGCATTTTAAGAATTTTTGCCCATTAATTATTAATGTAGTTATTGTAACAAAGATAAATTTCAATTTTGTCAAAAAGAAGTGAAATTTTTAGGCCACATTATTTCGGAAGAGGGGGTTTCATTTGACCAAAATAGAGTTCAGGCTATAGAAAATATTGGTATTCCAAAAAATAAAAAAGATGTTCAAAAATTATTGGGAATGGTAAATTACTTACAAAAAGTTATACCAAATCTAGCTGAAGTTTCAGCACCAATAAGAAAATTATTTAAAAAAGATGTTATTTTTAATTGGTTAACATATCACACAAATTGTTTAAATGAAATTAAAAAATTAATTACAGAAGCTCCAAAATTAAAACCCTTTGACTCAAGTTTAAATATTATTATTCAGACAGATGCGAGTAAAAGTGGTGTTGGTTGTTGTTTACTACAACAAGGTAGGCCTATTTCGTTTGCTTCGAAGAGTTTAACTGATACTGAAATTGGTTATTCTCAAATTGATAAAGAAATGTTAGCAATCAATTTTGCGTATGATAAATTTCATAATTGGATCTATGGTAGGAATTTTGTGGTGCAAACGGACCATAAACCCTTGTTAAGGTTACAACGCATGAGAATGAAATTATGGAAATATAAAATAAATTTAGAGTATTTGCCAGGGAAATATATGTTGATAGTTGATTTGCTTTCTAGATATTTTAAAATAGATAATGATAACAAACCTACAATTGATGATTTAGAAGGGGTAGTTCACTTAATTAATGTGTCAGATGAAAAATATTAAAATTGCAAAAAGAGATTGAAAAAGATCCAAGTTTGTCCAATTTGAAGAAAATTATAATGGAGGGTTGGCCTCGAATTAAAAATAAATTACCTGAAAATATAAAAAATTATTGGAAATTTAAATACAATTTATTTTTAGATAATCATGCCAATTATGTAGTTCGATTGGATTTTATCGAAAGGCTTCGATCGTTCTTCGATTGGATTTTATTTTCCTATTATGCAGTTCGATTAAATCGAATCGAAAGGTAACAGGTAGTTCTGTTAGTACTGCCAAAGTAAATGAGGGATAAGGCAACTAAAGATTGTTTATATCTTAGTTGCCTTAGATATAAACAAGTATATTTTCTAATTTTTTATGTCAAATAAATAAACTAAGTGTTAAATAAACAAAGTGGTTTTGGTAATAATAAAATGGATTCAATTGATATAAGATCTGATTCAAGCGGTAGTGAAGAAGAATGTTCCTATCCAAATTATTTTAGAATTTCGTATAATTATTATACGAATTACTAATAAATTTCAATAAAATAAATAATTAAGTGGGTAAACTAAATAAAAATTCTAGAAAGCTAATTCAAATATTTTAATTTAAATGATTTATATAATTTAGTTTATTTGTTGCATCTAAATGATGCTTCAATGAAAAAAGTAGGAAAATCAATGAATTATTTTTTAACTACTGAAACATCGACTTTAATTTTTTCTGTGTAAGTTTATCTATAATTTTCAAGTTAATTATATTTCATTTGTTATACTTATATTTTATTTGGTTTATAATTTATAAAAAATCAAAAAAATGCTTAAAATTTTGAAAAAACTACTATTCGATCAAAAAAAATACATCCAAAGAATATTCGATTATTTTTTTGGCAGTTCGATAAAATCGAACTGTATAATTGACTAAATTTTATCCAATCGAACTGCATAATAGACTACGTTCGATTTTATCGAAACGATTCGAGAAAATCGAATCGAATCGAACTACATAATTGGCATGAATAATATAATATTCTTTGATGAGAGGATTTTAATACCTACGTCTATGAGAAGGGAAATATTAGAAAAATTACATAAACCACATTTTGGTATAGTAAAAACTAAATAACGTGCTAAAGAAATAGTTTATTGGCCAGGATTAATGACTGATATTGAAAATCTGATTGAAAAATGTATAATTTGCCAAAGTTTTAAATCAAATCAGAGACGAGAGCCATTACTGTCACATGATATTCCTCAATATCCTTTTTTAAAAATCTGTATTGATATATTTGAATTTGAAGGAAAAGATTTTTTAGTAGTAATGGACTATTACTCGAAATATATAGAAATTTTTAAATTAGCTAGAAAAACTGCAAATTGTGTAATTTCGACGGTTAAACCAATGTTTGCAACATTCAGTTTACCAAAAGAGATTATAACTGATAATGTTCCTTTTGGAAGTTACGAGTTTAAAATTTTTGCAGAAGGTTTAGACATCAAAGTAACTACATCTAGTCCACTGTATCCCAAATCAAATGGATTGGCAAAAAGAGCAGTGAAGATCGCGAAAAATATCTTAAAAAAGACTGATAATTCTGTAGAAAATTATTGGCTTTCGTTACTCGAATATCGAAATATACCCATTAAAGATTTGGATTTATCACCAAGTCAAATGCTTTTAGGTAGGAAAACAAGATAACTGTTGCCAGAAAATGTAAGTCATTTTAATATTAAACCGGTTCCAAATATAAAATCAAATTTTGAATTTAAAAAACAAAATACTGCTGAATATTATAATCGCGGAATTCGGAAATAAACGTCCTTTCACAAAAATGAAAAAATTATTGTGAGATGTGGTAACAAGTGGTTGGAAGCAATAGTAGTTGATAAAGACTCTACGCCTAGATCATATTGGATCAAGGTTTTAGAAAATGGTAAAGTTTTCAGGCGCACTACATATTTTTTGCGTAAATTTCCAAATGATTAGCAAAGTTTTTGATTTTGATTAATTTTTATTTATCTTTTATGAATAAAATGTTTTTTTTTTTTACTTTTTAATAATATATAACAAACATATGAAAGCAAAACAAAATGTAAATAGAAAACCAATATTTGAATTAGTAAAAATACTATAATGTGTTATAATATTATTAAGGGGTAAGGTGAAGTAAAAAGAAAATATAAAGTAATAATAATGCCATTGTAACTTTTGAAATTTAAATTGAAGTTTTAATAAATGTAAATAATGTATTTGATTTTTTTTTTTAAATCATAAAAAGGGAGATGTTATATATATATGAATATAAATTAAAAGCTATTTTATATTAAAAGCTATATTATAATAAAAGCTATATTAATTAACCTTTGGTTGAATTGTCTTGCATGATTAAATGAAATTAATTAAGGCAGTCTTATAACAGATCACATATAATAAAGATCATTATTAAGTGACAACCAGTTTTGCGTTTTATTAAAATATAACAGTAGTAACTTTATTTTTTTGACAACTTTAACAAATAGATATAAATTGAATTATAATCCTTTTTCATATTTTTCCGGAAATATTTCAGTTTAATTTTTCTTAATGTACGCAAAACGCCTTGATGTCCACCTATAGGACTAGTATGATATTCAGTCAATACAGAATTTATTTCGTCTTTATTAGTTAATTGAATTAAATTGTTTTTATTGTCTAACGATTCTTTATCGATATTTGAGGAACTTTCTGCATTAGTATGAGTATCTGATAGATTTAGTGAAGTATTAAAATTATACGTAGGTATTAACTTGACTTTTTGATCTTGTGATAACATTAATTTGATTTATATTTAATCTGGACAATGCATCTGCATTAGCATTAAAATTTCCTAATACCTTCCGATGTTATGATATGACCTAAATATCCAACTTCATTATGAAGAAACTTAAAGTACTTCTAATTCTTCGATTAATATTTTATTATGATCTTGAAGATTTCGACCATAGATAACGATATCGACAAGGTAAGCGAAACAACGGATACCTTGCAATCCTGTAAGAACTATATTTATGAGTCATTGAAATGTAGGAGGAGCATTTATAATTTAATATATTATTTTGAATTTCTGTAGCTGATTGAATTGATATAGAGAGAATAGTAGACGATTCTCCAAATTCATGCAGTAATTTTTGATAGATTGTTAGATTATTGATGGTTGGAACTAGTTCATTGATGGATTATTGATGGATTTTAAAAATTTTATGTACTAATTGAGTAATATTTTGATAATTCTCTATTATAATTTTTTGAGTAAAGATATCTGTTTTTTGTTATATGTTGTAAGTGAAGATTGGATTCTGAAATTTCGTTTATATTTTATTTTCTCGTCTTAATTTGGCTTTATTGCGGATCAGACGTATTATAAAAATTAAAAAATCAATTCAATTCTAAATAAATATTTTAAATAATTAAAAATAGTGGTAAAAAATAATTATAGATTTAAATAAAGTTGTTTCTAGTTGTTAAATATAAATTTACTTCTCACCACGGGGTATAATAATAATAAACTAATACGTCATCTGACAAATGTCATTATCAAAAACAATTACAAACAACTGCGTTTATATAGATAAGCTGTGTTTATTTAATTTACTTCGTTTATACAGATAAGCTAGTGGTGTATTTAGCCGTACGCATACTTTTAGGTGTATTGAATATTTAATACTATCAAAATTTTAAGATCTCCAATTCTAAAAAATGATATAAATGATAAAATTGTCATAAACAACAATATGCATGAAAATATTCCACAAAAACTATCTAATAATAAAGAAATTAATCAATAAAAACACACTTATATCTAAGAATAACAATACCAATTTACAAAGTTTATCAAATAATCAAATAACTACCTTACTAAGTGCAGCTGACATTGCTCCAATAACTTCAGAAATATCTGAGGAAACATTGAAACAAACCGGAATTGACCGATACATTACGGTCACCAAAAGAAAAAGAAGTCCTACATCAGCCAATAATGCAAGTTCAGCTAAGAAACAAAATGCTAGTAAGGCAATATCAATCAATAGATTTGAAATTTTATCAGAGGTGGAAGAAAATGAAATCCTAGTAAGAAATGTGAAACCACCTCCGATTTATTTACGTGAAAAAAATAACACAATTTTGATAAATATGCTCTCAAACTTAATTGGTACAAAAAGTTTTTATGTGGTCAATTTAAAAAAAGGTAAAAAAAAATTTGTATACGTATCAGCTAAAAACTAGTAAAGGGCTAATGGTAATAATCAAAGGAATTGAAAAAAGCTGTAGTATTTCTGAAATAAAAGAAGCATTAGAATCAGAAGGCTTTGAAATTAAAAATGTACATTATATAGTTAATCGTTTTAAAGAGCCACAACCATTATTTAGAGTCGAACTTCAACCAGATTCCATAAAACTAAAAAAAGGTGAGGTACATCCGATATACAACCTTAGATATATTATGCACAGGAGAGTTTACATAGAAGAACCTCGAAAGAGGAATGGTCCCATCCAATGTGGCAGCTGCCAAGAATATGGCCATACAAGAACATATTGCAAATTACCTCCAGTTTGTGTCATATGCGGAGATTTACACCCAACATTCAACTGTAATAAACCTAAAAATGATTCCAATGTAAAAAAAATGTAGTAACTGTGGTGAAAATCATACAGCAAATTTCAGAGGGTTTATAGTATTTACTGAAATGAAAAATAGAATTACCTCACGTGAAAGACCACCAGTTCAAAATACGTATAAAACGACACCAGCTCAAAACACTTACAGCACGCCTCCAGCCACAAATAAAACACTTGCTACCAACGGTACCTCATACGCCAATGCTTTGAAAGGTAAAATAGTCGAACAAAGTAGCCATTCTAACAACATAAGTGATGGATTTGAAAGTATGTTTTCAAATTTTATGCAAACCATGAAGCAATTCATGACCTCTATGCAAGGCATGTTGCAGGAGCTGATAAGGAACCAAAGCGTGCTACTACAAAAAATGTCAACTTCATCATGAATTGCTTAAAATTGTGCCACTGGAATGCCAACGGTGTACATCACCACAAACACGAATTAGAACAATTCCTAAATCAACACCATATTGATGTGATGCTTATTTCTGAAACTCACCTTACAAATAAGTATAACTTTAAAATACATGGATATATTTTTTATGACACTAAACATCCAGAAAATAAAGGTCATGGTGGAACAGGCATCCTAGTCAAACACAAAATTCGCCACCATTTACTACAAAATCATATTTCACATAGCCTACAAGCTACTTCTGTTAGCATTGAATTAGCAGATGGGTTCCTTGTGGCTTCATCACTTTATTGCCCGCCGAATCAACAACTTTCTATTGATGAACTGAAAAAATTCCTATCCAGCCTTGGACACAAATTTTTAGCCGCTGGTGATTTTAATTCAAAACATCCTTTTTGGGGATCAAGATTAGCAACTCCGCGAGGTAGACGTCTAAAAAAAGTTATTTTGGATTCAGGGTACGACATTAGATCTTGTGGTCAACCTACGTACTGGCCCACGGACAGAAAGAAAATTCCTGATTTAATTGACTTCGGTATCACTAGCAACATCAATAGCAACAAAATATCATCTACCGCTACTCAAGAATTATCATCAGACCACTCACCGGTCATCGTAGAATATAGCTCAGCTGCTAAATTTGAAAAACATTTTGTCAATCTATCTAGCAAACGGACCAGCTGGATCAAATATAAAAAATTTATAAGTTCACATCTAGATATGAATATCAATTTAAACTTTGATTCCAATATCAACATAGCTCTCCAAAATTTTAACGATTTGATAATAGAAGCAGCTAAAACGGCAACACATACTGTATCAACTAAAAATTCATCAAATTTTACAACATCTTCTGAAATAGAACAAGCAATATCAGATAAGCGTAGGCTAAGAAGACAATGGCAGAAAAATCGATCACCTATGGCGAAGCAACTTTTAAACCATGCAAAAAAAAAATTTAAAACAATATTAAGAAGCTCCGCTCATGAAGAATTTCAGAATTTTCTTGTCAATTTGTCTCCTAGCGAAGACTCCAACTACTGCCTGTGGAAAGCCACAAAATCGTTTAAAAGACCTAAACAACACGAGCCACCAATTAGATTAAATAACGGTGATTGGGCCACGAGCAACAGAGAGAAAGCAAACGTTTTCGCTAAGCACTTACAAGAAGTTTTCACACCACATGACATTAACACCAGCAGCAATGTACATCCAGCAAATAACATTGACAACTCCACTGTACAACAAATAAAAGTTAAAAAAAGGCACAATATATAATCAACAAAAAAATTGACTGCAAGAAATCTCCTGGAAATGACAACATAAATGGTAAAATGATAAAAGAACTCCCAGGTATAAAAAAACGCTATTTTCCGGTTAAGTTACTTTCCTGAGTTGTGGAAAACTTTAATTATCACAATGATCCCCAAGCCGGGTAAAGATAACACCAAAGTGAACTCGTATAGACCCATTAGCTTGCTCCCAATATTGTCAAAATTATTTGAAAAAGTTCTACTTCACAAGGTAATGCCAAAAATCATAAACGAACAAGTAATTCCATCTCACCAATTGGGGTTCCAAGCGAAACATGGTACAATTGAACAGGTGCATAGAATAGCAGCATTTATAAGAAACGCATATAAAAAGAAAGAATATTGTTCTGCAATATTCCTTGACGTAGCACAAGCTTTCGATAAGGTGTGGCACCTCGGGCTACGCCTAGATCATATTGGATCAAGGTTTTAGAAAATGGTAAAGTTTTCAGGCGCACTACATATTTTTTGCGTAAATTTCCAAATGATTAGCAAAGTTTTTGATTTTGATTAATTTTTATTTATCTTTTATGAATAAAATGTTTTTTTTTTTACTTTTTAATAATATATAACAAACATAAGAAAGCAAAACAAAATGTAAATAGAAACCCAATATTTGAATTAGTAAAAATACTATAATGTGTTATAATATTATTAAGGGGTAAGGTGAAGTAAAAAGAAAATATAAAGTAATAATAATGCCATTGTAACTTTTGAAATTTAAATTGAAGTTTTAATAAATGTAAATAATGTATATGATTTTTTTTTTTTTTAAATCATAAAAAGGGAGATGTTATATATAATGAATATAAATTAAAAGCTATTTTATATTAAAAGCTATATTATAATAAAAGCTATATTAATTAACCTTTGGTTGAATTCTCTTGCATGATTAAATGAAATTAATTAAGGCAGTCTTATAACAGATCACATATAATAAAGATCATTATTAAGTGATAACCAGTTTTGCGTTTTATTAAAATATAACAGTAGTAACTTTATTTTTTTGACAACTTTAACAAATAGATATAAATTGAATTATATCCTTTTTCATATTTTTCCGGAAATATTTCAGTTTAATTTTTCTTAATGTACGCAAAACGCCTTGATGTCCACCTATAGGACTAGTATGATATTCAGTCAATACAGAATTTATTTCGTCTTTATTAGTTAATTGAATTAAATTGTTTTTATTGTCTAACGATTCTTTATCGATATTTGAGGAACTTTCTGCATTAGTATGAGTATCTGATAGATTTAGTGAAGTATTAAAATTATACGTAGGTATTAACTTGACTTTTTGATCTTGTGATAACATTAATTTGATTTATATTTAATCTGGACAATGCATCTGCATTAGCATTAAAATTTCCTGCTTTGTAGATAACAATATAATCAAATTCCTCTAGTTTTATGCGCCACCGCATTATTCTATAGGTAGGGTTATTGATATTAAAGATCCACACTAGTGGTTTATGGTCTGTGACGATTGTAAATTTTCGACCATATAAGTATGGTCTATAAGTAACCTGCAGCCCATACTAGTGCCAATGCTCCCGTTTCGATCGTAGAGTAGTTACGCTCATCGTTATTTAAAGTTCTACTGGAGAAAGCAATTGGTTGATCAACAATTTTACCATTTATGTTATTCTTTTGTGATAATACAGCTCCTATTGCTGTATTACTAGCATCCGTAGTTACGTAAAATTCTTTTTCAAAATTTGGATAACTCTATACTGGATATTGTGTTATTGCAGATTTAAGTTTTCGAAATGATTCATCATAGAATTCATCCCACTGAAAGGGTACATCCTTTTTTAGTCATTTGTTTAATGGATTAGCCATTACCGAAAAATTTGAGATGAACTTTCTGTAATAACTTACAAGACCTAGAAATGATTTAACTTGTTTTTGATTTTAAGCTGGTAAAATATTTTGTATTGCTGATATTTTACGACTCTTGGGTTTAATACCTTCCGATGTTATGATATGACCTAAATATCCAACTTCATTATGAAGAAACTTACATTTTGTTGGTTAAAGTTTGAGATTATTTTTTTGAAGTACTTCTAATTCTTCGATTAATATTTTATTATGATCTTGAAGATTTCGACCATAGATAACGATATCGTCAAGGTAAGCGAAACAACGGATACCTTGCAATCATGTAAGAACTATATTTATGAGTCTTTGAAATGTAGGAGTAGCATTTATAATTTAATATATTATTTTGAATTTCTGTAGCTGATTGAATTGAGATAGAGAGAATAGTAGACGATTCTCCAAATTCATGAAGTAATTTTTGATAGATTATTGATGGTAAAAATTTTATGTACTAATTGAGTAAAATTTTGATAATTGTCTATTATAATTTTGAGTAAAGATATCTGTTTTTTGTTATATGTTGTAAGTGAATATTGGATTCTGAAATTTCGTTTATTTTATTTTCTATTAATTTTGAGTCTTCGTCATCCATTAAACCAAATACTTGTTTTATAATATATCCACCCGCATTAAATAAACCTCGGTTTTGCCTTTTATGTAAGAATACTTGTTCTAAATTATGATGTTTGTTTTTATTTCAGTTAAAGAATTTTGTAAAATACGTATAGTTAGCTGGCAATGATCAGATGGAAGTTTTTCGAGTACAATATTGCATATTCGCTTTAAATCCAAAAAACTAGAAGGCAAGTTTTCAATATTTTGTGTAAGAGGTTCCAAACTTAAGTATAGTATAATTTTCCAATATGCTGTTGTAATGCGATAATCTGCTATTGGTTCCATGAATAACCCTGTATTTTAGCCGATTGGAGTGGTTTATATGTAGCATTCACCGAGTTAAGAATCATGATGATCAAGACGGTACCAATAAAAAGATTATGACAATAATTGATAAAATGAATTGGAATATTTTTCTTTTTAATTATATTACAAAATGTTTGAGCAAATTATTATGTACTCTTTTTAACTTTCTACCTACTTTTATAATAGTGTTTTCAGGAGAGCTTACTTCAACAACTTCATATGGGCTTTCATAGATAGAACTAATTTTTTTACAATAGAATTTGTTTAATAGAATTGGTTATTTCTTGGTTGTTTTTCTTTGAATTTGTAGATTTAAAAATTTGATTTATAGAGTTTCTGAAATTAAATTTATGATTTTAAGAAATGATTTATTTGATTTGTGGTTTTGCGAATTAAATTAATTATTATTATTTAATTTTAGGCATATGTGTTTTTTTTTCATAATTGATTTTTAAAGTTTAATTTTTTTTTATTTTTTTTATTACGTATGAATTGTATGTGAATACTATGGTTAGGTATTAGGTGATGGGTTTTCGGCGAAAGAAAATGCCTTTTTTATGAATTTAGGAAAAATCTTTCTATATACAATTAAATATTTTATAAAGAAAATTTATTTCAGCTTTAGAATTAAATATATTTACCTATTTGGAAATAACTTATTTTTATGTTTACCTATTTGTAAAAGTTTTCATTAGCCTCAGAATCAGAGTTTTCGGGATCCACCACGAGGAGGTTGTGAAAAAAGACCCCATTTCACATTATATACCATTCATCCCATATAATACATAACATATATCATTCATGTCATTCATTCATACCATATTTACATATAAACGCAAGAATTAAAAATAATTAAAATAAAATAGTAGCATAATTCAACATTCAATTTAATTATTAAATTAAAAGTAGTGTATTTATAGTAGTGTATTTATATACGTTATAGCCCAAAGGAAATGAGCAAAAATAATGAGCAAAATATTGAAAATAAATTCCATACTACATACAAAATAATGAGCATTTTAAGAATTTTTGCCCATTAATTATTAAGTAATTATCACCTTAATGAAATTGCACCCCTTTTATTTGATTAAAAATATTTATACTTAATTATAATTCCATTTTTTATTTCTACTTCCGGTTAAGAATAATAATGTAATATGATCTAAATTGATTGACTTTCCCAAAAGTTTTGAGAATTTTAAGAGTCAATGAATTGATTCGGATACACGTGCATTAATATTGTTTTTTCTCACGTTTAAAATTTAGCATAACCAGCTAATAAATTCCGTCAATTATGCAATTTTGCCTAATATTTAAGTTCGATTAATTTTATTAAAAATTATTATAACCGGAAAAATAATATCATATTGCAAATGTTATGATTACAGGAAAAATAATCATGTTTGAACATGTCGTTTGGAAAAAATGCTATTAAAGGAAAAAGCATATCATATTACAAATAAATTTAATTATAAAAATATTATTTTTGCCGATTTAATATGTCAATTCGGCAATTAATAGTTCATTATTAATAAATTAATCTCAGATTTTCCCACGGTTGATTTGTATAAAATGGCGATCAATAGCTAAAATAAATTAGTTGTAATCCCAACTTTCAAACTATTATATAATTTTTTCGAGTTGATATTTTAATTTGTTATTTTTATTAAAATGAAAGGTTTTATTTGTGAATTTTGTGCAATGAGTTTTTCTAGACATTTTAATTTAAAACGGCACATTGCAAACATCCATCGCGAACGGCAAATTAGTGCGCCAATTTCTGACATCGTTAAAGAGCAGAGCTTCACAATGCGAAATTTCCGGTAAAAGACGTTGTGATAAATGTAATGTTGAAGTTGATGCCAAAAAATGGATTCAACATATACGAAAAAATGAGCATAAGGCAGCTGTTGGTGAAACGGTTTGTAATGCATTCATTCACCTTTAGTATAAAAAATAATTGTAACATGATATTAATTTTTATTTTCATTTTATATACATAAAATATTAGAATAAGAAATAATATTAGTTTATAAAAATATGCATAATTGACAAATTCCTTAAATTTAAGTAAGAAAGGTAATAGAATAAGAATTTGTTGTATAAACATAATTAGGGTATATAAGAGCTGAAAATAATCAATAAAATTCACTTTTCAATCAGAAGTCAATCAATCACTTTTATTTGACATAGATGCAACCCGCCCTGAAAATAAAGCGAAAAGTAAAAACTTCTTAACAACTAAGAAGACAAACTCTGCCAGTTGTTATCTACTGAAGTGGCATTGCTGCCATAAGGTAAGGAAGTCTTTTTGAATTTAACTAAGAGATCGTGTTGTCATAGGGACACACCAATTCCATTATTAGACAATCATTACATGGCGATCCTGCCCACCGAACTGCAAAAGAAGCTACAACAACTAATTTCAGAGGAGCCAAAAGCTGGTCCAAAACCGATATCGATAGACGAGTACCGCAGAAGGCACCAAAGCAATAAGCATATAGAAGAAACAGTTGAGCCAGTTGTAAAAAAGACAAGAGGAGGTAAAGCAGTTAAGCTAAGGAAAGAAATAGCAAATTTATATAGACTAGCTGCAATTGCGGTGAGTAAGGAAGAAAAACAATTTTTCCTAAACCAAGTTAAATTATTGAAGAAAGAGCAACTACATCAAAAAAGTATAAAAAAAAGAGACGAAAGATAATGACGTAAGATTATCAAAAATTATAGACGAAACTTTTGAGAAATATGATAAATTTATTTACAATATTCAAAACCAAAATAATACATGTAGCTTAGAATTTAAAAATTAAATAAATAAATAAAGTAAAATTAAATAATAACTTAATATATTAAAGTAAAAATTTAAATATTTTTAATGGGTTCAGGAAGTTCAAAACCTGAAGAAGTAATTATTAACAATAGTGCTGGCGGCGCAGCCAACTTAAATGTTAGGGATGATTTTAAATTAACTACTACACAAACTATAATTGCAGTCATTGTCATTATATTTTTAATTCAATTGTTATACAATCATATGAAAAATTATTTTAGTAAAACAATTTCTAGAGAAATATCTAGAAGTAATGCTCAAATTGTTTAATTATTAATCTAAAAATTGTTTAGTTATTAAAATTTTATAAAAATAATAATATAAAAAAAAATGTATAATTAAATCATTTCTTTTATTTCAAATAAATTATTCCTATGAGTACATTTGTAGAACTACAAAATTTGGAAGATTCATTAAATAAAATTATATTGATATTTAAGAAAAATCCAAATAGAAAATTTTCTGATGTAATGTATTCTTAGTAAACAGACAATTACTAATAAAATCTATGCTAAATACAAATTTCATTATGAATCTCTTTTAAAAATAGTACAACCATCAGAAATATTAATAAGTCATAAAAATAAATTTCGCGACATATATAACGAATTATCAGTAATCTTAAATAAACATTCTCAAAGTATACTGGACAACTCAGAAATAACGACGGACGACGAATCTGAAAGTACTGAAACAGTAAAAAAAGAACCAAACATGGCTACATTCGACATTGTAACTACATATAAATTAATACCTGAATTTGATGGTGATACAAAAAATTTAGAAAATTTCATTAATCTCGTAGAATATATTAATGATACATTGAAAGATGATGAAGAAAAGAAAAAATTGATTACATACTTTCATTATAAAAACAAAAATTTCAGACAAGGTTAGAATAAAATTAAGGTCATTTGAAAACCCAAACACTTTAATAGAATTCAAAAAAGTTTTTAAACAAATTTTTAAATCAAATACTACATCGGTAAAAATACATACCGACTTAACCAAAACAAAGCAAGCAAATATGAATATAACAAACTTTGCAAGTAAAATCGAAAATTTAACATCGCAGCTGAATACACTACAAATAGTCGAACAAGGTGAAAACAACAAAGAGATTATTGGTACACTAAATGACCAAATAGCTTTAAATGTATTTAAGAATGGTCTAAATGAACCAATAAGGACAACTATATTTGCAGCCAGACCAAAGACTCTGCAAGAAGCCATACAATTAGCATCTGAAATCGAACAACCTGCTGATTCTGCTCGCATTTTTCAATATAATGTACGAGGCCGAAGACAGTTTAATTCTAATATAAATAAATCATATAATAGAAATTGGCAAAATAAAAGATATTATAAACATTATAACTATACCAATAACAATAACGATAATAGAAATGGTAACAATTATAACAAAAATAAAAGCATATATGATAATAGAAATGGTAATAATACAAATATAAATAATTATCATAATAGAAACAATAATAACTACAATAATATAAATAACAACAAGGCGAATTATAACAATCGGAATCAAAATCACAATCGCATAAATTATGTAAATCATTCGGAAAACGAGGTGGCAGTCCCCGATGCCCATCAATCGAGGGACTCAAATCTGAATGTCTACAACAACCCTCAATAAAAATATATAATTTAAATAATAATGCAACTAATTACATTGCAATTGGTACTGATATATCAAAGGGAGCAAAAACATTTCTAATAGATACCGGAGCAGATATATCGATTCTAAAAATTAACGAAATATATAATGATATTCATATAACTGAAAATAAATGCAAAATAACTGGTGTTACAGATTCTGAAACTTAGGTTCTGTTCTAACATATCTTAATATTGAAAATGAAAAAATAAAACAAAATTTCCATATAGTAAACAATGACTTTCCAATCTTAACAGATGGAATACTAGGTAGAGATTTTTTATCCAAAAATTTATGTAAAATAGACTATGAAACTTTCACAATTTCAATATATATTAATGACACTGAAATAATTCTACCTTTAATAACAAAATTACCAGAATATCAAACACTACGAATACCAGCAAGGATACAACAAATACAAGCAGTAAATATAAAAGTTAAAGAAGACAGCATTATATTTAACCAAGAAATACAAGAAGGAGTTTTTTTAGCTAATACTATAATACCTGCAAAAGGAGTTGCACATGTAAAAATATTAAACACGCTGGAACATGAAGTAATTTTAGAAAAATTTCAACCAAAGATTGAACCACTTAGAAACTATCATATAATAAATTTAAGAAAAAATAATAATACAGAATCTAAAGAGGAAAGATATGAAAAATTATTGAAAGAATTAAAAATAGACAATTTGGATACAACAGCGAAAGAATCAATATTGAATATATGTAAAGAATATTCAGATATATTTCACTTAAATGGTGACATATTAAGTACGAATAATTTTTATAAACAAAAAATTACAGTATTGGACGAAAGCCCAGTATATATAAAAAATTATAGGCTTCCCCAAACACAAACAGACGAAATAAATAAACAAATACAGAAATTGATTGAAGACGATATAATAGAACCTTCCATTAGCCCGTATAATTCACCATTACTGATAGTACCAAAGAAAACTGATACCGAGGACAAAAAATGGCGTTTAGTAGTTGATTTTAGACAATTAAATAAAAAAATAATGAATGATAAATTTCCATTAACAAGATTAGACGATGTATTAGACAATCTTGGAAGAGCAAAATATTTTTCAACATTAGATTTAACTAGTTCGTTTTATCAAATAGAATTAAATAAAAGTTCAAGACCTTTAACAGCGTTTTCTTCAAATAAAGGTTTATATCAATTCAAAAGACTACCATTTGGTTTAAAAATATCAACCAACAGTTTTCAAAGAATGTTATCTATTGCATTATCTGGACTAGATACGGAAGCGTTTCTTTATGTTGACGATATAATTATTTTTGGGTGTAGTTTATATCATCATAATAAAAATTTAATAAAAACCTTTGACCGGTTACGAAAGTATAATTTAAAATTAAATCCACAAAAATGTAATTTCTTGAAAACACAAGTAACATACTCAGGACATTTAATAACAAATCAAGGAATTAAAACAGATCCTAAAAAATATGACGCAATTGTTAATTATCCAATACCAAAGAATACAGATGAAACGAAACGATTTACAGCATTCTGTAATTATTATAGAAGATTTATCCCGAATTTTGCAGAAATAGCTAAACCATTAAATTCACTTACAAAGAAAAACACAGTATTCGAATGGTCTGAAGAATGTAAAAATGCATTCATAATTCTCAAAAACAAATTAATGAATCCGCCAATTTTAAAATATCCGAATTACGATGAAAAATTTATTTTAACAACAGACGCTTCACAATTCGCATTGGGAGCTGTACTTTCTCAAGGTGAAATAGGAAAAGACTTACCAATCTCTTATGCTAGCAGAACTCTCAATAAACATGAACTAAATAAAGCAATCATAGAAAAAGAATTATTAAGTATACATTGGGCAATAAATTTCTTTCGACCTTACTTATATGGTAGAAAATTTATTGTAGTCACTGACCATAGACCGTTAGTTAGTTTATTTACGCATAAAAATCCATCTTCAAAACTAACAAGAATCAGATTAAACCTTTCTGATTATGATTTCGAAATTGTGTATAAACAAGGAAAAATGAATACCAATGCAGACGCTTTATCTAGAATAAAATTGGATTCAGACTACCTAAAAGCTATGATACCTAATTCTAGTGTAAAAGTTTTAACTAGAGCAATGACAAAAATTAATAATAAAAAACCCGAAAAGACAAATTAAGAAGCAGTTAAAATAAAGCCTGATCAACTTTATATATGGAACTGTACTTCGATATCAGAAATAAAGAATGTGAAAAAATTAAAGTTTGAAGAAGAAAGAAAAATGCTCAATAATAATAATAAAAGTGCGCACAAAAATAAAATTAATACAAGTTTGCCAAAAATTGATATAAATAAAAAAGAAGTTGTAGTAGGAATTAGCGATAATCCATATCAGAACTTAGGTTTGATCTTGGAGAAGCTGATTTTCGAAATGAAAAATATAAATATAAATAAGCTAGCAATAAAGAATAATGATAAAATATTTGAGCATATAAATATAAATGAATTAAAAGATATATTTAATGATTTAAATAAAAGAAGGCAAACAGATTTAAAAATAATGATATATAATGGTCCTGTAAATATTGAAGATGATGTCAGAAAAAATGACATAATAAAAGAATTCCATGATTATTCTCATTCCGGAGGACATACAGGTGTAAAAAGAACAATAAATAAGATAAAACAAAGATATATTTGGAAAAATTTAAATAACATGGTAAAGCATTATATAAATAGTTGTAAGGTATGTGAAAAAAATAAACAAATTAAACATACAAAAGAAAAAATGGTGATTACAAACACTCCAACAACTAGCTTTGAAACAATATCAATTGATACAGTTGGACCACTTAGACCAATAAATAATTTTAGATATATCTTAACAATCCAATGTGAACTTACTAAGTACATAGAAGCTATACCACTGGAAAATAAAGAAGCCAATACGATAGCAAAGGCATTAGTGGAACAATTTATACTTAAGTACGGTAGTTTTAAAACCTTAAAAACTGACCTAGGTACAGAATTTGTGAATGAATTATTCAAGAACATATGTTCATTCTTCGATATAAATCATGTAACTTCAACACCATACCATCACGAAACACTAGGATCAATAGAGAGAAACCACAGGGTACTTAATGAATATTTGCTATCATTTGTAGAAGACTTTAACTGGGATAAATGGATACCATACTATGTATTCAGTTACAATACAACACCACACACTGATACAGATATATCACCTTATGAACTTGTTTTTGGAAAACTTGCATGTTTACCGACGGATAAAAAATTAGCATATGATAAACCAATCTACAATTTAGATAATTACGCAGAAGAACTAAGGTTTCGATTACAAGAAGCTCGTAAAAAAGCAAAAATATTATTAGACCTTGCAAAAACTAAACGGAAACAATTACATGACAAGACAACTAACACTTTAAAAGTATCGATTGGAGATTTTGTATGGTTAAAAGTAGGGAATCGTAAAAAATTAGAACCACCATACAAAGGACCCTATGAAGTTGTAGAATTAAATGGTGTAAATACCAAAATTAAAATAAGAAATGAAATAAAAGAAATTCATAATAATAGATTAAAAATAACTGATAAACAAAATAATAATATGATTAATTAGATTTATACCTTAATATTAAAATTTATAGTTAGAAATTCAATTAAATTTACTTTTTCTCATTATTAAAAATTAACATTAAAAAAAATTTCTTTATATAATTTTTTTTTTTTTAAAAGGTGGAGGGTGTAATGCATTCATTCACCTTTAGTATAAAAAATAATTGTAACATGATATTAATTTTTATTTTCAATTTATATACATAAAATATTAGAATAAGAAATAATATTAGTTTATAAAAATATGCATAATTGACAAATTCCTTAAATTTAAGTAAGAAAGGTAATAGAATAAGAATTTGTTGTATAAACATAATTAGGGTATATAAGAGCTGAAAATAATCAATAAAATTCACTTTTCAATCAGAAGTCAATCAATCACTTTTATTTGACATAGATGCAACCCGCCCTGAAAATAAAGCGAAAAGTAAAAACTTCTTAACAACTAAGAAGGCAAACTCTGCCAGTTGTTATCTACTGAAGTGGCATTGCTGCCATAAGGTAAGGAAGTCTTTTTGAATTTAACTAAGAGATCGTGTTGTCATAGGGACACACCAATTCCATTATTAGACAATCATTACAGGTTGGTAAAAACTTGAAAATGCTAAAAATTGCATTCGGTGGTTTTATAAGAAGCTATTCATTGCAGAATGAAAATGAAGGTATATTAGATATACAAAAATTTCTCATCGATATCAAGAATGATATAACATCACTAATTTTCGACAGACTTAACGAGCAAGAATCGATAAAATTTAATTTGGAACTCTTTGGCGAATATTTGAAAATTAGTAAACGCAACAATGAATCTGTAGAAAACTGGGCAATAGAAATGAAATCATTCATTGCGAAAACCCGGTTTCTAAGGGATGAATATGATTGTCGCCAAATCGGAAGTTTCAGGAACGTGATTCCGGATGGTCATTAATAAGAGTTTCTCACGTAGAAGTAAATAAATAAATATAAACCTATAAAAGATTCAAGTTTAATCGATCTGCCTGATTTTATAAAGAATGAAAAAGCTTGTATTAATGTGCAAAATTAGGATAATTTTTGCTTTAAATGGGCAATAATATCAGCTGTTTTTAGTCTCGATTATGGAGATAAGCCTTATCGTACTACTTCATATCGTATCGAAGATATATCAAATTCTCAAATTAAAATTGAAAAGGAAAATGCGTTGATAACAGAACTGAATTTTGGTGATATTCAGGATATAAAAATATTTGAAAAATTAAATCAATTAATAAGTGTGAATGTTTTTGGATATGAGGGAAAACCCAACAATAAATTTGATATAACAGGACCATTTTATTGTACAAAAGAGGAAAAATCATTCCATGTGAATCTTCTGATTATAGAAAAAAATTGACGTGATAGAAAAATAGAAAAATATGGATATGGATTATAGAAAAATATGGATATGGCGTGAAATTAGTATGTAGCAGAATTAGGAGTGGTATTATAACCGTTAACATAACTTCGAATATAATTCACTAACGTTCTAAGGATCCGTTTGATTCCGGGTGATATGCAGTTGTTTTATTTTTTTTATTTTGAGTAATTTGCATACGTTTTTAAATACATCACTTAAAAAGTTAGTTCCCTGATCTGTTAATAATATTTTTGGCGTACCAAACAAGCAAACAACTTTTCTTACGAACGCATCAGCCACAGTCACAGCTTCTTGATTGGGTATTGGAATTGCAAATATATATTGATTTTGAAATATATATATTTTATTGCTCAGAGTTGGTAATAGGTAAAGGACCAACAATATCTAATGAAATCTTTTTGAATTTTTTGAATGGAGTATAAGTAATTTTCATAGAAATTTTAGTTTTTGTAGTAACTTTATTTTTTTGACAACTTTAACAAATAGATATAAATCGAATTATATCCTTTTTCATATTTTTCCGGAAATATTTCAGTTTAATTTTTCTTAATGTACGCAAAACGCCTTGATGTCCACCTATAGGACTAGTATGATATTCAGTCAATACAGAATTTATTTCGTCTTTATTAGTTAATTGAATTAAATTGTTTTTATTGTCTAACGATTCTTTATCGATATTTGAGGAACTTTCTGAATTAGTATGAGTATCTGACAGATTTAGTGAAGTATTAAAATTATACGTAGGTATTAACTTGACTTTTTGATCTTGTGATAACATTAATTTGATTTATATTTAATCTGGACAATGCATCTGCATTAGCATTAACATTTCCTAATACCTTCCGATGTTATGATATGACCTAAATATCCAACTTCATTATGAAGAAACTTATATTTTGTTGGTTGAAGTTTGATATTATTTTTTTGAAGTACTTCTAATTCTTCGATTAATATTTTATTATGATCTAGAAGATTTCGACCATAGATAACTATATCGTCAAGGTAAGCGAAACAACGGATACCTTGCAATCCTGTAAGAACTATATTTATGAGTCATTGAAATGTATGAGGAGCATTTATAATTTAATATATTATTTTGAATTTCTGTAGCTGATTGAATTGATATAGAGAGAATAGTAGACGATTCTCCAAATTCATGAAGTAATTTTTGATAGATTGTTAGATTATTGATGGTTGGAACTAGTTCACTTAAGATTTTAAAATTTTTATGTACTGATTGAGTAATATTTTGATAAATGTCTATTATAATTTTGAGTAAAGATATCTGTTTTTTGTTATATGTTGTAAGTGAAGATTGGATTCTGAAATTTCGTTTATATTTTATTTTCTCGTCTTAATTTGGCTTTATAGCGGATCAGACGTGTTATAAAAATTAAAAAATCAATTCAATTCTAAATAAATATTTTAAATAATTAAAAATAGTGGTAAAAAATAATTATAGATTTAAATAAAGTTGTTTCTAGTTGTTAAATATAAATTTACTTCTCACCACGGGGTATAATAATAATAAACTAAAACGTCATCTGACAAATGTCATTATCAAAAACAATTACAAACAACTGCGTTTATATAGATAAGCTGTGTTTATTTAATTTACTTCGTTTATACAGATAAGCTAGTGGTGTATTTAGCCGTACGCATACTTTTAGGTGTATTGAATATTTAATACTATCAAAATTTTAAGATCTCCAATTCTAAAAAATGATATAAATGATAAAATTGTCATAAACAACAATATGCATGAAAATATTCCACAAAAACTATCTAATAATAAAAAAATTAATCAATAAAAATACACTTATATCTAAGAATAACAATACCAATTTACAAAGTTTATCAAATAATCAAATAACTACCTTGCTAAGTGCAGCTGACATTGCTCCAATAGCTTCAGAAATATCTGAGGAAACATTGAAACAAACCGGAATTGACCGATACATTACGGTCACCAAAAGAAAAAGAAGTACTACATCAGTCAATAATGCAAGTTCAGGTAAGAAACAAAATGCTAGTAAGGCAATATCAATCAATAGATTTGAAATTTTATCAGAGGTGGAAGAAACTGAAATCCCAGTAAGAAATGTGAAACCACCTCCGATTTATTTACGTGAAAAAATAACACAATTTTGATAAATATGCTCTCAAACTTAATTGGTACAAAAAGTTTTTATGTGGTCAATTTAAAAAAAGGTAAAAAAAAATTTGTATACGTATCAGCTAAAAACTAGTAAAGGGCTAATGGTAATAATCAAAGGAATTGAAAAACGCTGTAGTATTTCTGAAATAAAAGAAGCATTAGAATCAGAAGGCTTTGAAATTAAAAATATACATTATATAGTTAATCGTTTTAAAGAGCCACAACCATTATTTAGAGTCGAACTTCAACCAGATTCCATAAAACTAAAAAAAGGTGAGGTACATCCGATATACAACCTTAGATGTATTATGCACAGGAGAGTTTACATAGAAGAACCTCGAAAGAGGAATGGTCCCATCCAATGTGGCAACTGCCAAGAATATGGCCATAAAAAACATATTGCAAATTACCTCCAGTTTGTGTCATATGCGGAGATTTACACCCAACATTCAACTGTAATAAACCTAAAAATGATTCCAATGTAAAAAAATGTAGTAACTGTGGTGAAAATCATACAGCAAATTTCAGAGGGTGTATAGTATTTACTGAAATGAAAAATAGAATTACCTCACGTGAAAGACCACCAGTTCAAAATACGTATAAAACGACACCAGCTCAAAACACTTACAGCACGCCTCCAGCCACAAATAAAACACTTGCTACCAACGGTACCTCATACGCCAATGCTCTGAAAGGTAAAATAGTCGAACAAAGTAGCCATTCTAACAACATAAGTGATGGATTTGAAAGTATGTTTTCAAATTTTATGCAAACCATGATGCAATTCATGACCTCTATGCAAGGCATGTTGCAGGAGCTGATAAGGAACCAAAGCGTGCTACTACAAAAAATGTCAACTTCATCATGAATTGCTTAAAATTGTGCCACTGGAATGCCAACGGTGTACATCACCACAAACACGAATTAGAACAATTCCTAAATCAACACCATATTGATGTGATGCTTATTTCTGAAACTCACCTTACAAATAAGTATAACTTTAAAATACATGGATATATTTTTTATGACACTAAACATCCAGAAAATAAAGGTCATGGTGGAACAGGCATCCTAGTCAAACACAAAATTCGCCACCATTTACTACAAAATCATATCTCACATAGCCTACAAGCTACTTCTGTTAGCATTGAATTAGCAGATGGGTTCCTGGTGGCTTCATCACTTTATTGCCCGCCGAATCAACAACTTTCTATTGATGAACTGAAAAAAATCCTATCCAGCCTTCGACACAAATTTTTAGCCGCTGGTGATTTTAATTCAAAACATCCTTTTTGGGGATCAAGATTAGCAACTCCGCGAGGTAGACGTCTAATAAAAGATATTTTGGATTCAGGGTACGACATTACATCTTGTGGTCAACCTACGTACTGGCCCACGGACAGAAAGAAAATTCCTGATTTAATTGACTTCGGTATCACTAGCAACATCAATAGGAACAAAATATCATCTACCGCTACTCAAGAATTATCATCAAACCACTCACCGGTCATCGTAGAATATAGCTCAGCTGCTAAATTTGAAAAACATTTTGTCAATCTATCTAGCAAACGGACCAGCTGGATCAAATATAAAAAATTTATAAGTTCACATCTAGATATGAATATCAATTTAAACTTTGATTCCAATATCAACATAGCTCTCCAAAATTTTAACGATTTAATAATAGAAGCAGCTAAAACGGCAACACATACTGTATCAACTAAAAATTCATCAAATTTTACAACATCTTCTGAAATAGAACAAGCAATATCAGATAAGCGTAGGCTAAGAAGACAATGGCAGAAAAATCGATCACCTATGGCGAAGCAACTTTTAAACCATGCAGAAAAAAAATTGAAAACAATATTAAGAGACTCCGCTCAGGAAGAATTTCAGAATTTTCTTGTCAATTTGTCTCCTAGCGAAGACTCCAACTACTGCCTGTGGAAAGCCACAAAATCGTTTAAAAGACCTAAACAACACGAGCCACCAATTAGATTAAATAACGGTGATTGGGCCACGAGCAACAGAGAGAAAGCAAACGCTTTCGCTAAGCACTTACAAGAAGTTTTCACACCACATGACATTAACACCAGCAGCAATGTACATCCAGCAAATAACATTGACAACTCCACTGTACAACAAATAAAAGTTAAAAAATGGCACAATATATAATCAACAAAAAAATTAACTGCAAGAAATCTCCTGGAAATGACAACATAAATGGTAAAATGATAAAAGAACTCCCAGGTATAAAAAAACGCTATTTTCCGGTTAAGTTACTTTCCTGAGTTGTGGAAAACTTTAATTATCACAATGATCCCCAAGCCGGGTAAAGATAACACCAAAGTGAACTCGTATAGACCCATTAGCTTGCTCCCAATATTGTCAAAATTATTTGAAAAAGTTCTACTTCACAAGGTAATGCCAAAAATCATAAACGAACAAGTACTTCCATCTCACCAATTTGGGTTCCAAGCGAAACATGGTACAATTGAACAGGTGCATAGAATAGCAGCATTTATAAGAAACGCATATAAAAAGAAAGAATATTGTTCTGCAATATTCCTTGACGTAGCACAAGCTTTCGATAAGGTGTGGCACCTCGGGCTGGTACAAAAAATAAAATCGAAGCTACCTCCTGAAGTTCACCTAATTCTCTAATCGTATTTAACATCGCGAAAATTCAAAGTTAAAAATGCAGCGATTGCGTCTGACATTTTGCAAGAACTGTAATATAAAAACAAATGAAAATAAAAGTGTGCACGCTACTTTCTCACTTAGGAAAGGACAATGCCCACCCATTGTTCTAAACAACATAACTATTCCGCAATCTGATGAAGTAAAATACCTAGGAATTCATCTTGAAAGAAGGCTAACCTGGAAAAAGCACATAGAAACAAAGAGAAATCAAATGAAATTAATAGTAAATAACATGTACTGGTTAATTGGTAAAAACTCATCACTTAACTTAAACCACAAACTACTAATGTACAATTCGCTCATAAAACCTGTTTGGTCGTATGGATGTCCACTATGGAAAGCAGCCTCCAGTAGTAATATCGATAAAATCCAAAGATCTCAATCAAAAATTCTAAGACTTATTACGAATGCACCATGGTACGTTAAGAATTGTCACATTCATAACAATTTGAGGGTTAATACAGTAATACAGTAAATTGATAAACTCAGAGAAAGCTACGCTATAAGATTGAATCATCACCCTAACTATTTCGCTAGAAGTCTACTAGATATTTCAACAAGAAGTAGATTAAAAAAATCAACCATGACAGTCTAGAGATAGACACTCTCATAAATCAGGATTTAGTACCAACTGATCCTTTCATCCAAACTTAGTTGTAGGAGTTGCATTAAAATTAAATATTCAACCTAAACTATTTAATTAAAATTCATGTAATAGTATTGTAATATTCTGTAACAAAAGAACGATCCAATAAATTAAGTGTATGTTTAAAAAAAAAAAAAAAATTTATTTTCTATTAATTTTGAATCTTCGTCATCCATTAAACCAAATACTTGTTTTATAATATATCCACCCGCATTAAATAAACCTCGGCTTTGCCTTTTATGTAAGAATACTTGTTCTAAATTATGATGTTTGTTTTTATTTCAGTTAAAGAATTTTGTAAAATACGTATAGTTAGCTGGCAATGATCTGCTGGAAGTTTTTCGAGTACAATATTGCATATTCGCTTTAAATCCAAAAAACTAGAAGGCAAGTTTTCAATATTTTGTGTAAGAGGTTCCAAACTAAGTATAATATAATTTTCCAATATGCTGTCGTAATGCGATAATCTGCTATTGGTTTCATGAATAACCCTGTATTTTAGCCGATTGGAGTTGTTTTAAATGTAGCATTCACCGACTTAAGAATCATGATGATCAAGACGATACCAATAAAAAGAATATGACAATAATTGATAAAATGAATTGGAATATTTTTCTTTTTAGTTATGTTACAAAATGTTTGAGCAAATTATTATGTACTCTTTTTAACTTTCTACATACTTTTATTATAGTGTTTTCAGGAGAGCTTACTTCAACAACTTCATATGAGCTTTCATAGATAGACCTAATCTTTTTGCAATAGAATTTGTTTAATAGAATTGGCTATTTTTTGGTTGTTTTTCTTTGAATTTGTAGATTTAAGAATTTGATTTATAGAGTTTCTGAAATTAGATTTATGATTTTTGATTTCAAGAAATGATTTATTTGATTTGTGGTTTTGCGAATTAAATTAATTATTATTATTTAATTTTAGGCATATGTTTTTAAATCCTTGGCCTGGCCGCGTATGCCCGACGGACCTGGCCGCGAATAGTTTTCCGAATTCGTATTAATATTATACATGGTTTCATTTTTAACTAAAGATTCATTAGCTTTTTTTATTATTATATTCTCTTTTCCTACATTCTGATATTAAATGCCCTAGTTTTTTGCAATAATTACAAATTTTTTGAATGTGATTAATTTGGTTAAATTGTGGCAAATTATTGTGGGATTTTGGAAAGTTAGATGTTCTATTATCTTGATTTCTATTAACATAATTAGATTTTTGATAATTTTGATATGTTTTTTTAAAGTTAGAATATCCATACAAAATTGGTTTACTGTTTTATATTATTTTCTTCACAAATTACAGCATTAATAGCTACACTTTAGGTTTCAAATCTACTAGCTTTTATAATTAATTTTATTAAACCATTTTGGAAAGAGCTTAAAGCAGATTTTTCCATAAAGTTTAACTAGAGCTTTGGCTATTTCTCCTGTTTTTTTATTTGTACTAACTTTATTTAATAACGATAGTATTTGTTCTAATTTTTGGGCAAATGAACGAACATCTTCCGTATAAAATTGTCTACAATTACTTAATTCTAATTGTAGCTGTTTACCGATTTGGTACAGGAGAAACTGTTTTTCAAAACCTTCTTAATATTATAATCCATGTATTTGCATCCTGATATTTAACAATATCGTATGCTTCCCCACTTAATTTTGTTTTAGTTATATATATACATACTAAAAATTCTTTATCTTCAGCTTCAGTTATTTTGTCGAAAAACATATCAATAGTATTTATAAATTTATCTAAATTTTTGGAATCACCAGTAAATTCTGGTATAAGTTTGATTGCATGATCTATGTTTAGACTAGACATATTTTCCGAACTAATTTCTGAGTTTTGTTATGAATCTGAAAATGAATCTGAATTGGAATCGGAGTTACTGCAAGTTAGATTTTGGTTATGGTTTTCTAATGTTTTCTTGATTTTTCTATTTCGTAAACTAATATTTATATCAAACTTCTTTTCGTCTGACATAAAAACTTAAAGTAGCCACAGCACAATTGTTAATCCACAAATTTATTTAAATATTTTTTTTTATACATTTTAAGATTTGTATATATTTATATTTATTTATTTATTGTAGTTAGATCAAATAAAATTACCGCATAATAAAAGACTAACTCGTAATTTGAATTAGTTTGATTTTTGATATTCTTTTTATTTGTATAATAATGATGATCTTATTAGTAATTAGTAATCGAGTATCTAATGCTCATCAATCTCAGAGCCAAGCTCCACCTTTTCATTTACAAAATGGGGCCCGAAAAAGTGACCGATAATTTGTTTGGATCAGCGAAAACAAACATAAGGAGAGATCATGTTAGTATGTTAAACTAAAGAGAAACATATATGTAGAAATAAATTATCTTTTTATCCTTAACCTTGATTTCTTGCACTTTCTCACATGCTGAGAAATAATTTACTACATCCGCAATGGATTATGCTCTGATGTTTCCACCACCGAAAACAAAACAGATATTACTAAATTAGACACTTACTGCTTAATACAAGAAGTTAAATAAATAAAATAAAAATAAATAAAATATATAAAAATTAAAGCAAACAAAACATTAAAATTTGATTTAACAAGATACCACTTACGTAGAGCTTTACAATTCTGAAAAAAAGCTACTACTTCCCTATGTCGTCACCTGCTAATTCAATTCATTAAAAAATTAAAAAAAGTAAAATTGTTAGAACTAAAGTAGTTCTAAAACTATAAGTAAAAAAAATAAATAAAATAAAAATAAAAAAAAATCGCTAAGGAACAAATTAAAGAGGTTACCACTAGCATCAGGCTTCATCGATCTACGAAGAACGCTACTACTTCCCTCTGCTGTCACCCATTAATTTGAGGCTTTAAAAATTATAAATTAAATGTAATAACAAATCATGCGAATTGCAAAAAGCAGTTTGTTATAAAAATCGAAATTCATGAAATCGAAAATCGTCAAATACTATATATTTATTTTTATTTTAAACATAAAAAAACATATACTTACTTACTAATTAAGTAAACATATAATATAGATATACATATAACACAAATATACATATAAGACAAGTACATAAAAAAACTTATTGGCTTAAGCTCCTTTTTAGCTGAAGTTTGCTGTAATTAAAGTCAAATTTCCCGGCACAATTATTAACTTTGCGTAACATTCTCGAAATGGGTTCATTTTTCCCATACTCTGTGCTATGAAATAGTATTATTTTAAAAAGCGACACAGAATCTTGTTGATTATTTAATAATATTTATTTGTTAATTATTTAATAATAATGATGATCTGTTGATTATTTAATTTTTGGATGGTTGCTGTTATAATCGTCGTCTGATGATACTTATGATGAACCGCAATTCAATATTTTAGATGGATTTTAATGTTTTTAATTCACAATTATTAGATATTCTTATTTAACACAATATTAAAGTTCTACTAGAGAAAGCAATTGGTTGATCAACAATTTTACCATTTATGTTATTCTTTTGTAATAATACAGCTCCGTATTACTAGCATCCGTAGTTACGTAAAATTCTTTTTCAAAATTTGGATAACTCAATACTGGATATTATGTTATTGCAGATTTAAGTTTTCGAAATGATTCATCACAGAATTCATCCCACTGAAAGGGTACATCCTTTTTTAGTCATTTGTTTAATGGATTAGCCATTACCGAAAAATTTGAGATAAACTTTCTGTAATAACATACAAGACCTAGAAATGATTTAACTTGTTTTTGATTTTTAGGTGGTAAAATATTTTGTATTGCTGATATTTTATGACTCTTGGATTTAATACCTTCCGATGTTATGATATGACCTAAATATCCAACTTCATTATGAAGAAACTTACATTTTGTTGGTTGAAGTTTGAGATTATTTTTTTGAAGTACTTCTAATTCTTCGATTAATATTTTATTATGATCTTGAAGATTTCAACCATAGATAACGATATCGTCAAGGTAAGCGAAACAACGAAAACCTTGCAATCCTGTAAGAACTATATTTATTAGTCTTTGAAATGTAGGATGAGCATTTATAAGGCATTCTAGTAATAATGTCCGTAAGGAGTACTAAAAGCCGGTTTTGCTTTATCAATTTCGTCAAACTTAATTTGATGAAAACCACTGGCTAAATCGAGTGTTGAAAAGTACTTAGATTCACCTAATTGTCCGAGAATATTTTCGATATTTGGAAGTTGGTAAGAATCTGCAATAGTTATTTCATTAACTTTCCTATAATCTACTACCACACGCCATTTTTTATTACCATTTTCATCTTGGTTTTTAGGCACAACTAAAGGAGGACTATTCCATGCACTGTCACTATGTTCTACTACAGCCTGTTTCAACATCTCTTCTACCTGATTTTTTATTTCAGTTTTGTGTATTTCTGGTAACCTATAAGGCCGCACATTAACTGAAAATTTATCTGACAATATTATAATTTGATGTTTTATCGCATTAGTAGTAGTTAAATAGTCTCCGTCTAAATGAAATATGTTCTACTACACCCTGTTTCAACATCTCTTCTACCTGATTTTTTATTTCAGTTTTGTGTATTTCTGATAACCTATAAGGCCGCACATTAACTGAAAATTTATCTGACAATATTATAATTTGATGTTTTATCTCATTAGTAGTAGTTAAATAGTCTCCGTCTAAATGAAATATTTTCTGCAAATTTGAAGTATATTTAATTTTTCTTCAACATTAAGATTATTTAAATTTAATTGTTTTTGCCGATTTTCGAGACGATTTTCTATTACATTTTCCGATATATTCTCGTTTAGATTATAAATATTATAATTTGAAAGTGGAAAGATTTGTATATTTAACTGATTATTTATTTCTACTTCATGTGCATTTGAATTTAATACACTTAGATATACATAACCATTTTCTGATTTGACAACAGTATTTGATATATACAATCCATTGTAGAATTTTCTTGAACGACGGCCAATGATTCTTCTTCCAAGTACACTGAACCAAATTTAATAATGTTTTCCGTTCGAGGAGCGATAGAAACTTGAGTGTTTTGATTAAGAAAATTAATTGAAATTTCTTCTTGGTTAAAAGTAAAAGTGGTTTTATTTCTACCATAATCTATTAAAGCATTTGTTTTAGTAAGAAAATCTTCACCTATAATACCATCTTCCTGTATAGGGAAATTAGAAGGAGCGATATGAAAAAATATAGGAAAATAGAATTTATTTCGACCTAGAATTTGGATATAGAGTTTTGCAACTCCAAGAGTTTGTATAGGTTCAGACAAAATTCCTTTAATTTCGATTGAGGATATTAATACTTCAGTATCGTCCTCTAATGAATTTACTTTTAGTAAACTTACTCCTGCTCCGGAGTCTAGTAGGAAATTATTATATGATTTGGTAGTTCATGTTATTTGGAGTGATAAGATACTTGAGAATGTTCGATTTTTTATTTGATTTAGAAATATTTGATTAGTTTCCGATTTATTTTCTTTAATAGAATTGGTTATTTTTTTGGTTGGTTTTCTTTGAATTTGTAGATTTAAGAATTGATTTATAGAGTTTCTGAAATTAGATTTATGATTTTTGATTTTAAGAAATGATTTATTTGATTTGTGGTTTTGCGAATTAAATAAATTATTATTATTTAATTTTAGGCATATGTTTTTAAATCCTTGGCTTGGCCGCGGATGCCCGACGGATTTGGCCGCGAATAGTTTTCCGAATTCGTATTAATATTATACTTGGTATCATTTTTAACTAAAGATTCATTAGCTTTTTTTATTATTGTATTCTCTTTTCCCACATTCTGATATTAAATGCCCTGGTTTTTGCAATAATTACAAATTTTTTGAATGTGATTAATTTGGTTAAATTGTGGCAAATTATTGTGGGATTTTGGAAAGTTAGATGTTCTATTATCTTGATTTCTATTAACATAATTAGATTTTTGATAATTTTGATATGTTTTTTTAAAGTTAGAATATCCATACAAATTCGATTGCCTCAGTTCAATATGCGAAAAAAACCTCATAAATACTTCTTCTGGGTTGTCAAGTTTAAACAAAGCCATTCGCACGGAAAGTATCGTTGATCCACCGCGCGTATCATTTAGCGGCGACAATGTAGCGTCTGAGATAGCTTTAACTAGAGAACCCGGCACTAATGTTAATTCGCTTCTGAATGAGCTAACTGAAAGTGACGGTCGAACTCATACTATATCAACGGTTGAGAACCCATTAATTAGGGCCGCACCTAGAAATAAGTCAATTTTTGTATCTCGGCTTAATATTTCAACCTCAAATTCGGATGTTCTTAACTTTATTAAATCTAAGCTCATTGCGGTAAATATAACTGAGGACCTCAACTTAATAAAGGTTAAAAATATTTCGAATTCTAATCGAATAGTTGCTTCATTCAAAATTTGTGTGCCTGAAGCTATGTTTCATCTATTGATGTTACCCAATACCTGGCCGACCAACATCTTCGTGCAGGAATTTGTTGAAAAACAGAAAACTGGGGTAGCCGTTAATTTAAATTCAGTTCCAAAAAACTAAAGTGCTTATCCCTTTACTATCAAAATGTAAGGGGACTTCGTACCAAAGTTCGCGACGTATATTTAAAAACACAAGAACTTTCTTATGATGTTTTTGTGCTAACGGAGGCCAGTTTGAACGCTAATTTTAATAATAATGAAATTTTTACTTCTGAATTTAATGTTTTTCGAAAACATTGTTTAATTGATGGTCTAGATTCTTCTGGTCGCGGTGTTCTTATAGCAGTACGCATGGATTATGACTGTTCGTTTTTTAGCATTCCTAATACCGAAAATATTGAATTAATTTGTGTCAGAATTAATCTTGGTAAGCGCTCTATTTATATTCTATGCTGATATATACGCCCATGTAGTCCGATCGAGACATACCAACTTCTCATCGACGCAGTTGATTTCTTGTCCAATACCATGGCTACGGTTGACGATATGTTGGTCTTGGTGATTTCAATCTACCTGTTCTGTTATGGTTGTGGTCAGATGATGATTCTTACTTTGTTGCTGTAAATGCAACTACTCAAAAGGAAATCTTATTTACTGATAATCTCTCTGACAACGGTCTATGGCAGATCAGTGATATTAAAAATAATCTAAACAGGCAACTCGATCTTATTTTCTCTACTAATAATGTAAATTGCATTGTAGTGGAAAGTAGCTTCACTCTATCCACTATTGATCCGTATCACCTTCCTTTAGCTTTAACTTTTTCGTACGAGAACCGTATTATTAACGTAGATTCTGAAAAAAACTTATTCTTTTAACTTCCATAAAGCTGATTTTGATAAACTTAATCAGTTACTTTTTAATTTAAATTTTGATGAAATTTTTAATAACCTAGACAATAACATTGATTTATTAACTGCAAACTTTTACTCAGCTCTTTTCGAATGTTTCGTTTTGTCTGTTCCGATTTCGCCGGGGTATAATAAGGAACTTCGCTCAATCCGTAATCGTAGAAACAAATTATGGCAAAAAAATTTAAAGTCTAAAACAGACTCCGACTACATTGAGTATCTTTGCGTTTACGTAGAATTCTCGGATTTATCTCAACTATTATATGATGAATATTTGAATAAAATGCAAACGGAGATTCTATCAAATCCTAAAATTTTTTGGCTATTTATCAATATTAAAAACAAATCAGATGGTTATCCTTCTACATTAAAGTATTTAGATAACTCAACTAATGAATCTAAGATAATCACTAATATGTTTGCTAACTTTTTCAGTCAAGCTTTTAATGACAACCAATTTCAGCCTGATGAAAATTATTTTTCGTACTTAAATAATTGCAATTAAACTAATATCGTTTCTTTTAATATTGACTATAATGATGTATTTGGTAAGATTCAACACCTTAAAGATGATTACTCATCCGGTCCCGATGGTTTGCCTGCTATAGTTTTAAAAAAATGCTGTAACTCATTGGCGTACCCGTTAACATTTCTCTTTCAAATATCACTTTCTGAAGGAATATTTCCCGCTTTGTGAAAGGATTCTTTCATAATTCCGATACACAAAAAGGGTTGTAAAACGGATATTTCGAATTATAGGCCAATCGCAAAGTTATCCAGTATTCCAAAACTGTTTGAAAGTATAATTTACGATTCTCTATATTTCCATTGCAAATCGTTGTTTTCTTCAAAGCAGCATGGGTTTCTTAAAGGTAGATCCACCACTACGAATCTAACTGATTTTTTTTCTAATACTTTAATCAATATGAAAAAGGGAAAGAAATTGACGTAATCACCACAGATTTCTCCAAAGCGTTTGATAAGATTTCACACAAATTAGTTTTGTTCAAACTTAAGGCCCTCGGTTTTCCTTCGGGGATCATTCGCTGGCTAGAATCATATCTAAGTGATCGTCAATACCGTGTTTTATTTAGGTCCTCTACTTCTGACCCTTTTATTGCAAAATCCGGTGTTCCACAGGGCAGCCATCTCGGCCCACTGATTTTTGTATTGGCAATAAATGATGTTGATTATATTATAGTTGATTCGAGTGTTTCAGTGTACGCCGATGATATGAAAATATACAGATAAATTTTATCTAATCCTGATTGTAATATCCTTCAAAATGACCTAAACAAATTTGTTACTTGGTGTGCTAAAAACCACTTAGAACTTAATGTAAGCAAATGTCAGACAATTACATATTCTCGTAAACGTTCTCGTTCCTTTTCACGGGATTACTTCATCAATCATGAGATCGTTTGTCGAGTTCCGACCCTTCGGGATTTAGGTGTTATCTGCGATGGTGAGCTTAATTTCAGATCCCACTACGATAGTATTGTAAATAGGGCTAACTCAGCGGTAGGTTTTGTAAAGCGGTGTGTTGTGTAATGGTCTAATTAAAGTCCATTGCACGTCATGATCAATTTCTGTATATTGACCGATTACAAAATCAAAAGGTTAATACACTAATGATCTAAATTTGTATAAAAACAAATTTATATTTGTGTACTATATGATTTTGTAACAGTGAAATGCGAATATGCTGATAATGCATATTCAGCATTTTACTGTTTAATATAGAAATTTATCATAACATTTATGCATGATTAATAAATTTGTGTCGCAATCGCGAATAAAAAATTATATTTGTATATAAATTAGCGATGACGACACAAATTGAAAATCATATATAAATGGTTGTTATAGAACTGGATAAGTCACTTGGAATCAAGCTTTCTAATTGGAAACTTAGTAATTGTATAAAAAGTTTATCGCTTTTACGATTTTCAATAAAGAAACCAATAGAACAACATAGTACCAAGTCTTCCTTATTTCCAATACAGGTATTTTTAGTTCACCCCCTACCCAAGGTAAGGTGAACTGTAAGAACAACCAACATCGTATTTACGGCAGACTACAACATATGGCGCAGCCGGTGAAACAGAAAGTACGTTTCTGTTGAACAATATACGTTCGGAAAAAATCTCTATCAAAGTGGCTTAAATGCTGCGTTTACGAGGCAATATATTGCTTTACTAATGAGATTTTTTTTTCTTCTTTCTTCATAAGGTGCATGTAGAACCTTTGGACGTGGTGTTAAAAAAAGAGCCATCAGCCGGTCCAAGGCCAATCAGTATAGAAGAATACAGGAGGAGAATTGAAGAGAAAAAATTACCAACTACGCCAGCACCAGTTAGCGGTATTAAAACAAAGGGAGGGATAATTAAGAAGACGAAAAGGCAGATTGCAGAGGAATACAGGTTGCTACGTCTTCCAACCTGCAGCAAAGAAGAGGCAGTACAACGAAGAAAAATAATAAAGAGCTTAAGGAGAATATTGGAAGAGCGAAAGAAAAGGAAGATTTTAAAGTAATTATCAATTAGAATGGAGAATTTAGTTAGGTACGATGAGCTAAATTATTTTAGCATGTTTTTTATAGAAGAAAATATAATTCTTATAATTGAAAGGAATATGGTTGTAGTATTAAACAGCCATAATTAGAATTTTTTTTTAATAAAAAAAAATATAATGATTGTTATAAAGGAATAAACATTTTGGTTTTTTTAAAAAAATTAGTAAATAAATAAAAAAAAAATATTTTTATGAAAATGATTTAAGTACTTAATAAAATTTTTTTTTTTAATAAAAAGTTATTGAATTGAAAATTATTATAGAACATTTTTATTTGTTTTGGAAGTCGGTTTTTTCTTGAATGCAAATTAGCATAATGAAAAATTGTTGAGAACTTCATATATATGGACAATTTTTTATATATAAAAAAATAAATAAATAAATAGAGTACAATTTGAAAAAGTATATTTTTTTAAAGGAAAAAAAAAATTGGAAATTTTTAATATTTTGACAATAGTTTTTGAATTGTTTTTAAATATTAAATAAAGTAAATGAATAATTTGGAATATTTTTTTAAAAAAAAAAAGAGAAAGTAATCGTATTTTTTTTAAGTAATTTTTTTTTGCGGTTTTTGAAAAAAAGAATAGAATACATTGACTTTTCATTTTTAATGAGTAACGAAAAAGACTCTTTATATCAAAGGTTTAAAAATTATGTTGATTCCTTTACTTTTGATCGTACTGATCCTAGTTTAGAAGATTTATCACCAGAACACAGCGTCAAAATACCTACAAAATCCAGTCACCTTCCTTTAATTACATCAACACCACAAACAGTAGCAAGTACTAGTAAAAAGAAGAGGGTAACATTTAATGAGTTACCATTACAAAAAAATAATATAATTAAGCAAATGGTTAATACTAGGAGTAAGAAAAATTTAGGTAGTGAAGATTTAGACAATTTAGAAACAATTAGTAATAATAATATGACACCACCCACACCACCACCTACACAACACAATACAACAGTTACAGATAACGCCACAACAAACAATACAGACCATCCTACGACACCACTCATTAGCGGATATTTAGGTAAAGACAATACATATAATTTAAGAACACATAATATGACTATGCCACTTAGTACCACGTACGCCTTATACATGGCCGGGGTGCCTACATATTCGGCTGAGGGAGAGAAATCGGTAATAGAATTGCAAAATTTTATAGCCTATGACGCTTACTACAAAACTGACGTAACAGATAGGAATTCTGTATTGAAACAACTGGTGCGAGGAAAGCTGCGAGGACGAGCAGCTGACCTTTTTCAAGATAGGACAATAACAACGTTTAATGAATTTAGGGAGATTTTAGAAACAAATTTTATACCACGGAAAACGGTAGCACAGTTAAAATCGGAATTAGAAGAGTGCTTCCAAACTATAGACGAGTCCGTTGCTACTTTCGGAGATATAGTCAAAAGGAAATGTGCGTGCCTTAAATTAGGTATAACTAATAGGTATACGGTAGAACCAGGGTCCATGCTGTTAGACGCGGAGGAAACAGCACAACGAATATTTATAAGAGGGTTACGATCGGAGTCTATTAAGCAGCACGTAATCGGACAAAATTTTAGGAATTTTGACGATTTATTTAAGGGAGCTACAAGGTTTGCTGATCAGTTAAGTTTGTTGACGCCGGCAAGGAGGGAATAAAAAAGAGCAGACGAAAGCAATACTAGTAATTTGGAAAAAATTTTAAGCAATTTTCTAACGAGCTTCCAAACATTACAATTAGGTAATGGCCCATTGCAACCAAATAATGTTCAAAATAATAGGAATAGGAACACTAACAATAATAATTATAATAATAATTCAAATAATAGTTATAATAATAATTTAAACAATAGTAATAATAATCGGAATTATAACAATTATAATAATAACGTTAATAACAATAGAACTTTTAATAATAATAGGAATTCATATCCTTATAATCCAAATCCTTCTCCCAGTAACAATGCTAATCCCGGTAGACCTAATTTTAACAATAATAGGGCTCCCACTAACAGATTTAGAAGTAATGGGCCAATTACTTGTTTTAAATGTGGTTTGGCAGGTCACATTAGCAGAGATTGTAGAGAAGGTGGAAAAATGAATACAACGAATACAACGTTAAAATGCAATTTATGTGGTAATGAAGGACATTACGCAGCAACATGCAACCTAAAGAGAATACCGTCAGCGGGAATAAATGCACTTAACATGGAAATGGAAATGTGCGATTGGTGCGACAGAGAAGGACATAGAGAATTAAATTGTCCTGCACGCCAAAAATACGAAGCCAAAACTTTATGTTCGGGAAACGAACGGGGAATGGCACAAACCTCCCCCCGTCATTCCTAAATCAAACGAGTGGGGTGGGTTCATTTGATATTGGACCCGAGTCATTGGTGACGTTACCTTTAGATATCAGTAGAAACAAAGAGGTTACGTTGCTTGTAGATACAGGCGCACAAGTCAGCCTATTGAATAAAGACAGTGTAGCAGATCTAACACAAATTAAAACAAATAGAAAAGTTAATATTCGAACGTTACATAATGAAAGCTCTACTCTAGGAGCTTGTAAAGGGAATTTTCTAACACCTAGTACTTTAAGCTGCGAATTTCAGGTAGTAGATGGTAATTGTAAGTTACCCGTAGACGGTATATTAGGGAATGAATTTTTAGTAAAAAATTGCGATATTAAAGGACCTGAACAACGGTTACGGTTCTCCGTGACTAAAGATAATAAAGAGGAATTCTCAGTGCCATTACAATTAAGAAAAAAATCAGAAAAAATAATTACAACACCACAAAAAAATGTACATATCCATAGTTTATATCATTCAAGACCAGAGTCCAGTACTGACACAAACTGTACAAACAAGGCTGATAACAAAGTACCAATTTATTGTACCAGTAACAGTGAAAACTTGGAAACAACAGTTTTGGGAAGTGTGAACAACATCGAGGAAACTGATCACTTGAAATATTACACTAAGGCTGATAACAAGGCTCCAATTTATTGGACTAGCAACAGCGAATACTTAGAAAAAATATTTTTAGTAAGTGAGAACAGTCTCAAAGATATTGAACATTTCGGGTGTACTGAGTCTAAATGTGGTATTAAACCATGGCAAAAGGATAAAAGCATAGATGACGAAGATAAATTCACCAATAGGAACGATATATTTATTGAAAAAAAGGATAAAAATATGGAAGAAATAATAATTGTTAATGCATGTAAAATAGAGGAGAATAATGTGGAGGTAGAGAATAAATTGGAAAATTATGACCAGTATTGTATAGATACTTAAAGTTTAAAGTTTAATGATAAATGTTGTGTATTTAATGAAGATAATACAAAGGTTGGAGGATTGTATGAGGAAAAAGTGGAGAATTTTAAAAATGATGAATTTAATGACGAAGTTAATAAAAATGTTATAAGTATTGCAGGAAATTATAATGAAGTCAATGAAGATATTGAAGGTGAAAAAGGAAATAATGAAAATAATGTTATACAGATAAAAGGTAGAACAGAACAAATTATTAATATATCGAGTAATAAAATAGGGGAATTTATATGTTGTAATGAGGAAATTTATCCAGGGATTTTTATAGGTAATGTTTTAGTAAAAGCAGAAAATGGAAAAGTACATGTAAGCGTAATTAATATCAATGAAGAGGATGTTACCATCAAAGAACCAAAAATTCTACTAACACCAATTGATGATTACGAAATTATAAAGTTAGAGGAAGTCGCAACGAAAAAAAATTATAATAAAGAGGGTGAAATATGGGCTGATATACGGACACTTTTCGTTGATTCAGAAAATGAACAATTAAATGAGAGGTTGAAGTTGTTAAAAGAAAAACTAGAAGTTGATATAAATTGGAATGTTGAAGAGAGACAACAAATAGAAGAAATTTGTAAAGAGTATCAAGACATTTTTCATCTCCCAGGAGATAATTTAAGTCATACCACATCGATAGCTCATAAGATTGAAACTAAAGTAGATAGTGCACCAATAGCCCAAGCGAATTTTAGATTGCCTGAAGGTCATAGGAAAGAAATTCAAGCACAGGTGGAGCAAATGTTGAACAGCGATATTATACAACCAAGTCGAAGTGCGTGGAATTCACCTCTTCTGGTCGTTCCAAAGAAACCGGGACCAGATGGTAAAAAACGATTTAGAGTGGTTATTGACTATCGCAAATTAAATGCAGTAACCGTTAAGGACGCATTTCCCTTACCAAGGATAGAGGATATTTTGCAACAATTAGGGAACTCAAGGTATTTTACTACATTGGATTTAGCCAGTGGTTACCATCAGGTTCTAGTAGACGGGAAGGATTGTGAAAAAACAGCATTCAGCACCATCTTCGGTCATTATGAATTCAAAAGAATGCCATTTGGTTTGACAGGTGCACCAGCTACTTTCCAACGTTTAATGAATTACGTTTTATCTGGTTTACAAGGAATTAAATGTTTCGTATATTTGGATGATATCGTTATTTATGGAACAAATTTAGAAGACCATCAAAATAAACTAAGAGCAGTACTGGAACGATTAAGGGAAAATAACTTAAAGCTCCAACCAGAGAAATGTAAATTTCTTAGAAGAGAAGTAGTTTACTTGGGTCATAAGTGTACGGAAAATGGGGTTTTACCAGATCCTGAAAAAACGAGTTGTGTAGAAGGATTTCCAACACCAACAACTACTACCCAACTCCAATCGTTTTTGGGTCTAGTAAATTATTACAGATCTTGCATGCCTAATTTAGCTGAGGTTGGCGACCCTTTATACAAATTAGCCACAAAAGGAAAAAATTTTGTTTGGACTGATAGTTGCCAAATAGCGTTTGAAAAAGTTAAGAAATTGTTAACACAACCACCATTGTTAAAATACCCTGACTTTACGAAACCATTTATACTAACAACCGACGCTTGTAATACAGCATTGGGTGCTGTGCTATCACAAGGAGAAGTGGGTCAAGATCACCCAATAGCATATGCCAGTAGAGTATTGAACAAGGCCGAACGTAACTATAGCACAATCGAAAAAGAAATGTTGGGCATTTATTGGGCCATAAAAAACTACAGGTGTTATCTGTTCGGTAGGGATTTTACGGTTTACACTGATCATAAACCTTTGATTAGTGAATTCAATAAACGAAATCCTTAAGGTCGGTTGAATAGATGGAAAATGCGATTATCAGAATATTCTTATACGGTTCATTACAAGCCAGGTAAACGAAACTCGAATGCGGATGCACTTAGTAGAATACCATATGATGAAATGGATGGAAAACTAGAAAATGAAAATAGCAAGTCAATGGAAGCTCATATTAACATAGTGACCAGAGCTCAGGCAAATAAACTAATGGAAAATGGGAAAAATGATAACACCATAGACATGGAAGAATCTGAAGAAGAAGGGGATGGAGAGGAAATAAAGGAAGGTTTAGCAATAAAGGAAGGTTTATCGAAGAAAATTGAATTGCATACGACAGAGGAGATTAATACGATTTTAAAGGAATATCATGACTCCCCTCTAGGAGGTCATATGGGAGTGGTTAAAACATATAACAGAGTGCGTAGATTTTACTACTGGAAAAATATGATAAGAACTATAAGAAAATTCATTAAAGCTTGTCATAAATGTCAGAAGGCTAAACGTGGTAAAATTACCAAAATGGAAATGGCTATAACGGACACCGCTAAAAAACCTTTTGATAAAGTTTACATAGATCTCGTTGGGCCTTTTCCTATTACCAACAATGGAAATAAGTACATATTATCATTTCAGGATGATTTGACTAAAATGTTGGATTGTGTAGCTATACCCAACATGGAAGCCACAATTGTAGCAGAAGCGTTTTATAAGCATATTATACTAAAATATTCAGTCATACCTAGGAAACTAATAACAGATCAAGGAACAAATTTCACAAGTGAATTATTCAAAAGCTTTGTAAAATGCTTAAAATAAAGAAATTACAAACTACAGCATACCATCCACAATCTAATGGGTCTCTAGAACGAAGACATGGGCCTTTAGTGGAATATCTTCGAATAATGGTAAATAAAAATGTACAAAGTTGGGATGAATGGTTGGCTGAGGCAGTGTTTACTCACAATCACACACCACATAAGGGAACCAAATTTTCTCCGTTATATATATTATATGGGTTTTGTGATCCGTTACCCAGTATATGTAAAAGAAAGCCAGAACCATTATATAATCATGATGATTTTTATTTAATCACCAAAAATAAATTACAAACTATTCATCAATTAGCCAGGGAAAATTTAATAAAAAGTAAAATGCGATCAAAGAAATATTACGATCAATCTGCGAAAAAAGAGAATTACAAAATCGGAGACAAAGTATTACTTGTTAATGCGAACAAAGCAAATAAATTAAGTTTAGGTTGGTTAGGACCTTACGAAGTTATAGAAATACCTAATTCCCTAAATACAACCATTAAAATAGGCAATAAAACGCGACGAGTGCACAACAACAGGATAAAAAAATGGACAGACTAAGAACAGACTAGTTTTTTTATATATATATTTCAGTTAGTAAATAAATTTAATAACACATTGGATTTTTTTTGTATCAGTAAAAATTCATTAGTTGATAGATATTATTTTTTTTGTTTTTAGAATGTTATTAGCGAGCATAGTTTGGTTGCTTATGCTAGCAACACTTGGAGAAGGAAGTCCAGTCGAAATCGAGGAGATAAAAACACGGAAATTTTATTTGAACATATGGACAAAATAATAGAGTATCGGGATTCACTTCACATCTATACCAAATTACAATTAACCTCGGAGGAGGAAATGGCGGATTTTTTAGATTCTATAATAAGTAAAGTAGATACTACATGTATACAATTATTAGGTCATGTAAAATCACAAACATGTAATACATTTAAAAATGAAATTAATCTTTGGGCAAATAAAATAAAAAAAACAACGGAAGGGGTAAATCACTATTTTAGAAGACGAAAAAGGGGGGCACTAAATATAATTGGGACAGTTTCAAAAATGTTATTCGGAACAATGGACGAGGGGGATTCAGACCAAATTTACAATAGTTTAGAAAAGTTAAGTAAAAACGGGGATAAAGTAATGGATTTATTGGACAAACAGACTGCGGTCATAGCTTCTAATTTTGAATTTGTTAGGGAAGTTACGGGCAACTTGACAATACGTGCACAAGAACTAGAGGAAAGACTTGGGAAATAAGAACAAAAATTACAAAAGAATTTTAAAGGGATGCAGACTGGCATAGACGAACTATGGGCAGAAATTGAATTACATAGGATAGCAATATTTGTTTTGGCAGAATTAGAAAGAATACAGGATTATATGTTAGAACAAGGTGAAATAATTAATTCATTGCAACAGAACAAAATACATCCATTAGTAGTAGATTCACAATTATTAGTGGACATTATCAAGAACATGACAAATCAGGAAGGACATTCATATTTATATACGACAGAAATAATAAATCAATTAGCACAAATAGATCTAGATCATTGGGAAAATGAGTTAGGAGTTAGAATTACAATTAATGTTTTAAATAAAGAGGAATTTGATTTATACAAAATTTATCCTCTTCGAAAACTGACTAATAATAATCAGCTCACGGTTATAAAAAGTGATTAAGACTATATTGCTAACAATTCAGCAAACCAATTTATTTATTATACAACATAGCATGTGAAATTCAATATAGCATGTCAAACTATTAATGGAGCAATGAATGAAATGGTTAGAGTATGTTGGCAACTTCACCCTAAAGCGTTATTGTACACATCTAATAATTGTATTCTAAACAAATTTTTAGCTCAAGAAAACAGGGACGGACATAACAGTTGTCAATACCTTCCCGTAATGTCAATACCTTGCCGTTAAACAATTGACAAATCATGTGGTACCATTACAAACTTTAAACACATGGCTGTTTATATTTTTTGTCAAACAAGATGTGACAAGTTTCTGTAGTCCAAATACATATAAACATACAGTAGTAGGGACAGGTATTATTAGATTAACTAAGAAATGTTCATTTATATTAGGACAGCTAGAAATGCCTTATTTTGACAGAAAACATCGAGAACTTGGGGGAACAACAAGTTATGTTTTTGGAAAAATACCAGCTATAGAACATAATTTTACCACAACATCAATAGAATGGACAGAAATAGAAAAAGAAAATAGTAAAGTACAACCACTTGGACCAGACGAGTTACGACGGGAATTTAATAAACGTAGTAAAACAATAAATAATATAAGAGAGGAAATTAGTGCTGAAAAGAATAGACAACAACAGCTTGAATTTTTGCGGGCAGGAACGATGACTAACTTTATAATAACGGGGACATTAACAGGAATAATAATATTGTATATATTTATTAAAATTATAAAATATTGTATGAGTAATAAATAAACTAGAATTAAGGTAGAAGACGGAAGACGAATAAAACATAACAGAGAGGATTTACATAATAGAGATGACAATGACGGATTTTACGAAGAACCATTAGACGTAACTCTAAAACGAAGGAAAATGCAAATTTCAAGACCAATAGAAATTTCCAGTCCTATAGAAATTTCCTGTCCAATAGAAATTTCGCGACCAATAGAAACAGTTCATTTTAATACACCACCAAAAATACCGCTGCCCAAAATTCCGACAACAAACTTATCGAAAATTAGAACTAATGAAAGAAACAAATCTTACTCGACCGATTCGTAATCACTAACTCCACAAACGTTATCGTTCAGAAGTTAATTAATACTTATTTTTTTATTTTGTTAATTAATTATTGATTCGTATTTTTTTTTATTATTGATTCGTATTTTTTTTATTTAGAAATTAACTTTTATTTTTAATTTTTTAGTAATAATTTTTTTTTTGTGGCAGTAAAAATTGCTTTAAATAGTACAACTCACTACAGTACTGCGAGCTGAAGTGATTTGAAATAAATAGCGTTAATAGAAAATTAGTAAAATACTTAAATTAATTGTTACGGGTTGACAACCCTAATTTTTTTATACCGAGACTTAATTAAATTAACAATAACAAAAAATTAAAAAAAAAAAAAAAAACTAACTCGGTTTATATAAAATATTGTTTATTTAATAAGTTAGTATTGATAGAGTTATTATTAAACTTCTTACGATTAATCCTGGTAGTAGAGTTGATCATTTTGTTTCCATTATTATTATTTTTTTAAACCAAACATTCCGGAAAATAGATCCTAAAATATATAAAAATAATTAGTAGATTGTTCCAATTTTTATATATAAAATTAAAACGATTGAGACTTTTACCGATAAATTTTGTAAATTTTAAATAGTTAATAATTCAACGCTAGTAAATTAATTCATAAAATGCGTTAATTATCGTCATTATAATTTTTTTCTTTTCTTTCATTATCAGTCTCAAAAATTTATTTGCGATAACTTAAATTCTTTAAATGTCATACGATGAGAAAAAATTCAAAGCTACAATATAAAAATTTTTTTTTGTTAAAACATTGCTATATTGCAAAATAAACATTAGTAAAAAAAAAAATATAGCTTCAAAATATTATAACAATTTTATACTCACAGTTGTTTATATAATTTTAGAATCGTCCCATTTAGATTAAAAAAAAAAATTACCAAAAAGTTGGATTACCGAATTTATGTTTATCGGAATGAAAATCCAACACGATGATCACCATTTCGATTAATTAAATGTTTTTTTTCAGTTTTCCATCTTGTTTTAAAAAAATAATAAAAACATAACGATGTAAATCAGTACCTCTTGGTGGCCCAGAACCTACATAGAACCTACAATTGAATTATTTTATATATATATATATATAAAAATATTTTGGTTTATTTGAATCATGATTTAAATTTGAATCATTTATATGACGATACACATAATCAATACAAATTTGTGTTGCTTGGCGGAAAAAACGTGGTATTAATAAACCATATAAATTCACTCTGTTTACAAACATTCCAAATATTTTAACTGGATCACGGCCATGTTGTTGATCTTTTAATAAATGTTCAGTTTTTCTTGTAAATCAGGTGGATCGTCACAATCATTCGAACGTACATGTAAAATACCAGATTGTATATATTGTGATGGTAATGTTAAATTTCGTTCCATCATAAATGTACTAGGATCACGATTAATACGTAACAGTGCAATTAAATGTTGTAATCCTTCTGGTCCACGATGATGGGCAGCTAAACATGCCAATAAATCAATTGTATTACAAAAATTATTTTCACTTAATAGATCACTTGAAAGTTCATCTATTAAAAAATGTGGTACGATTTGCATTGCAAATGTAACAGACAAATAATTACTACCATTTTTAATTTTTTTTACTTAATGTCATATCAAATTGTTGTATATTGATATCACTTTATATATTTACAAAAATATATATATAATATGTGCCACATATTCTTTTGTTCCATATGTCACAATAAATATATACGTCAATAATGAAACGAATAAATAAAAAATTATAGTTATGACAAATTCTATACACAACAAAATTTTTTGGTGCGACACTGAAGTTTAATTTTTTTTAAAGAGGGAGGATTTTAATAAGACAAAATAATAGCGGAAAAATATGGACAAAATAACAGCGTACACTACGGACAGAGGGACAGTCTAAAATATCAGAAAAAAAAAATATATAATAAAAAAAATGAAAAGATTTTCGATAGATTTTTAATATTACCATTATTAAATGTACTTTTTTGTGACCGGTTTCGGCATAGTGCTTGTTTCGATTCGTCAGTGTATGGAAGAAACGTTCGCACAAATCACAATTATATTTGCGTCCTATGCGAACGCTTCTTCCATTGGCGAAACAAGAAATAGAAATGATGATGGTCTCCATTTTTTTTTTAAAATAAATTTTTGTTTTTTTAATTTAAAATATATAAAATTTTGAATTTGTAATAAAATAATTTTTTTTTGATTTATTTCTGATTTTTAATTTTAGAATGTATAAAATTTTTAATTTTTTTTTATTTTTTATTTTTAATATATGAACTTTTTGATTTTTATTTGATTTTTTAATGTTAAGATATATGAAGTTTTTTATTTTTTTTATTTGTTAATTTAAAATTTATGGAAACGTTTAGTTCAACAATTATAATTGTAATGAATAATAAATTCAGTAAATTAGGAGTTGTAAGGATTTTTTTTGAACATACTGCATTTTAAAATATAAAATTTTGCTAATTTAAAAAATTTAAAAAAAAAAATTATTATAAAAAATTTTTGTAATAGAGGGGAAGGAAGTAGTCAAATGGTAATTAATAGATCATTTACATAAAATAGAAGTATAAGATAAAAAATTGTATTGTATAAGATAACATGTTTACTATAAAAAAAAAAAAAAAATAGAAAATTGTAAACAATTTGTAAAAAAATTTATACTGTAAGAATATATATAAAAAAAAAAAAAGTTTGAATTATTACATTGTAAAAAAAAAAATTTTTTTTTGCTAGTTTGAATAAATTAAATAAATATTTGTTTTTGTAGAATTGTTTGTAAATGTAAACGTCCGAGCCTATCCCATTACGGGAAGGTGAAATTTCTCAACAAAAGAAATGAGAGTGCGAAATTCGGTAATTACAACAATTTGGTATTTTTAAAAAAAATAATAATAATAATAATAAAAAAAATTTAACTATGTAATTAAAAAAATGGGAATTAGAAATTAAGATTAAATTTGTAAGAAGGTTTCATTTCAATTGGACCAATCTAGAACAACACTCCATTGAAAAGGTAAGTCCTCTTCAAGGACTCATCTTTTCAACTTGAATTGGGAGGTATGTTGTGTAATGGTCTAATTAAAGTCCATTGCACGTCATGATCAATTTCTGTATATTGACCGATTACAAAATCAAAAGGTTAATACACTAATGATCTAAATTTGTATAAAAACAAATTTATATTTGTGTACTATATGATTTTGTAACAGTGAAATGCGAATATGCTGATAATGCATATTCAGCATTTTACTGTTTAATATAGAAATTTATCATAACATTTATGCATGATTAATAAATTTGTGTCGCAATCGCGAATAAAAAATTATATTTGTATATAAATTAGCGATGACGACACAAATTGAAAATCATATATAAATGGTTGTTATAGAATTGGATAAGTCACTTGGAATCAAGCTTTCTAATTGGAAACTTAGTAATTGTATAAAAAGTTTATCGCTTTTACGATTTTCAATAAAGAAACCAATAGAACAACATAGTACCAAGTCTTCCTTATTTCCAATACAGGTATTTTTAGTTCACCCCCTACCCAAGGTAAGGTGAACTGTAAGAACAACCAACATCGTATTTACGGCAGACTACAACAGGTGGTCCAAGGAATTCCGCGACCCGTATGTCACAAAATCCCTTTACATAACCATAGTAAGACCTCTGCTCGAATATGCTAGTCAAGTATGGTCACCATAGCATGCAGATCATATTAATCGAATCGAAGCAGTCAGCGTAGATTTATCCGTTTTGCTTTACGGGGCCTACCCTGGGTAGATACTTACAACTTACCCCCATACCGCGATCGTCTTAAGCTCATCAACATGCAATCCATTGAAAAACGTCGTGAAGTCACTGACATTTTATTTGTGCAACAGGTCATTTCGGGATTAATAGAGTGCCCAGCATTCTTAGATAACATTAATATAAACGTCAATGCGGGCTCTCTAACATCTATCCCTCTTTTTCGATTAAATAGCTTGTATCGCACGGACTACGGTTATAATGAGCCGTTCACAAGAATGCTACGTGAAGTTAATGCTATTGCAAACCACTTCGATTATAACTGTAGCAAGCTCACTCTAAAAAAAATTGCTGTATAGTTACACGTAAATGCGAGCCTAGCGTGTCTTTATTATGTCAGTTGAATGACTCTAACATGTTGACTAATTGCTAAAATTTAGCATGCTTTCGTTTTATTTGATTTTTAATTTTAATATTATTTTTTTCATTTTTATGAACTCGAATCGAATTTCCAGGTCCCTGTGGGCTTACCGTTCTTTTCAGAACAGCTGAACCTGCGGTTGCCTGGTTATTCTGTTTCTTTTGTATATTTTTTTTTGCGACAATTGCATTTTGCATGATTTCACTAATATTTTTTTAATATTAAATTATATTGTTATATTTTTAATTTATACCTTTGTATATATTTTTTTTCTTTTTTTGGATGTAAAATTGAATTGGCAGGTGACGGCGGAGGGAAGTAGTATCGTTCTTTTCAGAACGAGAAGCCTAATGCAAGTGGTAGCTGGTCAACTCAATTCCAATTTTGAATATTTTATTATTTTTAATATATTTTAACTTTTCTATTAATATATTTTATTTTTCATTATTTTTTATTTTTTTATACTATTTTGAATTGCCAGGTGACGGCGGAGGGAAGTAGTATCGTTCTTTTCAGCACGAGAAGGCCAATGCAAGTGGTAACTTGTCAATTCAATGTTGTTTTTTTTAAAAAAATGTTTCTATACGTTATTTTCACTGCTTGTATTAAGCAGTAGGTATCTAATATTTACTAATATGTGTTTGTTTTCGGTGTTGGAAACATCAGAGCTTAATCCACTGCGGATAGTAAATATTTTCTCAGCATGTGGAGAAAAAAAAAAAAATCGTTTAGTGTTTTATATTATTTTCTTCACAAATTACAGCATTAATAGCTACACTTAGGGTTTCAAATCTACTAGCTTGTATAATTAATTTCATTAAACCATTTTGGAAAGAGCTTAAAGCAGATTTTCCATAATCGAACGAACATTTTCCGTATAAAATTATCTACAATTACTTAATTCTAATTGTAGCTGTTGTACTGATTTGGTACAGGAGAAACTGTTTTTCAAAACCTTCTTAATATTATAATCCATGTATTTGCATCCTGATATTTAACAATATCGTATGCTTCCCCGCTTAATTTTGTTTTAATTATATATATATACTAAAAATTCTTTATGTTCAGCTTCAGTTACTTTGTCGAAAAACATATCAATAGTATTTATAAATTTATCTAAATTATAGTAAATTCTGGTATAAATTTGATTGCATGATCTATGTACAAATTTTAAGATTTGTATGTATTTATATTTATTTATTTATTGTAGTTAGATCAAATAAAATTACCGGATAATAAAAGACTAACTCGTAATTTGAATTAGTTTGATTTTTGTTATATATTTTTTTAAAAATATACTATGAAATAGAAACTTACTTTGATTTTAAATTTTTACAAACAACGTTAAATTAAAATTTGATGATCTACCTCTAGTTGACAATGATGAAGTTCTTTTTGTATAATAAAATGGTCTTGTTTCTGGTTGATAAAATGTATGGGCTTTTTAATGATATACTTGTTGATAATAATGAGTTATTTTTAATGATGATCTTGTTGATAATAATGATATTCTTTTTACTTGTATAATAATGATGATCTTATTAGTAATTAGTAATCGAGTATCTAATCCTCATCAATCTCAGAGCCAAGCTCCATTTTCCCGTTACCAAGAAAATGGGGCCCGAAAAAGTGACCGATAATTTGTTTGGATCAGCGAAAATAAGCATAAGGAGAGATAATGTTAGTATATTAGGTTAAAGAGAAACATATATGTAGAAATAAATTATCTTTTTATCCTTAACCTTGATTTCTTGCACTTTCTCACATGCTGAGAAATAATTTACTATCCGCAGTGTTTCCACCACCGAAAACAAAACGGATATTACTAAATTAGACACTTACTGCTTAATACAAGCAGTTAAATAAATAAAATAAAAATAAATAAAATATATAAAAATTAAAGCAACCAAAACATTAAAATTTGATTTTACAAGCTACCACTTACGTAAGGCTTCACAATTCTGAAAAAACTTCCCTATGTCGTCACCTGCTAATTCAAACCATAAAAAATTTAAAAAAAGTAAAATTGTTAGAACTAAAATTGTCAGTTCTAAAACTATAAGTAAAAAAAATAAAATAAAAATAATAAAAAATCGCTAAGGAACAAATTAAAGAGGTTACCACTAGCTTCAGGCTTCATCGATCTACGAAGAACGCTACTACTTCCCTCCGATATCACCCATTAGTTTCAGGCTTTAAAAATTATAAATTAAATGTAATAACAAATCATGCGAATTGCAAATAGCAGTTTGTTATAAAAATCGAAATTCATGAAATCGAAAATCGTCAAATACTATATGTATATTTATTTTTATTTTAAACATAAAAAAAACATATGCATACTTATTAATTAAGTAAACATATAATATAGATATACATATATCACAAATATACATATAAGACAAGTACATAAAAAAACTCATTGGCTTAAGCTCCTTTTTAGCTGAAGTTTGCTGTAATTAAAGTCAAATTTCCCGGCACAATTATTAACTTTACGTAACATTCTCGAAATGGGTTTTTCCCTACTTTGTGCTATGAAATAGTATTTTTAAAAGCGACACAGAATCTTGTTGATTATTTAATAATATTTATTTGTTAATTATTTAATAATAATGATGATCTGTTGATTATTTAATTTTTGGATGGTTGCTGTTATAATCGTCGTCTGATGATACTTATGACGAACCGCAATTCAATATTTTAGATGGATTTTAATGTTTTTAATTCACAATTATTAGATATTCTTTTTTTAACACAATATTAAAGTTCTACTAGAGAAAGCAATTGGTTGATCAACAATTTTACCATTTATGTTATTCTTTTGTAATAATGCAGCTCCTATTGCTGTATTACTAGCATCCGTAGTTACGTAAAATTCTTTTTCAAAACTTGGATAACTCAATACTGGATATTGTGTTATTGCAGATTTAAGTTTTCGAAATGATACATCACAGAATTCATCCCACTGAAAGGGTACATCCTTTTTTAGTCATTTGTTTAATGGATTAGCCATTACCGAAAAATTTGAGATAAACTTTCTGTAATAACATACAAGACCTAGAAATGATTTAACTTGTTTTTGATTTTAAGGTGGTAAAATATTTTGTATTGCTGATATTTTACGACTCTTGGGTTTAATACCTTCCGATGTTATGATATGACCTAAATATCCAACTTCATTATGAAGAAACTTACATTTTGTTGGTTGAAGTTTGAGATTATTTTTTTGAAGAACTTCTAGTTCTTCGATTAATATTTTATTATGATCTTGAAGATTTTGACCATAAATAACGATATCGTCAAGGTAAGCGAAACAACGGATACCTTGCAATCCTGAACTATATTTATGAGTCTTTGAAATATAGGATGGGCATTTATAAGGCATTCTAGTAATAATGTCCGTAAGGAGTACTAAAAGCCGTTTTTGGTTTATCAATTTCGTAAAGCTTAATTTGATGAAAACCACTGGCTAAATCGAGTGTTGAAAAGTACTTAGATTCACCTAATTGTCCGAGAATATTTTCGATATTTGGAAGTTGGTAAGAATCTGGAATAGTTATTTCATTAACTTTCCTATAATCTACTACCACCCGCCATTTTGTATTACCATTTTCATCTTGTTTTTTAGGCACAACTAAAAGAGGACTATTCCATGCACTGTCACTATGTTCTACTACACCCTGTTTCAACATCTCTTCTACCTGATTTTTTATTTCAGTTTTGTGTATTACTGGTAACCTATAAGGCCGCACATTAACTGAAAATTTATCTGACAATATTATAATTTGATGTTATATCTCATTAGTAGTAGTTAAATAGTCTCCGTCTAAATGAAATATTTTCTGCAAATTTGAAGTATATTTAATTTTTCTTCAACATTAAGATTATTTAAATTTAATTGTTTTTGCCGATTTTCGAGACGATTTTCTATTACATTTTCCGATATATTCTCGTTTAGATTATAAATATTATAATTTGAAAGTGGAAAGATTTGTATATTTAACTGAGTATTTATTTCTACTTCATGTTCATTTGAATTTTATACACTTAGATATACATAACCATTTTCTGATTTGACAACAGTATTTGATATATACAATCCATTTGTAGAATTTTCTTGAACGATGGCCAATGATTCTTCTTCCAAGTACACTGAACCAAATTTAATAATGTTTTCCGTTCGAGGAGCGATAGAAACTTGATTATTTTGATTAAGAAAATTAATTGAAATTCCTTCTTGGTTAAAAGTAAAAGTGGTTTTATTTCTACCATAATCTATTAAAGCATTTGTTTTAGTAAGAAAATCTTCACCTATAATACCATCTTCCTGTATAGGGAAATAGAATTTATTTCGACCTAGAATTTGGATATAGAGTTTTGCAACTCCAAGAGTTTGTATAGGTTCAGACAAAATTCCTTTAATTTCGATTGAGGATATGAATACTTCAGTATCGTCCTCTAATGAATTTACTTTTATTAAACTTACTCCTGCTCCGGAGTCTAATAGGAAATAATTATATGATTTGGTAGTTCGTGTTATTTGGAGTGATAAGATACTTGAGAATGTTCGATTTTTTATTTGATTTAGGAATATTTGATTAGTTTCTGATTTATTTTCTTTAATAGAATTGGTTATTTTTTTGGTTGGTTTTCTTTGAATTTGTAGATTTAAGAATTGATTTATAGAGTTTCTGAAATTAGATTTATGATTTTTGATTTTAAGAAATGATTTATTTGATTTGTGGTTTTGCGAATTAAATAAATTATTATTATTTAATTTTAGGCATATGCTTTTAAATCCTTGGCCTGGCCGCGGATGCCCGACGGACCTGGCCGCGAATAGTTTTCCGAATTCGTATTAATATTATACTTGGTTTCATTTTTAACTAACGATTTATTAGCTTTTTTTATTATTATATTCTCTTTTCCTACATTCTGATATTAAATGCCCTGGTTTTTTGTAATAACTACAATTTTTTTGAATGTGATTTATTTAGTTAAATTGTGGTAAATTATTGTGGGATTTTGGAAAGTTAGATGTTCTATTATCTTGATTTCTATTAACATTATTAGATTTTTGATAATTTTGATATGTTTTTTTAAAGTTAGAATTTCCATACAAAATTAATTTACTGTTTTATATTATTTTCTTCACAAATTACAGCATTAATAGCTACACTTAGGGTTTCAAATCTACTAGCTTTTATAATTAATTTCATTAAACCATTTTGGAAAGAGCTTAAAGCAGATTTTCCATAAAGTTTAACTAGAGCTTTGGCTATTTCTCCTGTTTTTTTATTTGTACTAAATTTATTTAATAACGATAGTATTTGTTCTAATTTTTGAGCAAATGAACGAACATTTTCCGTATAAAATTATCTACAATTACTTAATTCTAATTGTAGCTGTTGTACCGATTTGGTACAGGAGAAACTGTTTTTAAAAACCTTCTTAATATTATAATCCATGTATTTGCATCCTGATATTTAACAATATCGTATGCTTCCCCACTTAATTTTGTTTTAATTATATATATAATACTAAAAATTCTTTATCTTCAGCTTTAGTTGTTTTGTCGAAAAACATATGAATAGTATTTATAAATTTATCTAAATTTTTGAAATCACCAGTAAATTCTGGTATAAATTTGATTGCATGATCTATGTACAAATTTTAAGATTTGTATATATTTATATTTATTTATTTATTGTAGTTAGATCAAATAAAATTACCGGATAATAAAAGACTAACTCGTAATTTGAATTAGTTTGATTTTTGTTATATATTTTTTTAAAAATATACTATGAAATAGAAACTTACTTTGATTTTAACATTTTACAAACAATGTTAAATTAAAATTTGATGATCTACCTCTAGTTGACAATGATGAAGTTCTTTTTGTATAATAAAATGGTCTTGTTTCTGGTTGATAATAATGATGTGCTTTTTAATGATATACTTGTTGATAATTATGCGTTATTTTTAATGATGATCTTGTTGATAATAATGATATTCTTTTTACTTGTATAATAATGATGATCTTATTAGTAATTAGTAATCGAGTATCTAATCCTCATCAATCTCAGAGCCAAGCTCCATCTTCTCGTTACCAAGAAAATGGGGCCCGAAAAAGTGACTGATAATTTGTTTGGATCAGCGAAAACAAGCATAAGGAGAGATGATTCTAGTATGTTAGATTAAAGAGAAACATATATGTAGAAGTAAATTATCTTTTTATCCTTAAGCTTGATTTCTTGCACTTTCTCACATGCTGAGAAATAGTTTACTATCCGCAATGGATTAAGCTCTGATGTTACTAAATTAGACACTTACTGCTTAATACAAGCAGTTAAATAAATAAAATAAAAATAAATAAAATATATAAAAATTAAAGCAACCAAAACATTAAAATTAGATTTAACAAGCAACCACTTACGTAGGGCTCAAATCATTAAAAAATTAAAAAAAGTAAAATTGTTAGAACTAAAGTAGCTCTAAAACTATAAGTAAAAAAAATAAATAAAATAAAAATAATAAAAAATCGCTAAGGAACAAATTAAAGAGGTTACCACTAGCTTCAGGCTTCATCGATCTACGAAGAACGCTACTACTTCCCTCCGATGTAACCCATTAATTTGAGGCTTTAAAAATTATAAATTAAATGTAATAACAAATCATGCGAATTGCAAAAAGCAGTTTGTTATAAAAATCGAAATTCATGAAATCGAAAATCGTCAAATACTATATATTTATTTTTATTTTAAACATAAAAAAAACATATGCATACTTACTAATCAAGTAAACATATTATATAGATATATATATATTACAAATATACATATTAGACAAGTACATAAAAAAACTCATTGACTTAAGCTCCTTTTTAGCTGAAGTTTGCTGTAATTAAAGTCAAATTTCCCGGCACAATTATTAACTTTACGTAACATTCTCGAAATGGGTTCATTTTTCCCATACTTTGTGCTATGAAATAGTATTTTTAAAAGCGACACAGAATCTTGTTGATTATTTAATAATATTTATTTGTTAATTATTTAATAATAATGATGATCTGTTGATTATTTAATTTTTGGATGGTTGCTGTTATAATCGTCGTCTGATGATACTTATGATGAACAGCAATTCAATATTTTAGATGGATTTTAATGTTTTTAATTCACAATTATTAGATATTCTTTTTTTAACACAATATTAAAGTTCTACTAGAGAAAGCAATTGGTTGATCAACAATTTTACCATTTATGTTATTCTTTTGTAATAATGCAGCTCCTATTGCTGTATTACTAGCATCCGTAGTTATGTAAAATTCTTTTTCAAAATTTGGATAACGCAATACTGGATATTGTGTTATTGCAGATTTAAGTTTTCGAAATGATACATCACAGAATTCATCCCACTGAAAGGGTACATCCTTTTTTAGTCATTTGTTTAATGGATTAGCCATTACCGAAAAATTTGAGATAAACTTTCTGTAATAACCTACAAGACCTAGAAATGATTTAACTTGTTTTTGATTTTAAGCTGGTAAAATATTTTGTATTGCTGATATTTTACGACTCTTGGGTTTAATACCTTCCGATGTTATGATATGACCTAAATATCCAACTTCATTATGAAGAAACTTACATTTTGTTGGTTGAAGTTTGAGATTATTTTTTTGAAGTACTTTTTTTGAAGATTAATATTTTATTATGATCTTGAAGATTTTGACCATAGATAACGACATCGTCAAGGTAAGCGAAACAACGGATACCTTGCAATCCTGTAAGAACTATATTTTTGAGTCTTTGAAATATAGGATGAGCATTTATAAGGCATTCTAGTAATAATGTCCGTAAGGAGTACTAAAAGCCGTTTTTGCTTTATCAATTTCGTCAAGCTTAATTTAATGAAATCCACTGGCTAAATCGAGTGTTGAAAAGTACTTAGATTCACCTAATTGTCCGAGAACATTTTCGATATTTGGAAGTTGGTAAGAATCTGGAATAGTTATTTCATTAACTTTCCTATAATCTACTACCACCCGCCATTTTTTATTACCATTTTCATCTTGTTTTTTAGGCACAACCAAAAGAGGACTGTTCCATGCACTGTCACTATGTTCTACTACATCCTGTTTCAACATCTCTTCTACCTGATTTTTTATTTCAGTTTTGTGTATTTCTGGTAACCTATAAGGCCGCATATTAACTGAAAATTTATCTGACAATATTATAATTTGATGTTTTATCGCATTAGTAGTAGTTAAATAGTCTCCGTCTAAATGAAATATTTTATTGAATTTTCTGCAAATTTGAAGTATATTTAATTTTTCTTCAACATTAAGATTATTTAAATTTAATTGTTTTTGCCGATTTTCGAGACGATTTTCTATTACATTTTCCGATATATTCTCGTTTAGATTATAAATATTATAATTTGAAAGTGTATAGATTTGTATATTTAACTGATTATTTATTTCTACTTCATGTTCATTTGAATTTAATACACTTAGATATACATAACCATTTTCGGATTTGACAACAGTATTTGATATATACAATCCATTTGTAGAATTTTATTGAACGACGGCCAATGATTCTTCTTCCAAGTACACTGAACCAAATTTAATAATGTTTTCCGTTCGAGGAGCGATAGAAACTTGAGTGTTTTGATTAAGAAAATTAATTGAAATTTCTTCTTGGTTAAAAGTAAAAGTGGTTTTATTTCTACCATAATCTATTAAAGCATTTGTTTTAGTAAGAAAATCTTCACCTATAATACCATCTTCCTGTATAGGGAAATTAGAAGGAGCGATATGAAAAAATATAGGAAAATAGAATTTATTTCGACCTAGAATTTGGATATAGAGTTTTGCAACTCCAAGAGTTTGTATAGGTTCAGACAAAATTCCTTTAATTTCGATTGAGGATATTAATACTTCAGTATCGTCCTCTAATGAATTTACTTCTATTAAACTTACTCCTGCTCCGGAGTCTAATAGGAAATAATTATATGATTTGGTAGTTCGTGTTATTTGGAGTGATAAGGTACTTGAGAATGTTCGATTTTTTATTTGATTTAGGAATATTTGATTAGTTTCCGATTTATTTTCTTTAATAGAATTGGTTATTTTTTGGTTGGGTTTCTTTGAATTTGTAGATTTAAGAATTGATTTATAGAGTTTCTGAAATTAGATTTATGATTTTTGATTTTAAGAAATGATTTATTTGATTTGTGGTTTTGCGAATTAAATAAATTATTATTATTTAATTTTAGGCATATGCTTTTAAATCCTTGGCCTGGCCGCGGATGCCCGACGGACCAGGCCGTGAATAGTTTTCCGAATTCGTATTAATATTATACTTGGTTTCATTTTTAACTAACGATTCATTAGCTTTTTTTATTATTATATTCTCTTTTCCTACATTCTGATATTAAATGCCCTGGTTTTTTGTAATAACTACAATTTTTTTGAATGTGATTTATTTAGTTAAATTGTGGTAAATTATTGTGGGATTTTGGAAAGTTAGATGTTCTATTATCTTGATTTCTATTAACATTATTAGATTTTTGATAATTTTGATATGTTTTTTAAAAGTTAGAATTTCCATACAAAATTGGTTTACTGTTTTATATTATTTTCTTCACAAATTACAGCATTAATAGCTACACTTAGAGTTTCAAATCTACTAGCTTTTATAATTAATTTCATTAAACCATTTTGGAAAGAGCTTAAAGCAGATTTTCCATAAAGTTTAACTAGAGCTTTGGCTATTTCTCCTGTTTTTTATTAATACTAACTTTATTTAATAACGATAGTATTTGTTCTAATTTTTGGGCAATGAACGAACATTTTCCGTATAAAATTGTCTACAATTACTTAATTCTAATTGTAGCTGTTATACCGATTTGGTACAGGAGAAACTGTTTTTCAAAACCTTCTTAATATTATAATCCATGTATTTGCATCCTGATATTTAACAATATCGTATGCTTCCCCACTTAATTTTGTTTTAATTATATATATATATACTAAAAATTCTTTATCTTCAGCTTTAGTTGTTTTGTCGAAAAACATATCAATAGTGGTTAATTTATTCAATAAATTCTCTTTAATTAATTTATCACAATGCATAATTTCTTTATAATAAATATCATCAGAGATGTATATCATTCGCTAATAAAATCATCCGATAATCGCAGTCTATAATAATTAGTTTAATATTTTTATTATCTCTTTATTGAAAATTTATAGTTTATTTAATTGACTCGTACTTTCTCTTTGAGTTATTATTTTTTATTCTCGATTTACAAGTCCAAGAATTAAGTCAATTGTCGGAAGATTTTATTAGCGATATTTTTTATTTGTTAAAGTAAATTTTTAGTAGTTTTGCCTAATTTTCATTTTAATTGATTTGTGATTTAATGTTAAAAAGTTTAAAAATAAATAACATAAATTTGAATAAATTAATTAAATAAATTAATAATATTTTGTGAAATTAAAGATATAAACAATTTTGTGAACAATTTAATTACATTTTTTGAACTTAACAATAAACTAAATTTTGTAAAACAAGAATTGGTGAATTCAATTATTTATTCGTTTTTTGAATCACAATATTAAATTAAATATTGTTCATTTTGGTGACCCCGACGTGATATTTGTTCGCAAAATTCGGTAATTTATTATAAACTTTTTCGTAAATTGAACAATTTCGCGTTTTTTAATAAATAAAAGACAATAAAGTGCATCATTCTATATATCGTTGGAAATCATTCATTCCGCATTAACATCAAGTTATTCTTTGGTTTGTCAAGCCATCAAGGTTAATTTTATTATACATATATATATTATACATGTGGTGCTGCAAATATAAAATATAAAACGCTGGAAATAAAATTATATAATATGTACTCACATACGAATATAGAAATATTCATATACATAAAGAATACCAGCGGTACATATTTCTAAAAGGAATTATTATCAAAAAATATTTTTAATAATAATTAATTTAATTAATTTAAAATTAATTTAAAAATACTTTAAAAAATTAGTAAAATTTAAAGTGAAGAATAAATTTAATATAAATTTGTAATTAATTGAAAATTTAAAATCAATCACACAAATTATTTATGGACTTTTGATAATTAATATTCATCAATTCAAATTACCACATATTAATATATATTGTATGAAATCATATTATATCAAATATATATAACATATACCAATTTTTTTGTTAATTTTTATATATAAATTATATTCATATATATCAACACAAACGCATCTGCAATTTGTTATATATAGTTTCAAATCTATTGTTCTTGCATACAACGTATCGTCGCCCGAATACTTATTCGAGTCATTAGAAACTCACTTTTCGTCGCGTGAGTACTTTAATGACTTATTAGCATTTTCATTTCGTCGCAATAGTATTTTATGAAATTTCGAAAATTTATCGTTGCTTCAAGAAACAATTATCGTATTAATAGATTGAATATATAACAATTATTGATTGTTTGCAGTTAATAAATAAAATTAATTATATAAAAGTAAAATTAAACTATTTCTTTTATAATTAAATAAATTGGTTTATTTAAATCACTCCAAATTAAATTGAAACTTTAAATTTACATTGTCGATTCTAAACACATACAGCGTTAATTTAATATATTATTATGGCTGAAAAATTAGACGAAATTAAATCTCAGCGCAGCACAACGAAGGCATCTATAACTCGAATAAAAAACACAATTGACTCGAAGGGTTCAACATTAACTCTTAATGATTTAGAATGCCGCTTAGGTATTTTAGAATCCTATTTCAAACACCTTCTTGCTTTACAGCAATCATTTGAAAATTTGAGTTGTATCGATGATTCTGCTACCCGCGCCAATTATGAAGAGTTGTACATTTCAGCCAAATCCGCGATTTTAACACTAATAAGTGAAAGGCGTAAAGATAGTCAATTGCCTGAATTAGAACGTAGTGTGGTAATACAATCCGCTTCAGCTCCACTACACAAAATAAAACTGCCACAATTCAGTGGAAAGTATTCTGATTATCCTAATTTTATGGGTATTTTTAAGAAATCCATTCACAGTAATATGCATTATGATAATATTGAAAAGTGCAATATTTTAGTAAATTCGTTAGGTGGTAGCGCTAAGCATGCTGTTAGAGAGTTTCAAATAACAGAAGAAAATTATGAAAAAACTCTGAAACATTTGGATGATCGTTTCAACAATAAAACTTTGATGTTTCAAGAGTTAATCTCTGAATTATTTAACTTGCCAAAAATTTCTAAAATTTCTTCTTCTCAATTAAGAAGCCTTGTTGACAAGGTAAATGCCATATTCAGCTCCATGAAATCAATTGGCAATGAAACTGATATTTGTAACGCTATGATAATCCATGTTGTTTTGGGTAAATTAGATTCAGATTCTCAGGCTAAGTGGGAAGATTCGTTAAACTTTTCAGAGCTCTTCAAGTGGAGCGATTGTGCAGCAGTTCTCAGTAAACGCTGCCAATTTCTAGAATGTCGAGAATCGAAATCTGGACATGGTAGTCATAGCATTAAATTTACACATGATAAACAAAAATCACCAACCTACTCTCGTGCGCAAAGTTCAACAGCTTTAACTGCATCTCAGGAAAGAAATTCGCATTGCACATTTTGTAATGGTAAGAACCATTTAATATACAAGTGCTATAAATTTTCTGAGTTACCTGTTATGGATCGATTTGCTAAGGCAAAGGAATTGGGACTCTGCATCAACTGTTTGGTAAAGGGTCATTCTGTAAAAAAATGTTCAGCTTCCAAATGCAAAATTTGTTCGTCGCCACATCATTCCCTGCTTCATCGCTTTTCAAAGCAAACTTCGTCGGATGAAAGATCATCAAATCTCGGTGATGCAGGTGAATCTTCGTCGTACTTAAGTTCTTCGTGTCAGAACTCCATCGTTGAATCCTCTGATACCGACAGCATCATTCTAGCCACTGCTGTTGTTCTAATAAAAAATAATGCTGGAGAATTAAAACCTGTTCGTGCTTTGCTCGATTCTGGTTCACAATCGAACTCTATCACAGAATCTATGATCCAAATGCTCGCATTAAAAAAATCTAAATTATGTACCAATATCTCGGGGATAGGAAATTCAAAGACTAAAGTTCGATATTCTGCTTTCGCAACCATACAATCTCGCTATAAAGGCTTCAGCTCAAATTTAGAATTTTTAGTTCTACCTTCTATAGCTGGAATTCTGCCAGATATAATTTATCTATTGAAAATTGGAACATTCCAAACAATTTGAATCTTGCTGATCCTTTGTTCTATAAGCAGCAAAAAATAGATTTACTCATCGGAGCTGAATGTTTCTTTGAAATTTTGTCGATTGGGCAAATAAAATTAGCACCTCATCTTCCAATGTTGCAGAAAACGTTGCTAGGATGGATTGTATCCGGCAAATATAATTTATCATATATGCCTAATTCAAATAGTTATTCCGCACTCACCTCCATTCGAAATGATGATTCGCCTCAGTGCAACGTAGAGCTGAATCAACAGCTCAATGAAATTGTTCAAAATTTTTGGAAAATAGAAAATTTTGATGATAAACCGCCATTACTAACACAAGAACAGCAATATTGTCAAGATTTTTTCGATGCTTCTACATATCAATCCGCATCTGGTCGTATTTTTACTAAGCTACCTTTCAAATCAAACAAGCTCGAATTGGGGGATTCTTTCGCCATTGCTAAACGCCGATTTTATAATTTAGAGCGAAAATTATTGAAAATGCCTGATTTGAAGGATCAGTACTCTGCTTTTTTAAATGAATATGAAGATCTCGATCATATGGTGGTAGTACCAAGCGAAAAATAACACCTTGTTAAATATTATCTCCCGCATCACTGCGTATTTAAGCCAGACTCCTCGTCGACAAAAATTCGAGTTGTTTTTGATGGTAGTTGCAAGACGTCGTCCAATTTATCGTTGAACGATGTACTTATGGTCGGACCTACAGTTCAAGATGATCTTGTTTCTACACTGTTAACATTTCCTAGCCATAAATATGCATTAAAGGCAGACATTTGCAAAATGTATAGACAAATCTCTATTGAAGAAGAAGACTCATTTTATCAATGTATTCTGTGAAGAAAAAATCCTAACGAGGATTTACGAACCTACAGATTAAAAACGTTAACGTACGGAACAGCTTCTGCTTCATTCTTGGCTACACAAGCTCTATCCTATTTAGCTGGTCTTCATTCTGAAAACTTAACTGTTGGTGCAAATATCATTAAAAGAGATTTCTACGTAGATGATCTGATAACGGGTGCTTCAACCGTAGATGAAATTGAAACAATACATCGAGAAGTTAATCTTATTTTAAAATCGGGAGAAATGGAATTGAAAAAATGGTATTCTAATAATCCTTATCAAAAATCGCAGAAGACGATCGTGAAAAATTAATTAATATTCATGGTACATCCTTTATCAAAACTTTAGGTACTTGTTGGCAACCTTCTACTGACGAATTCAGATTTGTTGTTTCCGAGCTTCACACTAACAGTGCAACAATAACAAAACGTACGCTAAATTGTTCGATCCAATAGGAATTGTTAACCCCATTATTGTACGAGCAAAAATATTCATGCAAAGTCTTTGGCTTTTGAAATTAGATTGGGATGAATCACTGCCTATGCACTTGCATGCTGATTGGTCGCATTTCAAGTCAGAGTTGCCATTATTAAATAATATTCATGTTCCTCGTTATATACTTTGTCAGTCTAAACCTTCTATTATAGAATTGCACGGTTTTGCTGATGCTAGTAGTCTTGCCTATGGAGGTTGCATATATGTGAGATCTGTTGGCAATAATGGTAAAATTTCAGTAAAACTTCTCACATCTAAATCTAGAGTAGCCCCATCAAAATGTCAAACTATACCACGACTTGAATTATGCGCTGCATTATTGTTGGCAAATTTGATGAAAAAGGTTCAGAAAAATATAAATAATGTTGATAATATTATACTATAGAGCGACTCAGAAATTGTTTTATCATGGCTGACATGTCACTCATCAACCCTGAACCTATTTGTTGCAAATCGTGTCTCCCAAATCCAAGAATTAACTCACAATTTAAAATGGAGGCATGTAAACTCGTCGTCGAATGCAGCTGATATTTTATCTAGAGGTGCTACAGTTCAGGATTTGATAAATTCAAATTGGTCACAGGCCCATCATTTTTGTACAAATCTGAAGAATATTGGCCGTCTATAAAGGAGAAAGTTTCTAATAACAATATTCCTGAAATACGCTCAAAGTATATGTCAGCTTTCGTATCTAAAAAATTAGGTGACAATTCTCTTCTACAAGTGATTGAAAAATTTAGTAGCTATAATAAAATAATCGCTATATTTGGGTTTATTATAAAATTTATTCAAACTCTTCGAGCAAACCCTTCTACTTGCAAAACATCCGAATCGCATACTCATACTAGTTCATCAACATTAACTCCAGCACAGCGTGAATATGCGTTATTAAAAATCATTCAAATTTTACAAACAGAGTATTTTGCAAGCGAAATTGCAAGCATTCAAAAAAATGACTACGTATCGTCGAAAAGCACTATTAAATCGCTAAATCCTCTGTTGGTTGCTGACGAAAATATCGAATTATTGCGAGTTGGTGGTCGTATAGACCAAGCAAAGATTCCGTATGCAACCAGGCATCCAATTTTACTGCCAAAGGGCCATCCGTTTGTCAAACAATTAGTAAACCACTTGCACTTAGAAAATCTTCACGCTGGTCCGCAAGCGCTGCTAGCTATAGTTAGACAGAGATTTTGGATCATCAATGGCAAATCCGTTGTAAATAGCGTCGTCAAAGGTTGCATCAGGTGTTTTCGATTTAAACCCAAACTTATCAATCAAATCATGAGTGACATTCCGGCAGATCGATTGCGCGTTAATCGACCGTTTCATATCTCGGATGTCGATTTCTGCGGGCCGATAATGACTTTGCTTGGCATGCGTGGCAAGCGCCTGTATAAGTCTTACGTCGCTGTTTTCGTATGTTTTTCTACTCACGCCGTTCATTTAGAAGTAGTATCATCGCTTTCGTCAGACGCTTTCATCGCTGCTCTAAAACGTTTCGTTGCCCGACGTGGCTTTTGCAATCGGTTATATTGCGATAACGCGACAAACTTCGTCGGAGCTCGTACTGTGCTTAGCGAACTCAAAAATGAATTCTACAATCAACAGACGCAAGGTACCATCAGCAGTTGGTGTTCGAGCAAGGGAATCTCATTTCATCATATTCCTCCGCAGGCTCCCCACTTTGGTGGAATCTGGGAATCAGCTGTCAAGTCGGCAAAGCATCATTTGACTAGAGCTTTGTGCAATGTCAACCTTGTATATGATGAACTCGCTACTCTCGTAGCTCAAGTCGAAGCTATCCTTAATTCCCGTCCTATATCTCCACTATCCTCTGATCCCAGCGATGAGCAACCTCTCACTCCTGGTCACTTTTTAATTGGCGAACCATTAAACTCCTTACCTGAAAAGTATATATCAGATACTAATGTTTTTTCTATCAAAAAATTTCACAGGATCGCAGCGATACAACAATATTTTTGGAAAAGGTGGTCGTCCGAATACATAACCTCTCTGCAAAAACGATATAAATGGTCGGAAGCCTCTGCAAATGTTAAGGTTGGAAATTTGGTCATAGTCGCTGAAGATAATCTACCTCCACAAAATTGGTCGCTCGGACGCATTGTTAAGCTACATCCTGGAAAAGATGCAAGAGTTCGTGTTGTAGATGTAAAAATTCGTAAAAAAATTTACAGGCGAGAAATTCACAGTTTGGCTCCGCTACCAATTTATGACGTTGAATACATCTCAACAACCTAGATGCATTCAAGGGCGGCAGTATGGTTAATTTATTCAATAAATTCTCTTTAATTAATTTATCACAATGCATAATTTCTTTATAATAAATATCATCAGAGATGTATATCATTCGCTAATAAAATCATCCGATAATCGCAGTCTATAATAATTAGTTTAATATTTTTATTATCTCTTTATTGAAAATTTATAGTTTATTTAATTGACTCGTACTTTCTCTTTGAGTTATTATTTTTTATTCTCGATTTACAAGTCCAAGAATTAAGTCAATTGTCGGAAGATTTTATTAGCGATATTTTTTTTTGTTAAAGTAAATTTTTAGTAGTTTTGCCTAATTTTCATTTTAATTGATTTGTGATTTAATGTTAAAAGGTTTAAAAATAAATAACATAAATTTGAATAAATTAATTAAATAAATTAATAATATTTTGTGAAATTAAAGATATAAACAATTTTGTGAACAATTTAATTACATTTTTTGAACTTAACAATAAACTAAATTTTGTAAAACAAGAATTGGTGAATTCAATTATTTATTCGTTTTTTGAATCACAATATTAAATTAAATATTGTTCAAATAGTATTTATAAATTTATCTAAATTTTTGGAATCACCAGTAAATTCTGGTATAAATTTGATTGCATGATCTATGTACAAATTTTAAGATTTGTATATATTTATATTTATTTATTTATTGTAGTTAGATCAAATAAAATTACCGGATAATAAAAGACTAACTCGTAATTTGAATTAGTTTGATTTTTGTTATATATTTTTTTTAAAATATACTATGAAATAGAAACTTACTTTGATTTTAACATTTTACAAACAATGTTAAATTAAAATTTGATGATCTACCTCTAGTTGACAATGATGAAGTTCTTTTTGTATAATAAAATGGTCTTGTTTCTGGTTGATAATAATGATGTGCTTTTTAATGATATACTTGTTGATAATTATGCGTTATTTTTAATGATGATCTTGTTGATAATAATGATATTCTTTTTACTTGTATAATAATGATGATCTTATTAGTAATTAGTAATCGAGTATCTAATCCTCATCAATCTCAGAGCCAAGCTCCATCTTCTCGTTACCAAGAAAATGGGGCCCGAAAAAGTGACCGATAATTTGTTTGGATCAGCGAAAACAAGCATAAGGAGAGATCATGCTAGTATGTTAGATTAAAGAGAAACATATATGTAGAAATAAAATATATTTTTATCCTTAAGCTTGATTTCTTGCACTTTCTCACATGCTGAGAAATAGTTTACTATCCGCAATGGATTAAGCTCTGATGTTACTAAATTAGACACTTACTGCTTAATACAAGCAGTTAAATAAATAAAATAAAAATAAATAAAATATATAAAAATTAAAGCAACCAAAACATTAAAATTTGATTTAACAAGCTACCACTTACATAGGGCTTCACAATTCTGAAAAAAAGCTACTACTTCTCTATGTCGTCACCTGCTAATTCAAATCATTAAAAAATTAAAAAAAGTAAAATTGTTAGAACTAAAGTAGTTTCTAAAACTATAAGTATATAAAAATAAAAATAAAAATAATTCGCTAAGGAAGAACTGAAATATCGTACCAGCGTCAAAAACCAAACAAATTAACAAGTTACCACTAGCTTTAGGCTTCGCAATTCTGTAAAGAACGCTACTACTTCCCTCCACTGTCACCTGATAATTTGGGGCTTAAAATAAAAAATAAAAAAAGCGTGCTAGATTGCAATTAGCAGTTTGTAATAATCAAAAATCATGAAAAAACCATTCGTCAAAATAAATATTAAATAAATGTATAAAAACAAACAAATTAAAAAGGTTACCACTAGCTTTAGGCTTCATCGATCTAGGAAGAACGCTACTACTTCCCTCCACTGTCACCCATTAATTTGAGGCTTTAAAAATTATCAATTAAATATATAATAATAAATCATGCGAATTGCAAACAGCATTTAGTTATAAAAATCGAAATTCATGAAATCGGAAATCTATATATTTACTATATATTTATCTTTTTATTTTAAACATAAAAATAACATAAACATACTTACAATTTAAGTAAACATATAATATAGATTTTCATATAACACATATAAGACAATTACATAAATACGTAATTAACAGGTTACCACTAGCTTTAGGCTTCACAGTTCTGAAAAGAACGTTACTTTCCTTCTGCTGTCACCTGTTAATTCGAAGAAATAAAAAAAAATCAAATTAGAGCATTCTAAAAGCAGTTAGTCATAAATCATTGTCAAGTTATTAACACAAACATAAATTTACATAAAATACAAAAAATATACATAAATATCTTATTCACTCTTTAATAACTTTTTAAGTTGAAGTTTGCTATAGTTAAAATCAAACTTGTCAGCACTATTATTAACTGCACGAAGCATTCTGGTAATAGGCTCGTTTTTCCCGTAATCGGTACGATGAAATTGTAACTTAAAAAGCACTTAAGTGCTTTTGCCCCTCAGCCAGAGAAATATTTTTAATCGAAAGTTAATGCGATGTCAATTTTTTTATTTTCAATATTTTATACGAATTAATTTCAATAATTTATATGAAATGTGCAAAAATGAATAAAATGTTCATTATTTTATATGGAGTATGGAATTTATTTTCAATATTTCACCCATTTCATTTGACCATTTCAACTGAATTCGAATTAATTGACCCTTAAAATTCCCAAAACTTTTGGAAAAGTAAAAAAAAATCCATTTTGATCATGCTATATATTAGCCTTACCCGGAAGTAAAAAAACATTTAAAATTACGCTTAAGTATAAATATTTTTAATTGAAACTTAATGCGTTCATAAATGAAAGAAATGTTTATAATTTTGTATGGAATATGAGATTTATTTTTGCCCATTTTCAAAGAATTACTCATTTCATTCATATAAACTATTAAAATGTTCAAAAATAAGCAAAATGCGCGTTATTTTGTATGGGGTAGGTATTTATTTTCAATATTTTGCCCATTTTCGAAGATTACTTAATTCATATAAACTATTAAAATGTGTAAAAATAAACAAAATGCACATTATTTTGTATGGGGTACTGGATTTATTTTCAATATTTTACACATTAACGAAGAATTAATGTGTAATTTCATATAAACTATTAAAATGTTCAAAAATGAATGAAATGTGCATTATTCTGTATGTGGTATGGATTTTATTTCTAATATTTTGACCTTTTTAATTAATTATCTGGTTATGCTAAATTTTAAACGTGAAAAAAACAATATTAATGCACGTGCCTCCGAATCAATTTATTGACCCTTGAAATTACCAAAAGTTTTAGAAAAGTAAATTACTTTAGATCAATTCCCAAAAATTTTGGAAAAGTAAATCATGATTTAGATCATATTACATTATTATTATTGACCGGAAGTAGAAAAAAAAAATTGCAATTATAATTAAGTATAAATATTTTTAATTAAATTAAAGCGGTGTCTAATTTCATTAAAGTGAAAATTGCTTAAAAATTAATGTGTAAAAATTCTTAAAATGCTTATTTATTTGTATGCAGTATAGAATTAATTTTCAATATTTTGCACATTTTATTTGCACATTTTTCCTTTGAGCCAGAATATATATAAATGCACTACTCACCTAGGTATTTAACCTCTTTAGAGAAAGGAATAGTTGTACCATTCAAGATAGGTGGAGTTAGAGATAATTTTCTGCTATTGGTAAATGGCACTGTTTAAATATTCTAGGAGCTCATCAACGACTATTGACCATAACAGTGGAGTTAATACTCCTCCTTGGGGAAACCCCTATAATTCTGCGCCCTTAATGTGCTGTTACCCAGATAAGCTGTTGTTAGACGGCTTTTAAGCATGGCGTGGATTTTTGTAGTATATTGCTTTTTTCAATATACTTTACGAGGTCTTGAAGGGCGAGGTCGTGTTTTTTACAATGAAGGCGGACTCTGTTAGGTCCCGTTCTAATGTGGTGATCCACTAATTTGTCCATTGCCTTTGGAATAAAAACCACCCTTGCATTCCTCCATACTTTTGCGATGTACCCCCATATAAAACATGCTTGAAGTTGTTATTGGCAGTTTTCCTACAATGGCGAATAGGATGAAGTATCCTTTCCTTTACCTCTGAATCTTCATTATTTTGTATAATTTTGCAGCCCGGAAAATATGTTGCCAATAATATTTCCAGTGTTTTTAGCCTGCTAGTTGATGAGCACCCATTAGGACTCTCTAGAAGACCGATGTCTATCGGAGTGTATTTGCTAACACTTGGAGTTTATTGATCCAGGCTACTGGGAGTTTATTGATCTCTTCACATAGTTTTTTCCATGACTCTTTTTTTGATTTTTTTTATCAAAACAGATGTGTCTGTTAGCTGATAGTGACGCCTCTTTGGATACATGCCAATTGGTACATTTATCCACTAAACAGGGCATTGAAAAGGTAAGATCAAATACTTCCTGCCTAACTACTTATATTTATGAAAGTTGGTGAATTACCTTTATTTAATATCGAAATACTTTGCAGCGAGAAAATTTAAAAGTTACTCGCCTCATTTGTTGATATTGCTTTAATTATAATTTTTAATTTAATTTACACATGCCTGCAAGTCAGAATAAAAATTATATTATTAGATAAATTATATTTGATAAAAAAGAAATAAATTTACTATGCAAATTTTATACTTATGTGATATTATTTAATATGATATAGTTACTAAGCCAAATGTATTTCTTATGCAAGAAAAATTTTGTTCTGTAATGAAATTTGAACAAATATGATATAACAATTTTTTTTTTAAGTAAGTTAAAATTTACAAAATTTATTAAATATTATGCAATAAAACTGTAGTTATAATTAATTTTTATTATTTTTTAAAGAGGTGTTTCCTCAGTATTGCTTGCATTCTTGTATTATTTTCAATTGCAATTGCTTTTACTTAAATCATTATTTACTTAAATTATGCTATGTTTCCTCAGTATTGCTTTTACTTAAATAGATTTTGAATCTATAAGAGATTCTTCAATTTCAGATAATTTTATTTGATCAGTGATATTTATAGTAAATGTATTATTAATTGGGATAAAATTTAAATTTATTGCTTACGTAGGAAGAGTTTTAGTTAACAATTGTACTGTTATTAATTTAATTTGTCGACTTTCTGCTGTGCAATCTTCTGAAAGTTGAAGTATGAATTATTTATTACCACAAATTAATTTAATATTTATTCTTTTGGGGTTATGAATATCCATTTATTTGATTCTTCAAGTTTAAACCATAATTCACTTTTTAAGTTAAGTACCGTAATATCGCATAAAGAATGGTCGTGTTCTCCTAAAATGAATTTTGCTAAACATGTATTAGTATTTTTAATAGGTAAATTTGCTTTACATAGATAAGTTTTATAATAGAATGGATAATTTGAAATTTGTTAATATTGTGAAAAATCAGAAAAAAAGTTAAAATATTCTAAATCAATTGCAACATATTGTAGTTCAACGTTTATGTAATAGTGGGTATTATTACCATATAAAATTGGTAGTGGATAAACTTTATTTATTTTGTAAATTTTATTTTGCACTAAAGGTAAACGTAATTCATAATATTTTAATAATTGTCTATTATAATTTTGAGTAAAGATATCTGTTTTTTTGGTTATATGTTGTAAGTGAATATTGGATTCTGAAATTTCGTTTATTTTATTTTCTCTAAATTTTGAGTCTTCGTCATCCATTAAACCAAATACTTGTTTTATAATATATCCACCCGCATTAAATAAACCTCGGTTTTGCCTTTTATGTAAGAATACTTGTTCTAAATTATGATGTTTGTTTTTATTTCAGTTAAAGAATTTTGTAAAATACGTATAGTTAGCTGGCAATGATCAGTTGGAAGTTTTTCGAGTATCATATTGCATATTTGCTTTAAATCCAAAAAACTAGAAAGCAAGTTTTCAATATTTTGTGTAAGAGGTTCCAAACTTAAGTATACTATAATTTTCCAATATGCTGTCGTAATGCGATAATCTGCTATTGGTTTTATGAATAACCCTGTATTTCAGCCGATTGGAGTTGTTTTAAATGTAGCATTCACCGAGTTAAGAATAATGATGGTCTTTCTTGATACCAATAAAAAGATTATGACAATAATTGATAACATGAATTGGAATATTTTTCTTTTTAATTATGTTACAAAATGTTTGAGCAAATTATTATGTACTCTTTTTAACTTTCTACCTACTTTTATTATAGTGTTTTCAGGAGAGCTTACTTCAACAACTTCATATGGGCTTTCATAGAGAGAACTAATCTTTTTACAAGACCTAGCTTTGTTTTCTAATAATACTTTATCCCCGACTTCTAAATTAATAATTTTGGTATTTTTATCATGATCAGTTTTATTTTTATATTTTGAATTGATAAGATTTGCTCTAATTTTTGAATAACTATTTTGTAATCTTCCCTTTAATTCAGTGATGTAATCGTCAAAATTATAAATAGGATCTATCATTTTTGAAATAGCTGATGGCAATTCTGATTTTTGTCCGAAAAGTGCTTCATGTGGCGTGAAATTAGTAGCAGAATTAGGAGTGGTATTATAACCGTTAACATAACTTCGAATATAATTTACTAACGTTCTACGGATCCGTTTGATTCCGGGTGATATGCAGTTGTTTTATTTTTTTTATTTTGAGTAATTTGCATACGTTTTTAAATACATCACTGAAAAGTTAGTTCCCTGATCTGTTAATAATATTTTTGGCGTACCAAACAAGCAAACAACTTTTCTTACGAACGCATCAGCCACAGTCACAGCTTCTTGATTGGGTATTGGAATTGCTAATATATATTGATTTTGAAATATACATATATATTTTTTTGCTCAGAGTTGGTAATAGGTAAAGGACCAACAATATCTAATGAAATCTTTTTGAATGGTTTGAATGGAGTATAAGTAATTTTCATATAAATTTTTGTTTTTGTAGTTGTTATATATATATAAATATAAATTAAAAGCTATTTTATATTAAAAGCTATATTATAATAAAAGCTATATTAATCAACCTTTGGTTGAATTCTCTTGTATGATTAAATGAAATTAGTCTTATAACAGATCACATATAATAAAGATCATTATTAAGTGATAACCAGTTTTGCGTTTTATTAAAATATAACATGGCGCAGTCGTAAAACGATATTATTTGTTTCTCTTGATGCTATAATCTAATCTGGACAAGGATTTATATTGTACCTGTAAACGAATAATTGTTTTGATTTTGGTTAATGGGAAAATACCCAGAAATAGTCAAATATAAAGATTTTATACAAAAAAGCAGAACACGTGGAAGACCGAAAAAAATTCAATTCATTGAAGTTGAAAGAATGGATTTTCTAAAAAAAATTGATGATTTAAAGTTAGAAGGAAACTTAGCGGAGAATTGGCGAGTTTTCAAACAAAATTTGGTACAGCAATCGATTTTGATACCAAAAAAGACGCAGCAAAAGTTGGGATATTTTTTAATTCAGCTGGTTGGCAAGCTACAGAGTTATTTCATAGTTCTTTGAATTTAACGACAGCTGATAAGTTAATCTTTGATAAAGTATATAAAGCCTTTGAGGATTTTTGCGAAAAATGTACGAAAATTTTTAATTTGGAGTTTTTTAATTTGATGCATTTTTGATAGAAATCAAGAAATTAGTTAAAACATGTGGTTATGATGATTCAGAAGATCGTATGCTAAGGGATCGAATTGTGCTTGGTGTATGGGATAAAAAATTACAAAAAAGAATGTTGGAAGTAGCTGGGTTACCGGCTAAAAAAGCTATTGCAATGGCACGTGCTGATGAGGTTAGTAACATGCGGACCAAGGCGTTACAATTGCAGAGTGGTGAGTCATCATCATCATCAATGACAGAGGTATATGCTATTGAAAAAAAACATTCTTTTAGTAATAAGTTTTCAGGTAGAGTAGATAAATTTGATAGAAATCAGAAAGCTAATAAAAATGCAAAAAATTTCATAAAATCTAATCAAAATGATGAAAGAAAAATTAAATGTAAATTTTGTAATCAAAACCACGTGTATGGTAAATGCCCGGCAAAAACCGATCAGTCGCATCAAAACACTTTTAGTGGAATGATGCTATGCCTAGCAAAGGAGAATATTTTTTGTACGAAAGTGCTACTTTCAATTATATCTTTATTAAATCCGATTAAGTCAAAAATTTGGTTAAATTTTTTATATATAAAAGTAAAAGTAAAGAAAAATAACAATGAGTGAAATTATTACAACAAAAAAAGAAAAATTAGTGTTTCCCATGTGTCTAATATGGAAGAAAATAACAAAAACGTGATTTCGGCTTCTAATAGCAATAAGCAATCTAATAGCAATATTAAAAATTCAAAAAAAACAAAAGCAATGCTATTAGAAGAGAATAAACTAATGAGAAAAGATCATTCTGAATTAAAAAAATTGTTAATGAGTTAAGAGGAATTGCCTCTCAACAAGAAGAATCAATCTCTGATAATGAAGATGATATTAGTGAATCTAATATATCATTAATGACAGCTGAAAGTAATCAATTACCTTATGCTCGCCAAGAAAATAATCAAAATAATATGGTAAGTACACCAACTGATTTTGATATAAATTTTCTAGAAAATATTAAAAACAAAAATAAAGAAATGAGAAAAATTTTCTCACAACAAACATATACATCAAAAGAAATACATAAAAAAACGGTGGAAAACAAAACTATTACAACTGTTAATATTAAAAAAGAAAAAATTCCATTGATTAATACATTTGATCAAGATCCGGAAGATTTAAAAAAAATGATAAGAGATCATTTAAAGATAAAAGAATTTACTCTTATACGTAGAAATGATAAGAAATACTCTATTGCAGTTGAAAAACTAGAATATTATAATGAAATAAAAAAAACGTTAAATGAAGTAGAAACTAAATATTATACTTACACTCCTATATCTGAAAAAAATATAACTCTACTTCTTAAGGGGTTAAACACTACAACTGATGAGAATTACATTCTAGAAGAACTTAAAGCACTAAAATTAGAAAATATTGAGTTCTTGAAAATAAATAGATTCAAAACAAGAAAATCTATATTAGAAAATCGAATCTTACCTATGCTTCTAGTTCAAATATCAGCAAAATCTGATATTAATAATTTGAAAAAAATTAATTATTTAGATCACGAAAAAATTTATTGGGATAATTTAAGAAAAGATAGCATTCACCAATGCATAAGATGTCAAAGATATGGTCACTCAGCTGTGAATTATAAATTAGAATACACATGTGTAAAATGTGGCAAAACAAATCATTTACCTGGTGAATGTTCTATTACAAAATATGATCAAAATAGTAAAGATAAATTATTTTTTGTGGTTTGTAAATCCTTCGGTCACCCGGCTTCTTATAAGGGCTGCCCGTACTTTTTGAAACTAAAAAATGAAGAAGAAAATAAAAAGCGTCAACAAAAAGAAAAAATAAATTCTCAAACTGAAATGTTTAATAATTTCTACACACCAAAGACTAGATACTCGGATATGTTCAACAAAAATAATCAAAATAATAATCAAGGTATGTCGAATCAAAATAACCAAATAGAAGAATTTGGAAATTAAATAAAATGCAAAATCAATTGAACAACCAAGAATACAAAATAAACAACCTCCTTAAAGTTAACAATGGATAGATCACATATAGAAATAGAATCACTAAATTTTTTTTTTATTAATGCAAACTCACTCATTTCGCACAATAAAAGATCATATTTAACTAAATTTTTGGATGATAATAATCCTGACATTGTACTTATATACGAAACCAAATTAAATAATAAACACAAAATGGAATTTAAAAATTACGATATGATAAGAACAGATAGACCTAATTCTACCCAGGGGGTGGTACGGCAATTTTAGTTAATAGGAAAATTATATTCTACATTTTTAAAAACTATAAATTAGATAACTTTTCATGTTTAGAATCGTCTATTATTTATTTAAAATTAAATAACAATAAAAAATTATATTTAATCGCGAGATATGCCACAACAAGAAATTCAAATGAATTTAACAATGAATTTAAAACTTTATTTGATACACTAAAGTTAAACAATACTGACAATTACTACATTTTTGGAGCAGATCTAAATGCAAAACATGAATATTGGGGCAATGACATAAATAATTCAAGAGGAATTTTTTTAAACAACTGGCTAAAATCCGATTCTATTGAATACAAAGTTAAATTATATAGTACAACTGAGCCTACATTTCCTAGGTATAATTCATTTTTAAACATTATGTTAATGGATTCGAGACTAAATGTTAATATTATAAAGCAACCTAATAAACTAGAGGTGGTTCCTTTTAATAGCGATCATAATGGAATACTAACATCAATTTCACTAGAAAATTCTGGAAATCTACTAGAATTAACAGATAACAAAAATATTTATAATTTCAAGAATACAAATTGGCAAAGATTTACCAAAAAATTAGATTATCTATACATCAAAAAATTAGATTATCTATACATCAAAAAATCTTACAAATAATGAAATTAATAACTATATCAATAAATTGGAAGAATTAACACACAACGCTATTGAAAAAACCGTACCTAAGATAACACCGAGAAATAGTTCAGATACTTTCATCAATAATAAAATAAAAAAATTAATAAAATATAAAACTCAGTTGGTAAGAGCATTAAACACAATCTACAAAAGAAATTTAAACTACAACTCAACAGAACTAAACTTAATAAAAGCTACAATAAAGAATGTTAACACCTTGATTAAGCAAAATTTTAATATAAATATTAACAAATTTTGGTTAAACAAAATCAGCAGTATTTCACCTCGTAACAATAACATGTTTCCTATTATCAACAAAATATTTAGGCCGCAAAAATTACATAAAATTAATTCTTTAAAAATTCCCGAAGATAAATCTATACTTTTACAATCAGCAAACATCAATATAAATAAATGTCCAAAAGATACTGAAAATAACTACATATTATCAGAAGTTCATGATATAGCTAATACTCTTGGGGCACAGTGTCAAGAAATGCACAATATTAATTTGAACAATTCGGAGTTTGAACAAATTGTAAATTATAAAATGGAAGAATTTAACCAGGAAATGCAAAATAATAATAATTTAGTTAATTTTTCAGAAAGTTTAAAAGCCAATAATTTAAAGAAATATCAAACAAAAAACGGATTTTTTATTACAGAAGAAAAACTAATAAACATATTTCGCAATCTAAAAAATAAAACATCATCAGGTAATGATGAGATACCTCAAATTGTGCTCAAACACTTGCCAATAAAATTGATTTCACAGTATTGTATAATATTCAACAACTGCTTAAATAATGGGTATTTCCCTAATATTTGGAAAATTGCAAAAACAATAACGCTAAAAAAACCTGGAAAAAATGCGAAAATGGTAGATGCTTATAGGCCAATTAGTTTACTTCCAAACATAGGGAAAATATTAGAAGCTATAATAAACAAACAACTTGTACATTTTGCGGAAACACAAAATATAATTCCTGAAAATCAATTTGGCTTTAGGTGGAAGCATTATATCATTCATGCTATTATAAAGTTACACTCAGATGTGTGCTGGAACCTAAATAAAAATGAAAGTGTCGGAGCCGCATTAATAGATTTAAAAAACGCGTTCAGTTCAGTATGGATTAATGGTCTACTATACAAATTAATTAATTATGGCCTACCTAAACATTTAATCAAAACTTTGATAATATAATTTACAGGATACGCTATAACAACTATAAAGTGAAGTCATTTTCTGTTGGGGGAAGACTGAAATTTGCTGAAAGCTCTTGACAACTGTCAATTATAATTTTATAGGGACGGCGTCAGAGAAGTTTTTAAAAGCTTTTTACAAATTTGAAAAAAGCTTTTTCAATACTGAAATAATTGTATCTGAAATAAATATGTTTTTTATTAATTATAATTATAATTAAAATAAGATATTTATATTAAGTATATGAAATTCGGTTATTATGGATTTTTTTTTTAATATTATATGAATTAAATAAAATAGTTATATGAATGTAATTATTTGTTATATGAGGCTGTTGTAACGTTGGCTGGTCCTCTGCCCAACGTTGCTCTGTACCTATACTACAGCGGATAGCCTATAGTTGTTCACCTAGGAAGTGCTATATCTTATTATAGCCTTTAATTCTTCTTATTTGCTGTTACCAATAACTACAGCGGATCGCCTATAGTTAATCTGGACTTAGCTATCAGAGCCAATGCCAGTTGGTTTCAGCAAGTTTAGTTTATTCTTATTAGCGAGTAGCCAATTAAGGAATTAAACACAACAGTTTGCTGGTTGACAAATAAGTGATTTTATTCAATTCAGTACAGCTCTTTTTATACCCTAAAACTAATTACAGTGTTGTTGTAATTAACATTACAATAATTCTTAACTAATTCTTATGAATTCTAATATCTGCTTGCGCCAGCAAAATAGCCCTTTTCTTGGGAAAAATATAATAGCAACCAAATGTGCCATTTAGCCTATTATGCACATTCCAATATTTAATAAATGTGCATAACCCGAAATCCATATGCACACATATACATATTTTTAATTATAAGTACTTTCGTACAAATATGTATATATGTACAATGCACAATGCACACATTTGCGGTAGGTCGCTTTGTATACCAAAATATTAAACGATACATATTATATTTTTGAATATAATAATTGTATATGTTTTTTTAATTAATCTTATGATATTTATCAGTTTGATATATATATATATTTATATATATACATAATACATTTGGTAGGTATCCGTCACACCACCCCTCCTGGCGGAAAAGGAGGAATCTTATACTAAAAGATTCCTTCTTTGCAATATCCTTCCTTAGCGCAAACATATATTCGAATCTTACACTATTCTTACAATAAAAATTTTCTTACATTCATAGCAATTTCTAATATTTATATTCTTAAGATTTTTTTTTTTCTTTTTTTTTTCTTTTTTTTTCAACTTATAGGTATATATTTTTTTTTTCTTTTTCTTCTTAAAAATAAAGTATAAAATTCATTATTCTTAATATGTGTATAAATATAAAATTCATTATTTTTAATATATTCATTATCCTTGATTTTCGAAAAAATTCCTGTCATCAAGTATTTTCTTTTGTTACTTGTTTTCGATTAAAATTAAAATCAATAATAACAATATAATTTGGTTACTATATTTATCTTAACGATAGCTAGTTGTCAATATAATTCTTATATTAGTTTACTTTATGAAATTTTATATGTAGTTTCTATTTACCTAACAATTTTACTTTTAATAATTTTTATATCTATAATGTTTATAACTAGTAATTTCATTCTTATTTTTAATAATGATTCATGAGTAGAAAATATATATATATATAGGGTTTCCAGGCGTCCCCTTCCCCCTTATTTTTTTTTATTTTTCGTTTACTAGCATTAAATATATATAGTATGGTTTTAACCTATTTTTATGTACTAAAATTTTCTTTCTGTCTGTTTTTATTTCACAGTTAACACCTTCATTACCTGTTACTTCGTATGGTCCTATATAAATAGGATCTAATTTCTTTCTATTTTCGTTTATTAATAAAACTAAACTACCTATTTCATATGTACTATCCTTTACTCTATTATCTTTATCAAACCTATTTTTCCTATCTAACTTTTTTCTTCCTAAAATTTCTCTGGCATCTCTATGTGCTATTTGTAACTTATTTTTCAGGTCTATATTATAGTCTTCATAATTGTAAAGTGGCTCAACTTCTCTAGTGAGGTTTGAAGGTAATTTGCATTGCTTTCCATAAACAAGTTCGTATGGTGTATATTCAGTTTCAGAGTGTACAGCTGTATTATAGCAAAATGTATAATATGGTAACCATTTATCCCAATCTGCATGATTTTCCGTGACGTATGTTCTTAAGTATGCTCCTAATACTTTATGTGAATTTTCCAACGCTCCTATGCTCTCGTGATGGTAAGCTGTAGAAAACATTTGATTTATTTTTAGCATTTTACACATCTCTTTGAAAACAATACTCATAAATTCTGTTCCCTGGTCTGAAGCAATTTTCTTTGGTACTCCATATTTTAAAATAAAATTTTCTACGAGTCCTTGTGCCACAGAGTTCGCTTCTTTGTTCTTAAGTGGAACATTTTCTATGAACTTTGTTAATTCGTCTTGTATTGTGAGTATATACTTATATCCGTCAGCTGTCTCATCTAATGGTCCAACTAAATCTACATAAATTTTTTCGAAGCTTGTTTCACTAGTTGATGTTATGACCATTGGTTGTTTTTTAACATTAATATGTTTATTTCTCTGGCATACTTCGCAATGTTTTATAAATGTTGTTACATCTAGGGATTGCAAATTTTGACGAAAATAAAAAAATCGGAATTCGAAATTCGAAATTAAATATTTTCGGAATTCGGTCGAATTCCGAAATATTTTTAATTTTTTTATGTCTATACAAATAATAAAAATAACTTATTTGAGATAATTCATTGTTATTTATTGCATAAAAAATACTTTTTTTTAAATACAAATGGAACATAAAATTATATTGTTATGTACTAAATTCAATTAGTACATAACAATATAATAATAGTTAAAAATATATTATTTAAAATGAAATATAAACATAAAATCATTTCCACAAATTCAATTAGTACAGAAACATTTTAATATGGCATATCATTTAATAATAAAAAAATATTTTGTTTGTCTAAAATATGCTTTGAGGAAGCAGAGATCACTTAAAGCTGCGTCTCCGAGTCTCGATCGAACTTTTGTACAAAAGTTACCTGCAATTGAGAAGGCTCGCTCGGACTCCACGCTCGATGGCGGAATCAAAATCAAAAATGAGTAGACGGACTCTAATATTTTGCCACGAACTCCGTTATCTTCAAAGAATTTCATTTCAGATTTAATTTTTGAAATTAAGCTCCGTTTTGTTAATTGTGGAGTTGAGCTGGACGGTATGTTGGACTATAAATTCAATTGAATTTTGTTCTGCAACTTTCTTTATGTCTTCTTTATAGAATGTAGATGTGTAGAATATTAATATGTACAGAAACGAAAGCACAATTTAAAAATTGGAGAGATCACAAAAAAATAAATTTAAAATTCGGAATTCGCTGGGAAATTTTCGGAATTCGAAACTATATTTATGAAAACGAATTCCGGAATTCTCGAATTTCGAATTTCGAATATGCAATCCCTAGTTACATCCTCCTGCATTCCTGTCCAGAAGTATTTACACTTTATATTTTTAATCATTCTATTTATGCCTGCATGTAGTATATGATAATCATTTAACAATAGTTTCTTCATTGCCGGGTCAGTTATCCTTATTAAATCCTTCATGATTTGTATTCTTATACTTGTATTTTTAAACATTTCTTTCAATTTCTTTTTCATATTATTCAAATTATTTTGTCGACGGCCGTCTGATAATTTTAATAATTCATTTCTTGTAATATATAACTTTTCTAATTTTAATGGACCAGTGATTTCCTGCACATCCTTCCACAGCAATCTGCCGAATGTTGCGGATTGATTTTTGGTGCTATCGTTTGGTTTAATCATTAATAAACAATTTTTCTTTGGAATATAAGCTAAAACTTTACTTGGACCCATAATAATATCCTGTTGATTTTTTAATTTAGATATTTCTTCATCGAAACTATCAACTATTTTTAATTCAATAAGTTTTAATCCTGTCGGTGGTGGTGTTAATAACTCGTTTATAATTTCTTCATCTGTGTCTTCTGGTTTATCAGTTTTATCAATTTCTTTATTATTTGCTTTAGATCTTGTTGTAACAATCAAAATTTTTAAATCATCTGATGATATTTTTATTCTACTCAATGCATCTGCAGTACAGTTTTCCTTGCCTGGTGAATATTCAACGTAAAAATTATATTCTTCTAACAATAACCTAAATTTCGTCAGTCTTGATGATGGCTCTTTTAGAGAGAATAAATAAACTAATGGTCTATGATCAGTTAAGATTTTGAATCGTCTACCGAATAGATATGGTCTATAATGTTTAATAGCCCATACTATAGCTAATAATTCTTTCTCTATAGTGCTATAATTTTTCTCAGCATTATTTAACGTTTTGCTTGCATATGCAATCGGTCTGTCGTCATTATTAGAAAGTACTGCTCCTAGAGCAAAACCCGATGCGTCAGTTCGTAATATAAATTCTTCATCAAAATTTGGAAATTGCAATATTTTTGGACTTATTAAAATTTCTTTGATTGTTTCGAAAGCTTCTATGCAGTCTGAATTAAAAGTAAATTTAACGTCTTTTTTAAGTAATTTATTTAGTGGAATTGTAATTGTAGCGAAATTTGGAATAAATTTTCTATAGTAATTAGCGAAAGCTACAAATCTTCTAACTTCGTCCGAGTTTTTAGGTTGTGGAAATTTTTTAATTGAATCAGATTTTGATGGATCTGGCAAAATGCCATTCTCCGAAATTAAATGTCCTAAATATAATACTTCTTTCCTTAGAAAGCTACATTTTCCAGGATATATTTTTAAGTTTACTTCTCGAAGTCTTTGAAAAACTTGCATAAGATTTTTATTATGACTTTCTAAACTATTTCCGAATATTATTAAATCGTCTAAGTATACGAAACATCTAGAGTATGTCAAACCTGACATAGCTACTGACATCATTCGTGAAAATGAGCTGGGTGATATTTTTAAACCCATTGGTAGTCGAGTTAATTGAAAATGTCCATTTTCTGTTGAAAAAGCAGTGCATGGTCTACTTTCTGCATCCAATTCCATTTGATAATATCCTTGACTTAAATCAATACATGAGAAATATTTTGCACCTCCTACCATGTCATAAATATCTGTGATATTTGGTAGTGGGAATTTATCATCTTCTATTACGTCATTCACTTTTCGATAATCTATTACCATTCGAAATTTTTGTAATCCTGTAACAGGGTCTTTCTTTTTTGGTACTATCAGTACTGGTGAATTCCAAGCAGAAATTGATGGTTCAGCTATCTTACTATCTAGCATTTTTTGAACTTCATCTTGTATATCCTTTTTTTGTGAATGAGGTATTCTGTATGGTTTTGTATATTTCGGTGATGTACCTTCTTTAAGTTGAATTTTTGCGTTACCAATGTTAGTTACTGTCAGTGAGTCTCCATCTAAATGAAAAATGTCATTGAATTTTGTACAAATATTTTGTACGCATTCTTTTTCCTCGGTATTTAGTGTATCGTAATTTATTTCTTTTAATAATTTTTCTAATCGTGTTTTTGAGTTTTGTTTTGATACTTCGTAATTTAAAATATAATGGTCGTTTGGACTATATGATTCTGGTTCAACCCAGTTTATTTTTACGTTACTTTCTCTAGTATTTAATATTTTAATTGGTATTTTACCATTTATGGCTTTGGATATAGATCCAGCCATGAAAACCCCCTCGCATAATTCGGTTTGATGAAATATGCGTTCGTCTTTTAATTCTGTACTTAACCAATATGTCGATTCACATCGCGGTGCGATTGTGATTGTATTAATATTGTCTTTACTTAATATAGGTAAAATAAGTTGTTCATTATTTATTGTAAGTTCTAATATAAATTTTTCCAAATTTATTTTAGCTTGATAGGTTTTTAAGAAATTTGCTCCCAAAATACCATCTACAGGTACGGGAAAATCATCTTTAACTACGTGGAATTCGTAATCAATATGTATTGATCGAAAGTCTAATTGGTTAATAGCAGTTCCTAATGTTTCCAAATGTCCTGAAATACCATGAATTCTAGTTACGTTATTTGTATTTAAAGTACTGTTTTTTAAATTTTTTTCTTTAATCGCGCAAATTGATGCTCCTGTGTCTACTAGAAATGTTGCTTTAATGTTATTTATATTTATGTCTACGTACAGTCCGTTTGAAATATTTAATGTCAAAACAATTTCATTTTCTTCGCCTACATGTTGTATTCTCCTACCGATTGGTTGGCTTCCCCCTCGGTGGGTTGCTCGTTTCCCTTTTCTGTAATCGCCAAAATCCTTGGATTTGCTGGATTGATATTATTTGTATTATTTGAATTATTATGTCCATTTTGATGTCTATTTTCAGAATAATTTCTGTTCCTGTTATAATTGTTGTTATAATTATTATTATTATTAGTATTGTTATTGTAATTTCTATTAAAATTGTTATTATTATTCCTATTAAAATTTGTGTTATTATTGTTGTAATTTCTGTTATTATTACTGTTAAAATTATTATTGGTATTATTTCCCGAAGTTCTATTATTGTTATTATTATAATTGTTATTAATATTATTATTGTTTCTATTATTGTTGAATCTATTATTATTATAATTATTATTGTTATTATAATTATTATTTCTTCTTATGTTATTATTATTATTAATACTCCTTTCTTCAAAAATGCCAATCCTCTACGATTGTTGGCTGTTGTTAAAGCAGCTCTTTCTGTTTCGCTTTGTGCACTGACTTCTAGATCTGTCATTCGTGCAATTAAATTTTCCACGTCATTGGTAAATTCCCTTAATGGTCTATTTCCTTGTTTGATGTTACTTAGTTTTGTTTGAATTATCTCTATGGAATCTTTACTTCCGCATTTTGTTTTTAGTAATTGCTTTAATTCCGCAAAATTTTTTGGTTCGGTATTTCCTAATTCTGTCAATGCTTTTCCTTGTATTTTGCATTTGATCAGAAATTTTACTAAAATAGCTTTATCTTCTGTTTTTAAAATATCGTGATAAAATTCTATGCTGTTCACAAAATCTCGAATTTTTTCTTCACGAGTTTCATCCTTATCAAAAGTTAAAGTTGGTAACTTTTGAGCTACATTAAAATCAAAACTAGTCATGTTGAAATTGTGGTTATTGGAATATTATTATCTGGTTTTGTTTCCTCAGTATTATCAATTTCAGTTGCTGGTATTGGAATATCTCTTTTTATTTCTTCAGTATTTGCAGTTTCAATATTATCAGTTGTTTCTGCTTCTTTATAATCTTCTTCGTCGCTTTCGTTGTCTTCACATACTGTTGTATTTAATAATTCAACTGATTTTGAATCTAATATGCTTTTTACTTCTCCATATATTTTTTCAAATTTTTCTTTGTATTGTAACGCTAAATCCTTATTTAACGTATATAATACCTGCCAAGTTTTAGAAAAAGTTTCTCTAACTTCCTTAACATAAGCTAATTTCCTTAATATATACCTTGAACTATATTGTCTATTAGGTGTTTTCTTAAAATTTTTAATTATACTTTGTAAATTACTTAATTCAACATCTAAAATACTTAACATTATCTATTTTATTAATTACCATTCTAATTATTTTATGTATTCTAAAAATTTTAAAATGTTCTTAAAAATATTCTTAATTGAAAATCTACAATGGTCTAATAATTTAAAACTATTTAAAACTACGAATAACCAACAAACCGATATGTAAACGTTATATATATAAAAGATTTACTACAAATTTTCTTATCTAATACTTAAACCCTAATTATTTCCCTAATGTTAATATAAAATTTCCTTCCTTAATTTTTTTTTTACAGTGCGTCGATTCTTTGAAAGATATCCCAAACTTCTTCGTTTAAAATTTGGTTAGGTACCGCTAAAAACCTTATATCTATATTTATTATTATGGGATTTTCAGCTTTTTCTATTATATCTATAACTTTATATACGGGACCTGACATTATAATATAAAGATTTTCTAATATATAAAAAAATTTTTTTAAACTGCGGCAATTGTGATTTGCCGTTTTATTGTTTTGTCTAGATACTGTTTTGCTTTATAAATGACAAAATATATTACTATTACTAACGCTAAGATAATAATTATTAGTTGCAAATCAGTGTATTCTCTATTTCTAGCTGTTTCTATATTATTATTTGAAGCTCCCGCATTATTATTTATGAGGATTTCCTCTTCTTTTGTGGCTGTTTGGCCCATGGCGGAAGAGTGGAGATCTTAAGAATTTTTCCGAAAGTAGAATAATAAGTAAATGAATGATTAAATATTTTTCAGAAATGATTTAAGATATATATTTTTATTTTGTTTTTTTTTTCTTTTATTTATTGATATTTCATTTTATTGATATATTTATTTATTTATATATATATATTTTTTTTTAAATTATTTTTAAAAGAATTTTTTTTTTTCAACAAAAATATTAAATTAGAGCATATTTATTTATTTATTCATTAATGATTATTAAATTTTATAGTTAAATTATTTTGTTTCTTACTAAATAATATTTATTTATTTCTTTATTACATATTTATTAATGATCAAATTTTATTATTGAATAATTAAAAAATGTTTTCTTGGTAATATTGTATAAAATGCGTATTTATATACTATTCACGATGATTTTGAAAACCCAAATATACTGGTGTTCTCAATAAATATGATGTTATCATTATTAATAATTATAATTAAAAATAACGGGGATCCATACTGAACCACCCGGTAATCCATTACAGAAAAAAATATTTATATGTGTAATGTGGAAGATATATATATTCCTATATGTATTTTAATTTGTATATATTTTTCATATAGTTTTTTGTTTTTCTAATTATTTTTTTTTACTATATATATACAAAATTATTTTGACATTGCCTGAAAACAATTGTTGAACAGGGTGTCCAATTTTCTTTTCTCTTCTTGTCTTAACTTTTCGGCTTTTTGTAGTTCTTTTTTCTGTTTGGTAAACTGCTCTTTATCTGCCGGTGTCACTGCAAGGCGTTGTAGTCTCTTTCACTCTCCTATAGCCTTCCTTGCCTTTACCCGTCTTCCTCCTCGTTTTTTTATCTTTATCGGCTCAGCCGGTGCCGTTGTCTTTTCTGGTGCTGGTGCCGGTTGAATTCTACTGCGGTACTCCTCGATTGTAATTGGACGTGGTCCAGCGGCTTTATCTTCGCATAGTATCTCCTTCAATGGTTTGCCAGCTCCTGGCAGGATCGCCATGTAACGTTGGCTGGTCCTCTGCCCAACGTTGCTCTGTACCTATACTACAGCGGATAGCCTATAGTTGTTCACCTAGGAAGTGCTATATCTTATTATAGCCTTTAATTCTTCTTATTTGCTGTTACCAATAACTACAGCGGATCGCCTATAGTTAATCTGGACTTAGCTATCAGAGCCAATGCCAGTTGGTTTCAGCAAGTTTAGTTTATTCTTATTAGCGAGTAGCCAATTAAGGAATTAAACACAACAGTTTGCTGGTTGACAAATAAGTGATTTTATTCAATTCAGTACAGCTCTTTTTATACCCTAAAACTAATTACAGTGTTGTTGTAATTAACATTACAATAATTCTTAACTAATTCTTATGAATTCTAATATCTGCTTGCGCCAGCAAAATAGCCCTTTTCTTGGGAAAAATATAATAGCAACCAAATGTGCCATTTAGCCTATTATGCACATTCCAATATTTAATAAATGTGCATAACCCGAAATCCATATGCACATATATACATATTTTTAATTATAAGTACTTTCGTACAAATATGTATATATGTACAATGCACAATGCACACATTTGCGGTAGGTCGCTTTGTATATAAAATATTGTGACACCTACACCAAAATATTAAACGATACATATTATATTTTTGAATATAATAATTGTATATGTTTTTTTAATTAATCTTATGATATTTATCAGTTTGATATATATATATATATATTTATATATATACATAATACATTTGGTAGGTATCCGTCACACTGTTCTTACCATCAGCTTTGAGGTAAGCCTCTCAATGCACTTTTTTTATAGAGCTATCCCCAGTAGGCATAATGTTCTTAAAACATTTATATACAAAGAAATTGAATGAAACCTAATAAAATTCTTACATTCCCATAAATAAAATAAGTTGCGATACGCAATAATACTCTTATATTAAATTTACAGCTAAAAGCCATTTAATTTTTATTTCCATATCTTGAGAAAATCTAAAATATATAATTTTAAAAATCCTATAAGAAATTATAACTACGCCTCATATCAATTTTATCCTCACTACAACCCTGTCTGAAAAATATTCGTAAATGAAAGCTCTTTAAAACAGCTGATTTCGAGCAAGATTTTGACAGATTTTGACAACTCGTGCAAGATTTTGCACACTCGTCCGTGATTTTGACAACTAAATAGCTTTTAAAAACGACTTCACAGTTTGTAGGTGCAAACTAGTTCTATAGCGTATCCTGTAAATTATAATATCAAAGAATCAAAATAGTACAAGATCTTATTACTAACAAATCCTTCGTAGTTGTTATTGGAAACAATGTTAGTACAAAAATATTTCATATCAAAGATGGGCTGCAACAGGGCGCTGTTACTTCGCCAATTCTTTTTAATTTATTTATTAGTGCTCTACTGCAAGAGTTTAACAAATCCCTAAACGAACATATAATCGCTTTTGCAGACGATATTATTATTTATTTTGCAGATAAAAAAGCATCATACATTCAACAAAAATTGCAAATAATGTTCGATAAAATCATAGCTTATATTGACTTTTGGAAATTAAAAATCAATATACAGAAATGTGAAACTATTCTATTTATGAGCAGTTTAGACAAAACTAAAATGGACGTTCGTAAGAATTGGAGACAATTCCATATTAGAGCGCCAGATAGCACAAAAATTATAAATAAAAATTGTGTAAAATACTTAGGCATAATATTTAATTATAATCTTAATTTTACTAAGCATATCGAATGGCAACTACAAAAAACACGAAAAGCTTTTATGATGTCCAAAAATAAATTTTATAACAAACATTTAAACAACAAAATAAAAATTATAAGCTACAAAGCATTAATACGTTCAATATTAACTTATGGTTGCCCAGTTTGGTACAACATTAGTGCATCTAATGCAGAAAAAATAAAGAGAATTGAAAGGAAAATAATAAGATGTTGTATCAATACTTACAGAAAACCAAATACAAACTATAAACACTATTTTTCTAATTTATATATATATAATAAAGCGAACATGAACAGAATAGATCTATTTATTTTAAAGCTAGTAAGAAATTACTTTTTAGCCCTGCGAAACGTGGAAAATAATTCACTAGTAAAACATAGTGTTTATCCAAACGATTTATATTTTCAGAAGACCCTCGATTCTGGATTTATCCCACCTGAAGCTTTTGTTTTCCTAGATGCTGAAGGATTCATCCAAAATGTAGATAACGTACCAATAATATTTCATATAAACAGAAGAGCGACTAACACAAAAATTCAATATCAACCTAATATCACGGTCAGTTCAACGGAAGAGAGATGGATTTATGATACAAAATTACCAAATAATGACAAAATTTACTATCAACATTTATATTGGTGGCTTTCCGATGAAGAAAATCAAAGATAGATTCATCTATACTCTATTTTTGTACTCTGATTTTTATCCTTTGTGTTACCGTCCACCTAGTTAGTTTATTTATGTATTTTATTTAATTCATAAAAATAAAAGTTTTGTTTTTTTTTCATTTTCCACAATTTTTATAAATTAAAGTTATTAGTTTACTAAATTCAAATTTTGTTATAATTATATTTCCTAACTAAAAAAAAATATTAATATGTAGCATCGGCAAGATCTTGTTATTAATCAAATTGTACTAAATTTTATCCTATTTTTTCAATATTCTTTAAGGATTATTATAATTAAGAACTTTTTTTTGGAAAATAAAGATATATTGAATTAAAAAAAAAAAAATGTAAATGCCCGGCATTTGGAAAATCATGTAAAAAGTGTGGTCGGTCTAATCATTTTGCAATTTGTTGCCATGCAAAATCAGTAAATGAAGTTCGTGAAAGTGAAGATAATGAAGACCTTGTTTATATAGTCTGTATTAATAATATGCAAAAAAGTAAATCGTGGTTTGAAAAAATTGCTCTAAATGGAAAAGTGCTAGATTTTCAATTAGATACGGGGGCCGAAATAAATGTTATACCGGAATCGCATCTTAATAAATTTATGAATATAAAATTGAGTAGAACCGATTTTAAAATTAATGGCTTATGGTGGTAATAAATTAGATGTTGTTGGTGAAATTAGTTTAGAATGTTGTGTTAAAAATGAGGCATTGAAAATTTTGCTGTTGTGAAGGGTGATACATTACCAATTTTAGGTTTAGAAGGATGTTTAAACTTGAAATTAATTAAAAGATTAGACAGTTTACAGCTAGGTAAAGAAAAAATATTAAACAATTATAAAAACAATTTTTAAGGATTAGGTTGTTTTGTATCAGATTTAAAAATTGAGTTTAAAGATAATGCTACACCTGTTGTCAACCCACCTGGGCGTGTACCACTTAGTTTACTTAAACCACTCAAATCAGAGTTAGACAGATTAGAGAATCTGAATATTATAGAAAAAGTAGTTAATCCATCAGAATGGATATCTAATTTAGTTATTGTGGAAAAGTCAAATGGGAAATTAAGGGTATGTTTAGATCCACAAAATTTAAATAAAAATATTAAAGATGAGTGTCATTTAATTCCAAAATTTGATGATATAATTGGGAAAATATCTGGGGAAAAATATTTTAGTGTATTAGATAACAAAGAAGGTTTTTTCCAAATTAAACTAGATGAAAATTCTTGTAAATTGTGTACGTTTAGCTCACCTTTTGGGTGCTATAAATTTTGTAGGTTACCATTTGGAATTAAAACAGCGCCAGAGGCATTTCAAAAAAATATTGAAAATAATTTTGAAGGGATAAATGGTATTATAATTTACATTGATGATATATTAATATATGCTGATAGTATAGAAGAGCATGATAAAATTTTAAATGCAGTTATGAATCGAGCAAAAGAAAAAAATATAAAATTTAACAAAGATAAATTTCAATTTTGTCAAAAAGAAGTGAAATTTTTAGGCCACATTATATCGGTAGAGGGGTTTTCATTTGACCAAAATAGAGTTCAGGCTATAGAAAATATTGGTATTCCAAAAAATAAAAAAGATGTTCAAAAATTATTGGGAATGGTAAATTACTTACAAAAAGTTATACCAAATCTAGCTGAAGTTTCAGCTCCAATAAGAAAATTATTTAAAAAAGATGTTATTTTTAATTGGTTAACATATCACACAAATTGTTTAAATTAAATTAAAAAATTAATTACAGAAGCTCCAAAATTAAAACCCTTTGACTCAAGTTTAGATATTATTATTCAGACAGATGCGAGTAAAAGTGGTGTTGGTTGTTGTTTACTACAACAAGGTAGGCCTATTTCGTTTGCTTCGAAGAGTTTAACTGATACTGAAATTGGTTATTCTCAAATTGATAAAGAAATGTTACAAACAATTTTGCGTATGATAAATTTCATAGTTGGATCTATGGTAGGAATTTTGTGGTGCAAACGGACCATAAACCCTTGTTAGGGATAATGAAAAAACCAATAAATAAAATACCATCAGGAAGGTTACAACGCATGAGAATGAAATTATGGAAATATAAAATAAATTTAGAGTATTTGCCAGGGAAATATATGTTGATAGCTGATTTGATTTCTAGATATTTTAAAATCGATAATGATAACAAACCTACAATTGATGATTTAGAAGGGGTAGTTCACTCAATTAATGTGTCAGATGAAAAATATTAAAATTGCAAAAAGAGATTGAAAAAGATCCAAGTTTGTCCAATTTGAAGAAAATTATAATGGAGGGTTGGCCCCGAATTAAAAATAAATTACCTGAAAATATAAAAAATTATTGGAAATTTAAATACAATTTATTTTTAGATAATAATATAATATTCTTTGATGAGAGGATTTTAATACCTACGTCTATGAGAAGGGAAATATTAGAAAAATTACATAAACCACATTTTGGTATAGTAAAAACTAAATAACGTGCTAAAGAAATAGTTTATTGGCCAGGATTAATGAGTGATATTGAAAATCTGATTGAAAAATGTATTATTTGCCAAAGTTTTAAATCAAATCAGAGACGAGAACCATTACTGTCACATGATATTCCTCAATATCCTTTTTTAAAAATCTGTATGGATATATTTGAATTTGAAGGAAAAGATTTTTTAGTAGTAATGGACTATTACTCGAAATATATAGAAATTTTTTAATTAGCTAGAAAAACTGCAAATTGTGTAATTTCGACGGTTAAACCAATGTTTGCAACATTCAGTTTACCAAAAGAGATTATAACTGATAATGTTCCTTTTGGAAGTTACGAGTTTAAAATTTTTGCAGAAGGTTTAGACATCAAAGTAACTACATCTAGTCCACTGTATCCCAAATCAAATGGATTGGCAGAAAGAGCAGTGCTGATCGCGAAAAATATCTTAAAAAAGACAGATAATTCTGTAGAAAATTATTGGCTTTCGTTACTCGAATATCGAAATATACCCATTAAAGATTTGGATTTATCACCAAATGCTTTTAGGTAGGAAAACAAGATGACTGTTGCCAGAAAATGTAAGTCATTTTAATATTAAACCGGTTCCAAATATAAAATCAAATTTTGAATTTAAAAAACTAAATACTGCTCAATATTATAATCGCGGAATTCGGAAAGAAACGTCCTTTCACAAAAATGAAAAAATTATTGTGAGATGTGGTAACAAGTGGTTGGAAGCAATAGTAGTTGCTAAAGACTCTACGCCTAGATCATATTGGATCAAGGTTTTAGAAAATGGTAAAGTTTTCAGGTGAACTACATATTTTTTGCGTAAATTTCCAAATGATTAGCAAAGTTTTTGATTTTGATTAATTTTTATTTATCTTTTATGAATAAAATGTTTTTTTTTTTACTTTTTAATAATATATAACTTTTTAATAATATATGAAAGCAAAACAAAATGTAAATAGAAAACCAATATTTGAATTAGTAAAAATACTATAATGTGTTATAATATTATTAAGGGGTAAGGTGAAGTAAAAAGAAAATATAAAGTAATAATAATGCCATTGTAACTTTTGAAATTTAAATTGAAGTTTTAATAAATGTAAATAATGTATTTGTTTTTTTTTTTTTAAATCATAAAAAGGGAGATGTTATATATATATGAATATAAATTAAAAGCTATTTTATATTAAAAGCTACATTATAATAAAAGCTATATTAATTGACCTTTGGTTGAATTCTCTTGCATGATTAAATGAAATTAATTAAGGCAGTCTTATAACAGATCACATATAATAAAGATCATTATTAAGTGATAACCAGTTTTGCGTTTTATTAAAATATAACAGTAGTAACTTTGTTTTTTTGACAACTTTAACAAATAGATATAAATTGAATTATATCCTTTTTCATATTTTTCCGGAAATATTTCAGTTTAATTTTTCTTAGTGTACGCAAAACGCCTTGATGTCCACCTATAGGACTATGATATTCAGTCAATACAGAATTTATTTCGTATTTATTAGTTAATTGAATTAAATTGTTTTTATTGTCTAACGATTCTTTATCGATATTTGAGGAACTTTCTGCATTAGTATGAGTATCTGATAGATTTAGTGAAGTATTAAAATTATACGTAGGTATTAACTTGACTTTTTGATCTTGTGATAACATTAATTTGATTTATATTTAATCTGGACAATGCATCTGCATTAGCATTAAAATTTCCTGCTTTGTGGACAACAATATAATCAAATTCCTCTAGTTTTATGCGCCATCGCATTATTCTATAGGTAGGGTTATTGATATTAAAGATCCACACTAGTGGTTTATGGTCTGTGATGATTGTAAATTTTCGACCATATAAGTATGGTCTATAGTAACCTGCAGCCCATACTAGTGCCAATGCTCCCGTTTCGATCGTAGAGTAGTTACGCTCAGCGTTATTTAAAGTTCTACTAGAGAAAGCAATTGGTTGATCAACAATTTTACCATTTATGTTATTCTTTTGTGATAATACAGCTCCTATTGCTGTATTACTAGCATCCGTAGTTACGTAAAATTCTTTTTCAAAATTTGGATAACTCAATACTGGATATTGTGTTATTGCAGATTTAAGTTTTCGAAATGATTCATCATAGAATTCATCCCACTGAAAGGGTACATCCTTTTTTGTCATTTGTTTAATGGATTAGCCATTACCGAAAAATTTGAGATGAACTTTCTGTAATAACTTACAAGACCTAGAAATGATTTAACTTGTTTTTGATTTTAAGCTGGTAAAATATTTTGTATTGCTGATATTTTACGACTCGTGGGTTTATTACCTTCCGATGTTATGATATGACCTAAATATCCAACTTCATTATGAATAAACTTACATTTTGTTGGTTGAAGTTTGATATTATTTTTTTGAAGTACTTCTAATTCTTCGATTAATATTTTATTATGATCTTGAAGATTTCGACCATAGATAACGATATCGTCAAGGTAAGCGAAACAACGGATATCTTGCAATCATGTAAGAACTATATTTATGAGTCTTTGAAATGTAGGAGTAGCATTTATAATTTAATATATTATTTTGAATTTCTGTAGCTGATTGAATTGAGATAGAGAGAATAGTAGACGATTCTCCAAATTCATGAAGTAATTTTTGATAGATTGTTAGATTATTGATGGTTGGAACTAGTTCACTTAGGATTTTAAAAATTTTATGTACTAATTGAGTAAAATTTTGATAATTGTCTATTATAATTTTGAGTAAAGATATCTGTTTTTTGTTATATGTTGTAAGTGAAGATTGGATTCTGAAATTTCGTTTATATTTTATTTTCTATTAATTTTGAGTCTTCCTCATCCATTAAACCAAATACTTGTTTTATAATATAAAAAAAACAAAAGCAATGCTATTAGAAGAGAATAAACTAATGAGAAAAGATCATTCTGAATTAAAAAAAATTGTTAATGAGTTAAGAGGAATTGCCTCTCAACAAGAAGAGTCAATCTCTGATAATGAAGATGATATTAGTGAATCTAATATATCATTAATGACAGCTGAAAGTAATCAATTACCTTATGCTCGCCAAGAAAATAATCAAAATAATATGGTAAGTACACCAACTGATTTTGATATAAATTTTCTAGAAAATATTAAAAACAAAAATAAAGAAATGAGAAAAATTCCCTCACAACAAACATATACATCAAAAGAAATACATAAAAAAACGGTGGAAAACAAAACTATTACAACTGTTAATATTAAAAAAGAAAAAATTCCATTGATTAATACATTTGATCAAGATCCGGAAGATTTAAAAAAAATGATAAGAGATCATTTAAAGATAAAAGAATTTACTCTTATACGTAGAAATGATAAGAAATACTCTATTGCAGTTGAAAAACTAGAATATTATAATGAAATAAAAAAAACGTTAAATGAAGTAGAAACTAAATATTATACTTACACTCCTATATCTGAAAAAAATATAACTCTACTTCTTAAGGGGTTAAACACTACAACTGATGAGAATTACATTCTAGAAGAACTTAAAGCACTAAAATTAGAAAATATTGAGTTCTTGAAAATAAATAGATTCAAAACAAGAAAATCTATATTAGAAAATCGAATCTTACCTATGCTTCTAGTTCAAATATCAGCAAAATCTGATATTAATAATTTGAAAAAAATTAATTATTTAGATCACGAAAAAATTTATTGGGATAATTTAAGAAAAGATAGCATTCACCAATGCATAAGATGTCAAAGATATGGTCACTCAGCTTTGAATTATAAATTAGAATACACATGTGTAAAATGTGGCAAAACAAATCATTTACCTGGTGAATGTTCTATTACAAAATATGATCAAAATAGTAAAGATAAATTATTTTTTGTGGTTTGTAAATCCTTCGGTCACCCGGCTTCTTATAAGGGCTGCCCGTACTTTTTGAAACTAAAAAATGAAGAAGAAAATAAAAAGCGTCAACAAAAAGAAAAAATAAATTCTCAAACTGAAATGTTTAATAATTTCTACACACCAAAGACTAGATACTCGGATATGTTCAACAAAAATAATCAAAATAATAATCAAGGTATGTCGAATCAAAATAACCAAATAGAATTTGGAAATTAAATAAAATGCAAAATCAATTGAACAACCAAGAATACAAAATAAACAACCTCCTTAAAGTTAACAATGGATAGATCACATATAGAAATAGAATCACTAAATTTTTTTTTTATTAATGCAAACTCACTCATTTCGCACAATAAAAGATCATATTTAACTAAATTTTTGGATGATAATAATCCTGACATTGTACTTATATACGAAACCAAATTAAATAATAAACACAAAATGGAATTTAAAAATTACGATATGATAAGAACAGATAGACCTAATTCTACCCAGGGGGTGGTACGGCAATTTTAGTTAATAGGAAAATTATATTCTACATTTTTAAAAACTATAAATTAGATAACTTTTCATGTTTAGAATCGTCTATTATTTATTTAAAATTAAATAACAATAAAAAATTATATTTAATCGCGGGATATGCCACAACAAGAAATTCAAATGAATTTAACAATGAATTTAAAACTTTATTTGATACACTAAAGTTAAACAATACTGACAATTACTACATTTTTGGAGCAGATCTAAATGCAAAACATGAATATTGGGGCAATGACATAAATAATTCAAGAGGAATTTTTTTAAACAACTGGCTAAAATCCGATTCTATTGAATACAAAGTTAAATTATATAGTACAACTGAGCCTACATTTCCTAGGTATAATTCATTTTTAAACATTATGTTAATGGATTCGAGACTAAATGTTAATATTATAAAGCAACCTAATAAACTAGAGGTGGTTCCTTTTAATAGCGATCATAATGGAATACTAACATCAATTTCACTAGAAAATTCTGGAAATCTACTAGAATTAACAGATAACAAAAATATTTATAATTTCAAGAATACAAATTGGCAAAGATTTACCAAAAAATTAGATTATCTATACATCAAAAAATTAGATTATCTATACATCAAAAAATCTTACAAATAATGAAATTAATAACTATATCAATAAATTGGAAGAATTAACACACAACGCTATTGAAAAAACCGTACCTAAGATAACACCGAGAAATAGTTCAGATACTTTCATCAATAATAAAATAAAAAAATTAATAAAATATAAAACTCAGTTGGTAAGAGCATTAAACACAATCTACAAAAGAAATTTAGACTACAACTCAACAGAACTAAACTTAATAAAAGCTACAATAAAAAATGTTAACACCTTGATTAAGCAAAATTTTAATATAAATATTAACAAATTTTGGTTAAACAAAATCAGCAGTATTTCACCTCGTAACAATAACCTGTTTCCTATTATCAACAAAATATTTAGGCCGCAAAAATTACATAAAATTAATTCTTTAAAAATTCCCGAAGATAAATCTATACTTTTACAATCAGCAAACATCAATATAAATAAATGTCCAAAAGATACTGAAAATAACTACATATTATCAGAAGTTCATGATATAGCTAATACTCTTGGGGCACAGTGTCAAGAAATGCACAATATTAATTTGAACAATTCGGAGTTTGAACAAATTGTAAATTATAAAATGGAAGAATTTAACCAGGAAATGCAAAATAATAATAATTTAGTTAATTTTTCAGAAAGTTTAAAAGCCAATAATTTAAAGAAATATCAAACAAAAAACGGATTTTTTATTACAGAAGAAAAACTAATAAACATATTTCGCAATCTAAAAAATAAAACATCATCAGGTAATGATGAGATACCTCAAATTGTGCTCAAACACTTGCCAATAAAATTGATTTCACAGTATTGTATAATATTCAACAACTGCTTAAATAATGGGTATTTCCCTAATATTTGGAAAATTGCAAAAACAATAACGCTAAAAAAACCTGGAAAAGATGCGAAAATGGTAGATGCTTATAGGCCAATTAGTTTACTTCCAAACATAGGGAAAATATTAGAAGCTATAATAAACAAACAACTTGTACATTTTGCGGAAACACAAAATATAATTCCTGAAAATCAATTTGGCTTTAGGTGGAAGCATTATATCATTCATGCTATTATAAAGTTACACTCAGATGTGTGCTGGAACCTAAATAAAAATGAAAGTGTCGGAGCCGCATTAATAGATTTAAAAAACGCGTTCAGTTCAGTATGGATTAATGGTCTACTATACAAATTAATTAATTATGGCCTACCTAAACATTTAATCAAAACTTTGATAATATAATTTACAGGATACGCTATAACAACTATAAAGTGAAGTCATTTTCTGTTGGGGGAAGACTGAAATTTGCTGAAAGCTCTTGACAACTGTCAATTATAATTTTATAGGGACGGCGTCAGAGAAGTTTTTAAAAGCTTTTTACAAATTTGAAAAAAGCTTTTTCAATACTGAAATAATTGTATCTGAAATAAATATGTTTTTTATTAATTATAATTATAATTAAAATAAGATATTTATATTAAGTATATGAAATTCGGTTATTATGGATTTTTTTTTTAATATTATATGAATTAAATAAAATAGTTATATGAATGTAATTATTTGTTATATGAGGCTGTTCTTACCATCAGCTTTGAGGTAAGCCTCTCAATGCACTTTTTTTATAGAGCTATCCCCAGTAGGCATAATGTTCTTAAAACATTTATATACAAAGAAATTGAATGAAACGTAATAAAATTCTTACATTCCCATAAATAAAATAAGTTGCGATACGCAATAATACTCTTATATTAAATTTACAGCTAAAAGCCATTTAATTTTTATTTCCATATCTTGAGAAAATCTAAAATATATAATTTTAAAAATCCTATAAGAAATTATAACTACGCCTCATATCAATTTTATCCTCACTACAACCCTGTCTGAAAAATATTCGTAAATGAAAGCTCTTTAAAACAGCTGATTTCGAGCAAGATTTTGACAGATTTTGACAACTCGTGCAAGATTTTGCTCACTCGTCCGTGATTTTGACAACTAAATAGCTTTTAAAAACGACTTCACAGTTTGTAGGTGCAAACTAGTTCTATAGCGTATCCTGTAAATTATAATATCAAAGAATCAAAATAGTACAAGATCTTATTACTAACAAATCCTTCGTAGTTGTTATTGGAAACAATGTTAGTACAAAACTATTTCATATCAAAGATGGGCTGCAACAGGGCGCTGTTACTTCGCCAATTCTTTTTAATTTATTTATTAGTGCTCTACTGCAAGAGTTTAACAAATCCCTAAACGAACATATAATCGCTTTTGCAGACGATATTATTATTTATTTTGCAGATAAAAAAGCATCATACATTCAACAAAAATTGCAAATAATGTTCGATAAAATCATAGCTTATATTGACTTTTGGAAATTAAAAATCAATATACAGAAATGTGAAACTATTCTATTTATGAGCAGTTTAGACAAAACTAAAATGGACGTTCGTAAGAATTGGAGACAATTCCATATTAGAGCGCCAGATAGCACAAAAATTATAAATAAAAATTGTGTAAAATACTTAGGCATAATATTTAATTATAATCTTAATTTTACTAAGCATATCGAATGGCAACTACAAAAAACACGAAAAGCTTTTATGATGTCCAAAAATAAATTTTATAACAAACATTTAAACAACAAAATAAAAATTATAAGCTACAAAGCATTAATACGTTCAATATTAACTTATGGTTGCCCAGTTTGGTACAACATTAGTGCATCTAATGCAGAAAAAATAAAGAGAATTGAAAGGAAAATAATTAGATGATACTTACAGAAAACCAAATACAAACTATAAACACTATTTTTCTAATTTATATATATATAATAAAGCGAACATGAACAGAATAGATCTATTTATTTTAAAGCTAGTAAGAAATTACTTTTTAGCCCTGCGAAACGTGGAAAATAATTCACTAGTAAAACATAGTGTTTATCCAAACGATTTATATTTTCAGAAGACCCTCGATTCTGGATTTATCCCACCTGAAGCTTTTGTTTTCCTAGATGCTGAAGGATTCATCCAAAATGTAGATAACGTACCAATAATATTTCATATAAACAGAAGAGCAACTAACACAAAAATTCAATATCAACCTAATATCCCGGTCAGTTCAACGGAAGAGAGATGGATTTATGATACAAAATTACCAAATAATGACAAAATTTACTATCAACATTTATATTGGTGGCTTTCCGATGAAGAAAATCAAAGATAGATTCATCTATACTCTATTTTTGTACTCTGATTTTTATCCTTTGTGTTACCGTCCACCTAGTTAGTTTATTTATGTATTTTATTTAATTCATAAAAATAAAAGTTGTGTTTTTTTTCCATTTTCCACAATGTTTATAAATTAAAGTTATTAGTTTACTAAATTCAAATTTTGTTATAATTATATTTCCTAACTAAAAAAAAATATTAATCAAATTGTACTAAATTTTATCCTATTTTTTCAATATTCTTTAAGGATTATTATAATTAAGAACTTTTTTTTGGAAAATAAAGATATATTGAATTAAAAAAAAAAAATGTAAATGCCCGGCATTTGGAAAATCATGTAAAAAGTGTGGTCGGTCTAATCATTTTGCAATTTGTTGCCATGCAAAATCAGTAAATGAAGTTCGTGAAAGTGAAGATAATGAAGACCTTGTTTATATAGTCTGTATTAATAATGTGCAAAAAAGTAAATCGTGGTTTGAAAAAATTGCTCTAAATGGAAAAGTGCTAGATTTTCAATTAGATACGGGGGCCGAAATAAATGTTATACCGGAATCGCATCTTAATAAATTTATGAATATAAAATTGAGTAGAACCGATTTTAAAATTAATGGCTTATGGTGGTAATAAATTAGATGTTGTTGGTGAAATTAGTTTAGAATGTTGTGTTAAAAATGAGGTTAGCATTGAAAATTTTGCTGTTGTGAAGGGTGATACATTACCAATTTTAGGTTTAGAAGGATGTTTAAACTTGAAATTAATTAAAAGATTAGACAGTTTACAGCTAGGTAAAGAAAAAATATTAAACAATTATAAAAACAATTTTTAAGGATTAGGTTGTTTTGTATCAGATTTAAAAATTGAGTTTAAAGATAATGCTACACCTGTTGTCAACCCACCTGGGCGTGTACCACTTAGTTTACTTAAACCACTCAAATCAGAGTTAGACAGATTAGAGAATCTGAATATTATAGAAAAAGTAGTTAATCCATCAGAATGGATATCTAATTTAGTTATTGTGGAAAAATCAAATGGGAAATTAAGGGTATGTTTAGATCCACAAAATTTAAATAAAAATATTAAAGATGAGTGTCATTTAATTCCAAAATTTGATGATATAATTGGGAAAATATCTGGGGAAAAATATTTTAGTGTATTAGATAACAAAGAAGGTTTTTTCCAAATTAAACTAGATGAAAATTCTAGTAAATTGTGTACGTTTAGCTCACCTTTTGGGTGCTATAAATTTTGTAGGTTACCATTTGGAATTAAAACAGCGCCAGAGGCATTTCAAAAAAATATTGAAAATAATTTTGAAGGGATAAATGGTATTATAATTTACATTGATGATATATTAATATATGCTGATAGTATAGAAGAGCATGATAAAATTTTAAATGCAGTTATGAATCGAGCAAAAGAAAAAAATATAAAATTTAACAAAGATAAATTTCAATTTTGTCAAAAAGAAGTGAAATTTTTAGGCCACATTATTTCGGTAGAGGGGGTTTCATTTGACCAAAATAGAGTTCAGGCTATAGAAAATATTGGTATTCCAAAAAATAAAAAAGATGTTCAAAAATTATTGGGAATGGTAAATTACTTACAAAAAGTTATACCAAATCTAGCTGAAGTTTCAGCTCCAATAAGAAAATTATTTAAAAAAGATGTTATTTTTAATTGGTTAACATATCACACAAATTGTTTAAATTAAATTAAAAAATTAATTACAGAAGCTCCAAAATTAAAACCCTTTGACTCAAGTTTAGATATTATTATTCAGACAGATGCGAGTAAAAGTGGTGTTGGTTGTTGTTTACTACAACAAGGTAGGCCTATTTCGTTTGCTTCGAAGAGTTTAACTGATACTGAAATTGGTTATTCTCAAATTGATAAAGAAATGTTACAAACAATTTTGCGTATGATAAATTTCATAATTGGATCTATGGTAGGAATTTTGTGGTGCAAACGGACCATAAACCCTTGTTAGGGATAATGAAAAAACCAATAAATAAAATACCATCAGGAAGGTTACAACGCATGAGAATGAAATTATGGAAATATATAATAAATTTAGAGTATTTGCCAGGGAAATATATGTTGATAGCTGATTTGATTTCTAGATATTTTAAAATCGATAATGATAACAAACCTACAATTGATGATTTAGAAGGGGTAGTTCACTCAATTAATGTGTCAGATGAAAAATATTAAAATTGCAAAAAGAGATTGAAAAAGATCCAAGTTTGTCCAATTTGAAGAAAATTATAATGGAGGGTTGGCCCCGAATTAAAAATAAATTACCTGAAAATATAAAAAATTATTGGAAATTTAAATACAATTTATTTTTAGATAATAATATAATATTCTTTGATGAGAGGATTTTAATACCTACGTCTATGAGAAGGGAAATATTAGAAAAATTACATAAACCACATTTTGGTATAGTAAAAACTAAATAACGTGCTAAAGAAATAGTTTATTGGCCAGGATTAATGACTGATATTGAAAATCTGATTGAAAAATGTATAATTTGCCAAAGTTTTAAATCAAATCAGAGACGAGAACCATTACTGTCACATGATATTACTCAATATCCTTTTTTAAAAATCTGTATGGATATATTTGAATTTGAAGGATAAGATTTTTTAGTAGTAATGGACTATTACTCGAAATATATAGAAATTTTTAAATTAGCTAGAAAAACTGCAAATTGTGTAATTTCGACGGTTAAACCAATGTTTGCAACATTCAGTTTACCAAAAGAGATTATAACTGATAATGTTCCTTTTGGAAGTTACGAGTTTAAAATTTTTGCAGAAGGTTTAGACATCAAAGTAACTACATCTAGTCCACTGTATCCCAAATCAAATGGATTGGCAGAAAGAGCAGTGCTGATCGCGAAAAATATCTTAAAAAAGACTGATAATTCTGTAGAAAATTATTGGCTTTCGTTACTCGAATATCGAAATATACCCATTAAAGATTTGGATTTATCACCAAGTCAAATGCTTTTAGGTAGGAAAACAAGATAACTGTTGCCAGAAAATGTAAGTCATTTTAATATTAAACCGGTTCCAAATATAAAATCAAATTTTGAATTTAAAAAACAAAATACTGCTGAATATTATAATCGCGGAATTCGGAAAGAAACGTCCTTTCACAAAAATGAAAAAATTATTGTGAGATGTGGTAACAAGTGGTTGGAAGCAATAGTAGTTGATAAAGACTCTACGCCTAGATCATATTGGATCAAGGTTTTAGAAAATGGTAAAGTTTTCAGGCGCACTACATATTTTTTGCGTAAATTTCCAAATGATTAGCAAAGTTTTTGATTTTGATTAATTTTTATTTATCTTTTATGAATAAAATGTTTTTTTTTTTTACTTTTTAATAATATATAACAAACATATGAAAGCAAAACAAAATGTAAATAGGAAACCAATATTTGAATTAGTAAAAATACTATAATGTGTTATAATATTATTAAGGGGTAAGGTGAAGTAAAAAGAAAATATAAAGTAATAATAATGCCATTGTAACTTTTGAAATTTAAATTGAAGTTTTAATAAATGTAAATAATGTATTTTTTTTTTTTTTTTAAAATCATAAAAAGGGAGATGTTATATATATATGAATATAAATTAAAAGCTATTTTATATTAAAAGCTATATTATAATAAAAGCTATATTAATTGACCTTTGGTTGAATTCTCTTGCATGATTAAATGAAATTAATTAAGGCAGTCTTATAACAAATCACATATAATAAAGATCATTATTAAGTGATAACCAGTTTTGCGTTTTATTAAAATATAACAGTAGTAACTTTGTTTTTTTGACAACTTTAACAAATAGATATAAATTGAATTATATCCTTTTTCATATTTTTCCGGAAATATTTCAGTTTAATTTTTCTTAGTGTACGCAAAACGCCTTGATGTCCACCTATAGGACTAGTATGATATTCAGTCAATACAGAATTTATTTCGTCTTTATTAGTTAATTGAATTAAATTGTTTTTATTTTCTAACGATTCTTTATCGATATTTGAGGAACTTTCTGCATTAGTATGAGTATCTGATAGATTTAGTGAAGTATTAAAATTATACGTAGGTATTAACTTGACTTTTTGATCTTGTGATAACATTAATTTGATTTATATTTAATCTGGACAATGCATCTGCATTAGCATTAAAATTTCCTGCTTTGTGGACAACAATATAATCAAATTCCTCTAGTTTTATGCGCCATCGCATTATTCTATAGGTAGGGTTATTGATATTAAAGATCCACACTAGTGGTTTATGGTCTGTGATGATTGTAAATTTTCGACCATATAAGTATGGTCTATAGTAACCTGCAGCCCATACTAGTGCCAATGCTCCCGTTTCGATCGTAGAGTAGTTACGCTCAGCGTTATTTAAAGTTCTACTAGAGAAAGCAATTGGTTGATCAACTATTTTACCATTTATGTTATTCTTTTGTGATAATACAGCTCCTATTGCTGTATTACTAGCATCCGTAGTTACGTAAAATTCTTTTTCAAAATTTGGATAACTAAATACTGGATATTGTGTTATTGCAGATTTAAGTTTTCGAAATGATTCATCATAGAATTCATCCCACTGAAAGGGTACATCCTTTTTTGTCATTTGTTTAATGGATTAGCCATTACCGAAAAATTTGAGATGAACTTTCTGTAATAACTTACAAGACCTAGAAATGATTTAACTTGTTTTTGATTTTAAGCTGGTAAAATATTTTGTATTGCTGATATTTTACGACTCGTGGGTTTAATACCTTCCGATGTTATGATATGACCTAAATATCCAACTTCATTATGAATAAACTTACATTTTGTTGGTTGAAGTTTGATATTATTTTTTTGAAGTACTTCTAATTCTTCGATTAATATTTTATTATGATCTTGAAGATTTCGACCATAGATAACGATATCGTCAAGGTAAGCGAAACAACGGATATCTTGCAATCTTGTAAGAACTATATTTATGAGTCTTTGAAATGTAGGAGTAGCATTTATAATTTAATATATTATTTTGAATTTCTGTAGCTGATTGAATTGAGATAGAGAGAATAGTAGACGATTCTCCAAATTCATGAAGTAATTTTTGATAGATTGTTAGATTATTGATGGTTGGAACTAGTTCACTTAGGATTTTAAAAATTTTATGTACTAATTGAGTAAAATTTTGATAATTGTCTATTATAATTTTGAGTAAAGATATCTGTTTTTTGTTATATGTTGTAAGTGAAGATTGGATTCTGAAATTTCGTTTATATTTTATTTTCTATTAATTTTGAGTCTTCGTCATCCATTAAACCAAATACTTGTTTTATAATATATCCACCCGCATTAAATAAACCTCGGTTTTGCCTTTTATGTAAGAATACTTGTTCTAAATTATGATGTTTGTTTTTCTTTCAGTTAAAGAATTTTGTAAAATACGTATAGTTAGCTGGCAATGATCAGATGGAAGTTTTTCGAGTACAATATTGCATATTCGTTTTAAATCCAAAACAAGTTTTCAATATTTTGTGTAAGAGGTTCCAAACTTAAGTATAATATAATTTTCCAATATGCTGTTGTAATGCGATAATCTGCTATTGGTTCCATGAATAACCCTGTATTTTAGCCGATTGGAGTGGTTTATATGTAGCATTCACCGAGTTAAGAATCATGATTATCAAGACGATACCAATAAAAAGATTATGACAATAATTGATAAAATGAATTGGAATATTTTTCTTTTTAATTATATTACAAAATGTTTGAGCAAATTATTATGTACTCTTTTTAACTTTCTACCTACTTTTATTATAGTGTTTTCATGAGAGCTTACTTCAACAACTTCATATGGGCTTTCATAGATAGACCTAATTTTTTTACAATAGAATTTGTTTAATAGAATTGGTTATTTCTTGGTTGTTTTTCTTTGAATTTGTAGATTTAAAAATTTAATTTATAGAGTTTCTGAAATTAGATTTATGATTTTTGATTTTAAGAAATGATTTATTTGATTTGTGGTTTTGCGAATTAAATTAATTATTATTATTTAATTTTAGGCATATGTGTTTTTTTTTCATAATTGATTTTTAAAGTTTAATTTTTTTTTATTTTTTGTATTATGTATGAATTGTATGTGAATACTATGGTTAGGTATTAGGTGATGGGTTTTCGGCGAAAGAAAATGCTTTTTTTATGAATTCAGGAAAAATCTTTCTATATACAATTAAATATTTTATAAAGAAAATTTATTTCAGCTTTAGAATTAAATATATTTACCTATTTGGAAATAACTTATTTTTATGTTTACGTATTTGTAAAAGTTTTCATTAGCCTCAGAATCAGAGTTTTCGGGATCCACCACGAGGAGGTTGTGAAAAAAGACCCCATTTCACATTATATACCATTCATCCCATATAATACATAACATATATCATTCATGTCATTCATTCATACCATATTTACATATAAAAGCAAGAATTAAATATAATTAAAATAAAATAGTAGCATAATTCAACATTCAATTTAATTATTAAATTAAAAGTAGTGTATTTATATACGTTATAGCCCAAAGGAAATGAGCAAAAATAATGAGCAAAATATTGAAAATAAATTCCATACTACATACAAAATAATGAGCATTTTAAGAAATATTGCCCATTAATTATTAAGTAATTATCATCTTAATGAAATTGGACAACGCTTTAATTTGATTAAAAATATTTATACTTAATTATAATTCCATTTTTTATTTCTACTTCCTGTTAAGAATAATAATGTAATATGATCTAAATTGATTGACTTTCCCAAAAGTTTTGAGAATTTTAAGAGTCAATGAATTGATTCGGATACACGTGCATTAATATTGTTTTTTCTCACGTTTAAAATTTAGTATAACCAGCTAATAAATTCCGTCGATTATGCAATTTTGCCTAATATTTAAGTTCGATTAATTTTATTAAAAATTATTATTACCGGAAAAATAATATCATATTGCAAATGTTATGATTACAGGAAAAATAATCATGTTTGAACATGTCGTTTGGAAAAAATGCTATTAAAGGAAAAAGCATATCATATTACAAATAAATTTAATTATAAAAATATTATTTTTGCCGATTTAATATGTCAATTCGGCAATTAATAATTCATTATTAATAAATTAATTTCAGATTTTCCCACGGTTGATTTGTATAAAATGGCGATCAATAGCTAAAATAAATTAGTTGTTTTCCCAACTTCCAAACTATTATATAATTTTTTCGAGTTGATATTTTAATTTGTTATTTTTATTAAAATGAAAGGTTTTATTTGTGAATTTTGTGCAATGAGTTTTTCTAGAAATTTTAATTTAAAACGGCACATTGCAAACATCCATCGCGAACGGCAAAATAGTGCGTCAATTTATGACATCGTTAAAGAGCAGAGCTTCACAATGCGAAATTTCCGGGAAAAGACACATTTTGTGATAAATGTAATGTTGAAGTTGATGCCAAAAAATGGATTCAACTTATACGAAAAAATTAGCATAAGGCAGCTGTTGGTGAAACGGTTGGTAAAAACTTGAAAATGCTAAAAATTGCATTCGGTGGTTTTATAAGAAGCTATTCATTGCAGAATGAAAATGAAGGTATATTATAGATATACAAAAATTTCTCATCGATATCAAGAATGATATAACATCACTAATTTTCGACATACTTAACGAGCAAGAATCGATAAAATTTAATTTGGAACTCTTTGGCGAATATTTGAAAATTAGTAAAGGCAACAATGAATCTGTAGAAAACTGGGCAATAGAAATGAAATCATTCATTGCGAAAACCCGGTTTCTAAGGGATGAATATGATTGTCGCCAAATCGGAAGTTTCAGGAACGTGATTCCGGATGGTCATTAATAAGAATTTCTCACGTAGAAGTAAATAAATAAATATAAACCTATAAAAGATTCAAGTTTAATCGATCTGCCTGATTTTATAAAGAATAAAAAAGCTTGTATTAATGTGCAAAATTAGGATAAATTTTGTTTTAAATGGGCAATAATATCAGCTGTTTTTAGTCTCGATTATGGAGATAAGCCTTATCGTACTACTTCATATCGTATCGAAGATATATCAAATTCTCAAATTAAAATTGAAAAGGAAAATGCGTTGATAACAGAACTGAATTTTGGTGATATTTGTTTCCCCATCAAACTTCAGGATATAAAAATATTTGAAAAATTAAATCAATTAATAAGTGTGAATCTTTTTGGATATGAGGGAAAACCCAACAATAAATTTGATATAACAGGACCATTTTATTGTACAAAAGAGGAAAAATCATTCCATGTGAATCTTCTGATTATAGAAAAAAATGGACGTGATAGAAAAATAGAAAAATATGGATATGGATTATAGAAAAATATGGATATGGCGTGAAATTAGTAGCAGAATTAGGAGTGGTATTATAACCGTTAACATAACTTCGAATATAATTCACTAACGTTCTAAGGATCCGTTTGATTCCGGGTAATATGCAGTTGTTTTATTTTTTTTATTTTGAGTAATTTGCATACGTTTTTAAATACATCACTTAAAAAGTTAGTTCCCTGATCTGTTAATAATATTTTTGGCGTACCAAACAAGCAAACAACTTTTCTTACGAACGCATCAGCCACAGTCACAGATTCTTGATTGGGTATTGTAATTGCTAATATATATTGATTTTGAAATATATATATTTTTTTGCTCAGAGTTGGTAATAGGTAAAGGACCAACAATATCTAATGAAATCTTTTTGAATGGTTTGAATGGAGTATAAGTAATTTTCATAAAAATTTTAGTTTTTGTAGTAACTTTATTTTTTTGACAACTTTAACAAATAGATATAAATCGAATTATATCCTTTTTCATATTTTTCCGGAAATATTTCAGTTTAATTTTTCTTAATGTACGCAAAACGCCTTGATGTCCACCTATAGGACTAGTATGATATTCAGTCAATACAGAATTTATTTCGTCTTTATTAGTTACTTGAATTAAATTGTTTTTATTGTCTAACGATTCTTTATCGATATTTGAAGAACTTTCTGAATTAGTATGAGTATCTGACAGATTTAGTGAAGTATTAAAATTATACGTAGGTATTAACTTGACTTTTTGATCTTGTGATAACATTAATTTGATTTATATTTAATCTGGACAATGCATCTGCATTAGCATTAAAATTTCCTGCTTTGTGGACAACAATATAATCAAATTCTTCTAGTTTTATGCGCCATCGCATTATTCTATAGGTAGGGTTATTGATATTAAAGATCCACACTAGTGGTTTATAGTCTGTGACAATTGTAAATTTTCGACCATATAAGTATGGTCTATAGTAACCTGCAGCCCATACTAGTGCCAATGCTTCCGTTTCGATCGTAGAGTAGTTACGCTCAGCGTTATTTAAAGTTCTACTAGAGAAAGCAATTGGTTGATCAACAATTTTACCATTTATGTTATTCTTTTGTGAAATACAGCTCCTATTACGTAAAATTCTTTTTCAAAATTTGGATAACTCAATACTGGATATTGTGTTATTGCAGATTTAAGTTTTCGAAATGATTCATCATAGAATTCATCCCACTGAAAGGGTACATCCTTTTTTAGTCATTTGTTTAATGGATTAGCCATTACCGAAAAATTTGAGATGAACTTTCTGTAATAACTTACAAGACCTAGAAATGATTTAACTTGTTTTTGATTTTAAGCTGGTAAAATATTTTGTATTGCTGATATTTTACGATTCTTGGGTTTAATACCTTCCGATGTTATGATCAGAGCTGTGAAACCCCTAGTTTTTTTAACGGTTCGGTTCTGGGTTCGGTTCCACTATTTTTTTTTTGTTTCGGTTCCGGTTCCGGTTCGGTTCTAGGCTCTCATAAAAAAAAAATATTTTAAAAAAAATTTAGACAAAAAATAAACCTTTTATTTATTCAAATTCAAAATAAAATAAAAATTAAATAACAAAAATTCGTTTTTTTTTTTAAATTAAACAAAATTATAAAAAAATAAATAATAAGTAACAAAATAAAAAAATTCATTCCTCTTTAACAAAATTAATTTTACGTTTTAAAATTTATTAAGTTTAATTAACAAAATGTCTTCCAATAACTTGTCGCAAATGGAATTTCTTTTATCAGAATATATATAATTGAAGGATGAAAAGGCTCTTTCAACAGAAACTTGAGTTCCTGGAACTGCAAATATTATTTGTGAGAGTTCATATAAATGCGATGGTAACACATTCTTTTGGTTTGACCAATACTCTAATATATTTGTGTTTAATGGTATTCGGCTAGTATTGTCAAAAGAATCTAAAATGCTTTTAATATGATTAGTTGGTGTTTCTTTGTTGTTAAGCATATTAGAATTTATAATATTAGACTGTCCCTTTTCTTTTTCCTTTCGTGCCAATATTATTTCAAGTTCATCTTCATTATCAAATACAGTTATGTCAGCGGCAGCAGGTAATAAATTTAAATTATTTTCAATTTCAGGAATATCTCTATCTCTATTTAGAAGTCTTGTTTTGTGAATGTAGATATTAAGCAAGTGATTTTTTGCTTGTTCCTTTTGATTTTCAGTTAGCATAACTTTGTACCGCCGATCTAAATACAAACATGCTACCATTGGGTTTGACATCAAGTAATCTTCTCTTTGAATCATAGAATCTAATAAAATTTTAGAATACGTATTATTAATTTTAGTTAAATCGATTTTACATTTGGTCCAAGCACAATAAATATCACTCAAAGTGAACTGTTCTGTTTGAAGCAGCTTATTAGTGGTATGTGCAGGTTTTAAAGCTTCCAATATTTTGTCTATTTCTCTCCAGTCACTATCAGATATTACAATTACTTTTTCTTCCATTATATCGCAAAACTCTTTTAATGTTTTTAGTCTTTCCAGCATTAAAAATGTTGAACTCCACCTAGTAGGACAATCCACCAAGGGTTTCCTTAGTTTCTGTTTTTTTATTATTGCAATGAAAGTTGGCGTGCGTAATTTTTTTGTTACTGCTCTAGCCTTTTGAATAAGCTTGTCTACATTTTTTGCATCTGTAAATTTTTTAACAGATAACTGGAAGGTGTGTGCAACACAACGGACAGTAGCAACTAAACCGGAGTTCTCAAAATCAATATTAGCTAATAAGTCTTCATCCTCAACTCCAAAATCAAAATCGAATTCTTCAGAATCATCATCTTCCAAAATATTGTTATCATTTTCACATTGCTCCTTCAAAATTAAATTTGTGCACTTTATCATATTACTACCATTGTCAGTAGTCATTGTATATATTTGTTGTTGATTAATTTTATATCTTTCGAAGACGTTTTTTAGTATTAGGTGTAAATTTTCACTTGTTGATCTAGTTTTAATTTCAGCCATAGCTAAAGTGAATATTTTAATTTGGTTTTCTTGTAAAATTTGCACATTTACACCAAGAATTGCTCTGTCCATTTTGGAAGCACAGTCTATTTTAATTGAAATTAATTTTTTTTCAACTATTTTGGAAATCCGTCTTCTGATATTTTCAGCTTCTTCTGTAATTAATTTTCGCATATTAAATCGGTTAACAGAAATTTTATTTTCAGATGAGAAACCATTTAAAATTGGGTCAATAATTTTCCTGAAACCGGAATCCTCAACTGCACTTAGTGGTCTACAAGTTTTTGTCACCATTTCCACTAAAGCAGCTTGTAATTTTGAAGCTGTCATTTTAATTTGTATTGTTTCTTTTTCCACGAATAAGTATTTAGATAAATCTGGTGTTTTATTAGTTGTATCCAGTTTAGCTTTTTTTGCGTTTGCCTCAGATACTTCATTATATTCATTTTCGTGGACAGAACTCAGGTGTTTTAAAAGATTGGTTGCATGTTTTCCCTGTAAAATTTTATCACAAATTCTGCATTTACTTGTTTTGGTTTTTTCATCATAAGAAAATTTTTTATGGACATTATTTGTAATTTTCTTCTTCATTTTGAGATCTATAATATAATTTTACTAGGATAATAAAATTTAATAAAAAAATAATAATTTAATATATTATATTCATACCAAGTTAATAATTTGGATGCTAAACAACACACGAACACGATTAATAATAATAATAAAAATAACACGATTGTCAATTCAACAGTTTTTTTTAAAAAAAATTTCATGTGTAAAGAAAATTTGTTTAAATAATGACATTGACAATTATCCAACAAGCAATAATCATAATATTCCCTACAAAAAGTAAAGCTTCCGAAATTATTCATGGAATTCGAAATTATTTTTTTAAGTACTTAATTTTTAGATAGATTTTTTTTGTAGGAAAAATTAGGATTTTGGATAGTTTTTTTTGTACTTAGAACCCAGAACCGCAAATATTTTTAACTGGTTCCTGTATCGGTTCCGGTTCTTAAAAAAACTTAAGGTTCCGCGGTTCCAGGGTTCCGGTTCCGGTTCGGTTTCACAGCACTGGTTATGATATGACCTAAATATCCAACTTCATTATGCAGGAACTTACATTTTGTTGGTTGAAGTTTGATATTATTTTTTTGAAGTACTTCTAATTCTTCGATTATTATTTTATTATGATCTTGAAGATTTCGACCATAGATAACGACATAGTCAAGGTAAGCGAAACAACGGATACCTTGCAATCCTGTAAGAACTATATTTATGAGTCATTGAAATGTAGGAGGAGCATTTATAATTTAATATATTATTTTGAATTTCTGTAGCTGATTGAATTGATATAGAGAGAATAGTAGACGATTCTCCAAATTCATGAAGTAATTTTTGATAGATTGTTAGATTATTGATGGTTGGAACTAGTTCACTTAGGATTTTAAAAAATTTATGTACTAATTGAGTAATATTTTGATAATTGTCTATTATAATTTTGAGTAAAGATATCTGTTTTTTGTTATATGTTGTAAGTGAAGATTGGATTCTGAAATTTCGTTTATATTTTATTTTCTCGTCTTAATTTGGCTTTATAGCGGATCAGACGTGTTATAAAAATTAAAAAATCAATTCAATTCTAAATAAATATTTTAAATAATTAAAAATAGTGGTAAAAAATAATTATAGATTTAAATAAAGTTGTTTCTAGTTGTTAAATATAAATTTACTTCTCACCACGGGGTATAATAATAATAAACTAAAACGTCATCTGACAAATGTCATTATCAAAAACAATTACAAACAACTGCGTTTATATAGATAAGCTGTGTTTATTTAATTTACTTCGTTTATACAGATAAGCTAGTGGTGTATTTAGCCGTACGCATACTTTTAGGTGTATTGAATATTTAATACTATCAAAATTTTAAGATCTCCAATTCTAAAAAATGATATAAATGATAAAATTGTCATAAACAACAATATGCATGAAAATATTCCACAAAAACTATCTAATAATAAAGAAATTAATCAATAAAAATACACTTATATCTAAGAATAACAATACCAATTTACAAAGTTTATCAAATAATCAAATAACTACCTTGCTAAGTGCAGCTGACATTGCTCCAATAACTTCAGAAATATCTGAGGAAACATTGAAACAAACCGGAATTGACCAATACATTACGGTCACCAAAAGAAAAAGAAGTCCTACATCAGCCAATAATGCAAGTTCAGCTAAGAAACAAAATGCTAGTAAGGCAATATCAATCAATAGATTTGAAATTTTATCAGAGGTGGAAGAAACTGAAATCCCAGTAAGAAATGTGAAACCACCTCCGATTTATTTACGTGAAAAAAATAACACAATTTTGATAAATATGCTCTCAAACTTAATTGGTACAAAAAGTTTTTATGTGGTCAATTTAAAAAAAGATAACATAGAAGAAACCAAAATTCAAATAAATAATGAACAAAATTACCGAATTATAATTACAAAATTCGAAGCGCTAAAAAAAATTTGTATACGTATCAGCTAAAAACTAATAAAGGGCTAATGGTAATAATCAAAGGAATTGAAAAAAGCTGTAGTATTTCTGAAATAAAAGAAGCATTAGAATCAGAAGGCTTAGAAATTAAAAATGTACATTATATAGTTAATCGTTTTAAAGAGCCACAACCATTATTTAGAGTCGAACTTCAACCAGATTCCATAAAACTAAAAAAAGGTGAGGTACATCCGATATACAACCTTAGATATATTATGCACAGGAGAGTTTACATAGAAGAACCTCGAAAGAGGAATGGTCCCATCCAATGTGGCAACTGCCAAGAATATGGCCATAAAAAACATATTGCAAATTACCTCCAGTTTGTCATATGCGGAGATTTACACCCAACATTCAACTGTAATAAACCTAAAAATGATTCCAATGTAAAAAAATGTAGTAACTGTGGTGAAAATCATACAGCAAATTTAAGAGGGTGTATAGTATTTACTGAAATGAAAAATAGAATTACCTCACGTGAAAGACCACCAGTTCAAAATACGTATAAAACGACACCAGCTCAAAACACTTACAGCACGCCTCCAGCCACAAATAAAACACTTGCTACCAACGGTACCTCATACGCCAATGCTTTGAAAGGTAAAATAGTCGAGCAAAGTAGCCATTCTAACAACATAAGTGATGGATTTGAAAGTATGTTTTCAAATTTTATGCAAACCATGATGCAATTCATGACCTCTATGCAAGGCATGTTGCAGGAGCTGATAAGGAACCAAAGCGTGCTACTACGAAAAATGTCAACTTCATCATGAATTGCTTAAAATTGTGCCACTGGAATGCCAACGGTGTACATCACCACAAACACGAATTAGAACAATTCCTAAATCAACACCATATTAATGTGATGCTTATTTCTGAAACTCACCTTACAAATAAGTATAACTTTAAAATACATGGATATATTTTTTATGACACTAAACATCCAGAAAATAAAGGTCATGGTGGAACAGGCATCCTAGTCAAACACAAAATTCGCCACCATTTACTACAAAATCATATTTCACATAGCCTACAAGCTACTTCTGTTAGCATTGAATTAGCAGATGGGTTCCTGGTGGCTTCATCAGTTTATTGCCCGCCGAATCAACAACTTTCTATTGATGAACTGAAAAAATTCCTATCCAGCCTTGGACACAAATTTTTAGCCGCTGGTGATTTTAATTCAAAACATCCTTTTTGGGGATCAAGATTAGCAACTCCGCGAGGTAGACGTCTAATAAAAGTTATTTGGGGTCAGGGTACGACATTAGATCTTGTGGTCAACCTACGTACTGGCCCATGGACAGAAAGAAAATTCCTGATTTAATTGACTTCGGTATCACTAGCAACATCAATAGGAACAAAATATCATCTACCGCTACTCAAGAATTATCATCAGACCACTCACCGGTCATCGTAGAATATAGCTCAGCTGCTAAATTTGAAAAACATTTTGTCAATCTATCTAGCAAACGGACCAGCTGGATCAAATATAAAAAATTTATAAGTTCACATCTAGATATGAATATCAATTTAAACTTTTATTCCAATATCAACATAGCTCTCCAAAATTTTAACGATTTGATAATAGAAGCAGCTAAAATGGCAACACATACTGTATCAGCTAAAAATTCATCAAATTTTACAACATCTTCTGAAATAGAACAGGCAATATCAGATAAGCGTAGGCTAAGAAGACAATGGCAGAAAAATCGATCACCTATGGCGAAGCAACTTTTAAACCATGCAGAAAAAAAATTGAAAACAATATTAAGAAGCTCCGCTCAGGAAGAATTTCAGAATTTTCTTGTCAATTTGTCTCCTAGCGAAGACTCCAACTACTGCCTGTGGGAAGCCACAAAATCGTTTAAAAGACCTAAACAACACGAGCCACCAATTAGATTAAATAACGGTGATTGGGCCAAGAGCGACAGAGAGAAAGCAAACGCTTTCGCTAAGCACTTACAAGAAGTTTTCACACCACATGACATTAACACCAGCAGCAATGTACATCCAGCAAATAACATTGACAACTCTACTGTACAACAAATAAAAGTTAAAAAAAGGCACAATATATAATCAACAAAAAAATAGACTGCAAGAAATCTCCTGGAAATGACAACATAAATGGTAAAATGATAAAAGAACTCCCAGGTATAAAAAAACACTATTTTCCGGTTAAGTTACTTTGCTGAGTTGTGGAAAACTTCAATTATCACAATGATCCCCAAACCGGGTAAAGATAACACCAAAGTGAACTCGTATAGACCCATCAGCTTGCTCCCAATATTGTCAAAATTATTTGAAAAAGTTCTACTTCACAAGGTAATGCCAAAAATCATAAACGAACAAGTAATTCCATCTCACCAATTTGGGTTCCAAGCGAAACATGGTACAATTGAACAGGTGCATAGAATAGCAGCATTTATAAGAAACGCATATAAAAAGAAAGAATATTGTTCTGTAAATGCATAAAACTGTTGAATCGTACAGACGTCTTTTAAAAAGCTCCTCATAATTTAATTAATCACTTTAATTTAATTTTGAATTTAATTTAATAATAAATAAATTATATGTTTGTGTATAAAAATAAATAATTCAGTAATTAAAGTGCAATTATATTAAAATTTAAAATAATTAATTTAAAACAAATTTGTGTATACGAAAAAGTCATTGACAAAAAAAAAAAAAAAAAATTGCAAACGGTGTAATATTACAATTATTAATTTAATTTAATTTTTCTGGTGCAACAACAATTTAAATTTAATTAAGAGCATTGACATTTATTTGGTTTATATATTTTTTATAATCGGTTTTATATTACTAATCCATATTTTGTTGTTTTTTTTCCTAACAATATAAAAAAAAAACATTTTAATTCAATTATGAATAAGTGCAGAAATAATCATTGTGCAACCATGGATACTATTCTAACCGCGGTCCAAGAATTGAGTGAACAGGTTGATACTTTAGATAAAAAATATAACTATCAAACTGAAAATATATTAAACTTTGGAAAAAGTGTTCTTAAGTTAAATAATAATATTGAGTCTATTATTGAAAATAATAAAGTAAACAATGAGTCAATACTTGAGAAAATTTATTTCCAACTAAATAACATGCACTCATCTATGAACAGGTTAAAAGTGTCAACAGAAAATAGCATAAAAAATTGTGAATCTTCATCGGAAAAAAATTTATCGGATAACTTGTTAAATTATAACAAGATTTTCCTAGAATTCAATAACTTAAAAAGTAATTATCAAACCGATGATATATCTTTGCAATTATCGCATTTAGTTGAAGAACTCAGGTCTACAAAATTATTAGTAAACGACACTATTGCTGAGATTAAGTATTTATGCTCTAACATTAACGATTCACCAATTCCAACACAAAATCTTTCACCGAAAAAAAATAATAAACCAGGTATCGTTTCTTGATGAAATCTTAAGTACTAATAATGATGATAATATTAATATTAATTTTCAAAATAATGATAAGGATATTAATAAAAATGTTGGTAATGTAAATATTCCAATTAATGACGGAATCATTAGTACTAATAACGATAAGTTTATTAATAACGATATTAATAATGATACTAGTAATGGAAATACTATCTCTTCTCCTCCAAATTCAACAGTTGAATTGAGACCTTTATCTCCAGTGGTAATGGTACGGCCGCATAAAGAATCTCAAACTAATACAAATACAATTAATAAATTTGATGTATCATGGAGCAGCACGGACTGGAGTAAAAGACTGAACAAACTTGGCGCTATGAATAATTCTTATCATCGTCAGGATATAACTATTTTCCATGTAAAAAGTATCGGCTCGTATCTAACTAGTTCGGACATCATTAGCTACATTACGGATACTTTACACATCAAAGTTATATCATGCTCGAAGTTACGCCCGAAAAATAGGAAGTCTAGGATGGACGAAATGATAAGTTCTTTTAAATTAAGGCTACCATCCAAATATGCTTGGCTGTTCCAGAATCCAAATGGCGGAATATTTAAAATAGGTAATGTGTCATTTGCAATTTGGATTAATTATAAAGATATTAAAAATAATAATAAGAGTATCAATATGAATAGTAATAATATTAGTAAAATTGCTCATAGTAAATTAATTAAAAATAAGTATAGTGATAAATATATTAATATAAATAAAAATAATAATAATAACATTATATCCTTTCCAAATAAATATAAAAACTTTGTACAAGGACATACATTAAATCCTATTCTTCCCTTTATATCCCTTCCAAATAATTCAATTCCAATTAACAGTCATCCTCCTATTAACATCAATGATATTTATGAAGGTAACCATCCTTGTCCTTCGTTCACCCCTCCTGTTCCCATTGAGTCCCCCCTCTCTCATCCTACAGTTCCCATAAACAAAAATAGTAATATTAGATCACATAATTCAAATTTAACGTCAATGCCTAAAACCAATTTTGCTCAAAATCAAAATGTTTTGCAAAATTTAACATATAAAGCTGGAATAAACTTTGTAAAAGGTCCTGTTATTAATCCCTACCCATCCACATCATCGATCAGCACTAACCTTAATGAAAATAACACCAACTTTGATACTAATGTTCCAAATCCGTTACCACCAAATACACATACTAATTATACTAATATGTCTGCAAGTCCTCATAATATAACTAATAATACTAATAATAAACCAACTTTCCTTGACCCATTAGTACCTCCAAAAGTTAAACACACTATCACATCTGCACACAGTTCAGAGAATAGATATTTACTTGGACGTCTAACAGACCGTAGAATTTTGGAGGACATTCGTATGTATCTAGCATATTTCCACAAACAACCACAGGACATATGTGTAGATGGTAAAACTAGAATTAGTATCCTAGTATCGATTCAACAACAAGGACTTCCAACAGATGTTGATGCTCTGAAATCAATTTATTATAGATACCATAACTTTTTAGGTTTCACTGCTGAACAAATTGATACAGAACTAACTACATATGAATCTCACATAAATTCAAAACATATAGCCACCCTTCAAAGAACCAGAGAGAATCAGGACAAATTTTTTCGTCCCCTCCCAGAAAATAAACCAAAAAAATTATTTTACATCCCATTTCTTTAAACCTAACGATCACACTTCAAATATAAAGATCCTTTATCACAACTGTAGTTGTTCTGGAATATTCTATTTTTTTTGAAGGACCAGAAGTTATATTAAATAAGAACTTCACTTTTCAAATTTTAATATAATCTTTATTTAATAATAATAATCTTTATTTAATTTAAGTTAATTGATATATGTAATTGAAAATAAGTTTGTTGTAAGTTTAATTTTATTTATGTTTTGTCATTTCAAAACATCCCGGCCCACCCTGAAAGACTTCTTTCAGCAAAACGGCAACACTGAAATTTTTGTAATTGGCCTTTGATAGGTTCCCTTCGGAGTCTTTACGCTAACTACTCGCACATGACCATCACTACCGGGAAAAACCTCGACAATACGCCCTAAAATCCACGTTGCAGCAGGAAGATTTGATTCGTACAGCATTACCACATCATCAACTTTTATGTTACAATTTGGTCGTTGTTGTAGTGATGTGATGTACTCACGATGCCAACGTTTCCAGAACCCTTGACTGAGACTACGAATTAATGACCAATTCTTTAGAAGCGATGTTGGTTCGGACGATAATTGTGGTTCGGCGATAGCGGTGTACGGCTGTCCAATTAAAAAATGAGCCGGTGTTAGTGCATTAACATCAGCATCATCAACTGCGACTAATGGTCGTGAATTCAAAATGGATTCTATTCTTGTTAATAGAGTATACATTTCTTCAAATGTTAGAATGTGGTCAGCAATAACTCTTCTCAAGTTGGTCTTGACGCATTTTACTCCTGCTTCCCACAATCCACCGAAGTGTGGCGAGGCTGGAGGGATGAACTGCCACTTGATATGATCTTTACTTAGGTGATCCGTTACTATATCATGATAGTAGATAAGCTATAGGAGTTCGAGCGCAATTTTACGTGTATTTTTAAAGGGGGGTCTAAAATTACTTTTTTAGGGTTGCCGTTTTCCGTAAAAGCTTTAAATGATCTTTGATATCTATCATCTTATGCACACACACACACATGAGTACAAAAAGCTCTCTCTACAGTCTTCCTCACATAAAGATGCACAACCTAAACCACATATTATAATAAAAATGTATTAATACTTTACATCTTCCAATTCATGTTCCCTTTCAGTCATAATGGAAAATATATGTGTCATTTATCTTGTGTTTAAAAGCTATTCATAATTTTTGCAGACCCAAAGGGTTAAAATTAAATTAACATAATGTAGTATTTCGGTTTGTAAATGCTTTGTTATAACACATTAAAGCTCTTAATACACACATAAAAAACTTTCCTCACAAAGAATCTCCTTCTATCATTTATATTTTACATAATTATTATTATCCAAAGAGAAGGGGGTCACATATTTCTTTTTATTTATATGGGTAACAATAATATGATAATATATAAATTATATAAATAACACAAGATCTTTGATATTACCACCTTACATACACATAGGTAAGAAAAAATTATATGTATTATATTAAACACACAAATGAAAAAAAAAAACAATAAAATAATACGTTAAGCTGATGCATCTAATAAAATTTACCATAATGCATAATCTTTAAACCTGTATGTAATATACATATAATTCAATTATCCACTTTGTTTGACTTTGCTGTAATATTATCATCATGATACATAATTGTAAAAATATGAAGCGATATATTAATCAATAAATAATATATAGTTTTGCTTCGCTTGAAAAAAGGTATTCAGGTGGAGAGGGTCAGAGTTTCATATTTATATTATTTTTTTACCGACAACTCTTAAAACATGATTAAACTTGTTCATTTTTGCATATAGAAACGTGTTAGCTACATTAAAGCTTTACAATTTTAAAAAAACCATCATCTTCTTTCATCATTTACTTTACACAACATTTATTATAAGGCGATGTTAACTGCACACATATACACACACACATATATTGATAATTCAATTTTATTAATAATGAAGCTCATAGAAAATTATGCATTTTATACAATGATTGAAGCTTTTTAATTAGCGTTATCGACCTGTACAAAGTAAATAAACATTTATTTTGAAAAAATATACCTTGAACTTTATTTTAATGTGAATATAAAGGTAAAACGTAAAGAAAAAATCATTTTTTCATTCATCTGACAAAAAAGGGGTCAATATGCCATTAATTATCTGCAATTCAAACCGTTTGTTCTTATAGTGTATGCAAAGAAAAATTTAAATATAAAGTGATATAATAATTTAATCAGCAAGTATATTTGTGAGTCAGAATTTAAATCTATGTATGATAATATTTTTATGTGTTGTTTCTTCTTAAACATTTTTTCAGTATGAAAATAAAATAAAATATAGTTTTACTTTCAATGAAAAAACAAAGATACTTTGTAAAATGGATATTAATTGAAAGTATTGTCTAAAATTACTTTTTTTAGGGTTCCCGTTTTCCGTAAAAGCTTTAAATGATCTTTGATATCTATCATTTCACATTTTGATCTTTAAATGTACTTTGCAAAATGTAGGCAAAACTCCCTAAGAATAAAAAAATATGAATCAGTTTATCAAAATCACAAAAATATGTTTCCTTTAAAATTAAATAATAAAAATTATATATGAATATGATACAAATTGCATCTTGTGTTAAAAAGGTTAGTAAGAAATGTAATCAAAATCAATTTAATTTTAAAAATACTCAATAATAATAACTAAAGCAATTATTACGTTAAATTTTCTATTGACCCATAAAAATTACGCGTTTATTTTCTTATTTCAATTAATATTATATGCATTGTTGCTAAGTAATAAATTTTATTCTAAAATTAGACTGAATATGATTTAAAAAAATTATAGAATATTGTATAAATATACAGATAATTTTTCTATTTCCATAATTAAATTATTATATATACATATATAGGTAATAAAAAAGTTGATTTTACAAAATTGTATTGTTTTTGTACTTAAAGTATTATATGTATGATAATGTTACAAAGGAATAAAAAATATTGTTAAATTAGATTAAACATTACATTATTTTTAAAAACTGCAAAAATTTTAAAGTGAAAATTAAAAATTAATTAGTAAAATTAGTAAAACATACAATTAAAAATGTGTTATTTGTTAAAGTTTTAAAATCAAAATACCATTAAATAAAAATCAAAAAATAATAATTAATAAAAAATTACGATTAAAAAGTGCTATTTTGAAAAATAATGAAAAAGTTTTTACAGTTTTATTTAAAAAGGGTTTTTTTTTTGCAAAAAATATTAAAAATGATTTTTACAATGATGTTTTTGGAGGTGTTACAACCCTATTAATTATAGAATCTGATTAGAAATTAACATATAATTTTGATTTTAAGAATAGTTCATTAGTATTAAGTTTTCATTAGTATTAAGTGAATAAGTTTCGCGTTGTTGCTAGTTATCTTATATATATATATATATATATATATATATATATATATA